>OZ038481.1:53913000-53915500 GCA_964036315.1 Acanthosepion esculentum
TGGACCCCAGCAGAAAACACGTCAGTGGTTGAGGATCACCGGGTTGAAAACTGAAACAGAAGGCCTAATTATTGCAGCTCAGGACCAAAGCCTCGCAACCACATTCTATCACTGTTACATAATCAAGGATGGAACTAACCCGAAATGAAATATCAACGGGAAATATGATGAAACTGTCGACCATATTGTCTCAGGATGCCCGGAACTAACAAAAAATGAATATACGCACAGACATAACAAGGTAGCGACATATGTGAACTGGAAGATATGCAAGAAGCACAAAATCGAAACCACTGAGAGATGGTATGAGTTACGAACCAGACAGTTTTACCCAAAATAACAATGTAACTATCACCTGGGACATCCCAATCCAAACTTACAGGGAAATAAATGCGAACAGACCTTTTATTGTTGTAAACATCAGAAAGTGTATGTTTATTGACATAGTAGTAACATGTGAGAGAAACATCACCATGAAAATTATAAAGAAATTTTCCAAATACAAGGGCCTGGAGTTCGAGATTAACAAGATGTGGGAATGAGGACTGGGATTGTACTAACAGTATTCGGAGCTCTGGGACTCGTGAGAAAAGACAATTTTACTAAAAGTGTCCCTGGTAACATCAACATAAATTTGCCCAGAAGGTCACCCTACTAGGAACATCCCATATATTAAGAAAAGTGCTATCAATTAAATGACAGTTCTCCTATAGGGCCTAGGGATCATAATTTGAACTCGGCTCTGCAGGATACAAAGCAGGAAGCAACATACTCAAGTAATAGTAATAGTAATAATACAAAGAAAAAATGCTTCTCATAGATATGAGGGTGTCATCAGATAAAAATACATCTGTTAAAGAATATGCCAAAATAAGAGTCTTGAAATTGAAAGAATGTGATACCATAAAACTACTATTATGGTAATGCTAATTGTGCGATAAGCCATTTACATACAGGAAACATTAGGCATTAAAAGACAGAATAGTTGGTTTTACTGCCGGTTGAAAGTCAGACACTCTTTTTCTTAAAAGAGGTTAACATGAAAATAGGTTTCTCAAGTTCTCTGTAATTGTCCGTCCTAGCAGTGATGAGAGTTCCCTTCCTAATCTTTCGTTTGGGGTAGTGTGGAAAGTTAATGTTTTGTTTATTTTTGTCAAATATGAACAAACACACAATACGAAACTTTATACATTTTATTCACTGTTGGCTAACAAGAGATGTAGAACATGACCAGTGTGTTATTGGTTGATTAATAGTTCGCTATGGAACATGTGAGAATGCTTGACAACCATCTTGAAAGCCGTTTCGTCTCTGTTTTTCTAGAATGTTCCGATATAGGGGTATGACTTGGTTCCCATCTAGGGAGCGAGTTAACCCCTTTGTTACGACGTTTGTTCGAACAGGTAATATTTTCATTATATCAAAATCTAGACTCATGTGTGGAAACCCGTTGAAGAATAGTTGAAAAAGGTAATAGATTTAAGTTATATTACTTCAACCTATTTTTGTGTCATTTTTCTGCTCCAATTTGAATTTCCACATTCACATATTATTAACCAATCAGCAATGTCATAATGAAACGCGCTGTAGTATTTGAATTTTCAAATACCAGTGTCTATAGCCGACTAAGAAAATTTGTATGATCACTTCAGAAAATTATCAACAATAAAAAAAAAATATAGATAAAATTATAATAGATATTTAAAAATTTGTAAAATATTTAAGATAGATTGGGAAAATATTTATTAATCAATAAACTTATGAGTTTAATAAAATCTAAATTTTAGTCTTTTAGAAACCGATTTCTTAGTTATATAAGCTATCGTTTGAGTTCGCAGAAATTAGTTTTTCAGTTAAACTTTGACCAGTGTCGTTTGTTCTTTATACAAGCTGAAATTTTCAAACGTTAATTTTCGCATATTTATCAGACTATACTCTATTACAAAAACGGCTTAGCGATGTATCGTTAGGAAACACAAAAAACATACGGACTAAGTTTGTTTACAAACATAAACAGTATTATTAACCCAGGTCCCGTGTCTGGCGGCTGCCTACTACTAAGATATTACACGCATACTTAAAACAACGTAAATAAGGGCCACACACATTCTCATATGTAGACACATTCTGTTTCTTCGATACGAACGCAATTGATTCGGTTGTATTGTAAGAAGACAAACAAAGATATTGTGTGTTATATTGTTTTGCAAAGATCCTTTGTAATTCATTTCTTTCAATTTGAAAGAAAACTAATACTCAATAATAAAAAATGTATTTACATTTTAAGAACCGAGTTGAAGATCTCGTTATTTCTTCTTTTTAACATGCATATTCCTCTACACTTGTAATATCAATTTTAGTTGTTGCTGCTGTTGAAAGTCTTCAAGAGTCATTATTATTCCCTATATGTCTTCGGGAATCTGTAAGATCCATCTATAAGTCTTGACGAAGGATTGTCTTCTTTAAAGCTGAGATGATTCCGTTGAGTGAAGTCATTTTT
>OZ038481.1:53920500-53960500 GCA_964036315.1 Acanthosepion esculentum
CCTAAGCTATGATTAATTAATGATGAACATGTCATTTTCGTTTATAATCGATTTTATCACGATTCTTCTGTTAAGATTGGACAGAAATTATATATACTTATTGCTCAAAGTTGAGCCCAAATGTGTTATAAAAATCTCAGAAAATTCCAGTAAGATATCTTTAATCATTTCTAAGATACAGCGTTTCAGAGCTTAATTTAACAATTGGATAATTTTGCTGTTACACGGTTTGACAATTTTGCTGTTACACTCGGTATATGATTACTATAAAGTTATTTTAGTAATTGCTTATGTTTGAGTCGATAGCCTTTTAAAAAGATATAGTTGTGAAATTGATATCTTCTAACCTAGATTATCTGAAGATTGATTAATGAAAATGGTCTCCTCGCCAGGGATTGAACTTTTCGATTGCCTTTATATTAAAAGCTACCTTTCAAACCAAACGTGTTTTTACCGTTTACAGCTTGTAAGAAAAAAAAAGCTTTGTAAACTCAAGCACGTGTACAAAGTAAAATAAAGTTTATTGCAATTAGAGAGTGCGAATTAAAAACTAATATTTCTCTTAAAACAGCTTTTCAGGAATATATATTTTTCAAGTCCAGTAACTCTTCTCGTTCTGTCTAGGATTGATGGGGGGTTTCTTCTTCACCTTTTGTAATTTGGAATGTGAACAAATTGATTATGTCATTATTTCTCTTCCAATTAATATGATATCCATTTTAGTTGTTACTGCTATTGAAAGTCCTCAATATCAATTATTTTTGTTATTTTGTAAAGTTTTTATTTTTTTTGTAACGGCAGTTTACGAGATCTGGCGAAGGAGGGTGCTATATTATGCCTACAGGGATCATTCGAACGAAGCCATTTTTAATAATTGACTTGAGATATATATCCAGTTGCCATTTTTAAATATTTCTGAATGAGTTTGCTACCAATCATAGCATTCATATGAATATATGAATGTCTTGATCTGACGTGGCTATTTAAAACAGGACAGAAGTTCTTAGATTATTTATTTATTTTGAAGCATCTTGCAGTGATAGGTAAAAAGACATCGAGCACATTTTGTTCTATATTCAATTTCCTCATCCCCGATACTAAATTTGTCGTAACCGAAAAATACAGCAAGGTAATTGTAGTGTTTCACATTTATTAATTCCACATTTTGAATTTACATGTCAGATTCAGTGGACATGCTATTCGGGCTTTAATTACAATTCCAGCACGTAATTTTCTTTCTTGAGTCCTACTGCAACTGAAACAAAAGACAAATGACTAAGAAAGTAATGTTTAACTTTATTTTACAGGAATATTAATCGAATTTTGATCCTAATTTCTGCACTAGCGTTGTACTCTTTTGCAATATACAGAACTGGTTTTAATTCATCAAAGATGTATCTCTTTAAAACAGGTTAAAAGTTCGTCACGATCAAACAGCTTTTATCTAGCTTTTAGTAAATCAAGACATTTACATTTACGTTAAAAATATTTGGATGGAATCTTCCAAGAAATAAATTCAATTATCGATGCGAAAAGGAAGGTTTATTAAATTTCAATAATTATTTCATGTAGAGTTTCCAAATGCATTTTTTATAACGCGTTCATATTTTTAATATTGATTTTTCATCGTAAATTTGTTAATAACTAAATTTTTTTCAAACACAATTATATGTGTGATTCTATATTCGATGAAATCTTTTTACATCCGAATGTTTTCAGCTTCCTCTTTTTGTAATGCTAATAAAAGCAATATGAATATATGTTTGGGCAAACGTGTCAATATCCGTGTGAGGTTAACAAAGAATTTTGTGTGTATGTATAATTTATTGTTTCTTGTGTATGTGTATGTGTGTGTAAGCATGTAAATTCTTGTCATCATGTTCTTATGAAGACATTAACAAGCATTATATTAACAAAAAAGCTAGTAGCTACTTGTTGCTTAATCGACTCTTGACTCATTACATGAATATTAATGAGATTAACGATCATGATTACTCTCCATCTCTATTTATATTTTCGTCGTAAATTGTTCTGAGGAACTCTCCTCATTGGTCCCTAGACGTTATGTATTTAAGCACGTTACTGTATTGGCGATACGGTCTCATTATTATACAGTTAAAATGGCTAGATGTAACAGTAAATTCTATGAGAACGGTTTCTCCACCGGCAGTTCTCGTTTGTGTGGAACTCTTTTCCGGTCTCTTGCTTTCCATTAAAATTTGATCTTCAAACCTTTAAATGCAATCGTTATCTTCTATTTTCTTTTATTGTTCTCTCGTATTAAGACTATCTTCTTTTTCCATATTTTTTTACACTCATTAACCTAGTAGGTTTATGGCCTTACTTGGGATAAAATGATTAATATATATATATATATATATATATATATATATATATATATATATATATATATATATATATATATATATATTTGGTTAGATAACTTAATAATTTATTTTAGATTTAATTAATTTCTTCATGCCTTTAGAAAATTGATTAAGAAAAATTCCAAAATTTTCTTTAAAATAATTTTTATTTTCCCAAGTACTTTCAGTGTCATCAGAAAATATCTTCAGCGATTGGATGTGTTATGCGTTAACACCGTAAATTCAAAATAATTTTTACCTTTGTGCAAAGGATGTAACTTATGTGATTTTTTTAAAGATTTTTTAATTGTAATATTTTAATTTAGCATTTTTTACATACCACTTTGCTGCTACAAACAATTAAGAACTTTGTTGCTATAGTCGTAGATGATTTTATTTATTTTTGGCCGCAATTCTCTTATATAAATGACTTCCAGAATTTTAAGTTTTTGCTTATTATCTTGATGAAGCACTAATGTATTTTCGTCTAATATATGTCTATGAATGCGAAAATGAGCGCCCCTTTAAATGTTCTGAGATTGAACTATGGTCATTCAAGTGAAACTTTAGACTTCTCGTCATCGCCGTTGTTGTTGTCACCAAATAAAATACGAAAAGAATAACTAATAACTCAAAAATCAAGAGAAAAACAATAAAAAAGTGAAAAAGTAACAAACTAATGAGAAAATGAAACAAAAGCGGACACATTCTTAAACAGTAACTGAGAATGGTCATTGTCTAATACACTAGTTGTTAGATTAAGATTTGAAACCTTGCATCATTAAAAGGATTAAATATATCTTACTGGAATTCTGCGAGGTTTTTATGACACTATTTGACATTGAGCAATAAGAACTCACCAAACTTAACAGAAGAATCGTGATGAAATCGATAATAAACGAAAATGTTCATCATTAATTAATCATAGCTAAGGATCGGGAACTCATAAAGGATTGATACAAAGTTCAAATATATATATATATATATATATATATATATATATATATATATATATATATATTATTCCAGGCTCATTTTCCAACTTATTAAAGATGATCTATGCCTTCTAGCTTTCTGTCTTGGAATAACAAGTTGCATCACACGATTCACGTACGATTTCATTTTCAAGACTTTTTTCACTGCTCTTTGGACTCTCATAGTTAAAACTACTATCTCACGTGCCAAACCTCTTACAGATTGAGTTGGAGTTTTCTAATTGATCTCTTTAGCACTAAGTTGAAATAATGATCCCTCTTCCTGTTGTGTCTTCTTGATCTAGATTGCATCTCTACTGTCCCGTTCTTTTCATGCTTCTTGAATGGAATTTCATGATGGAAGCCAGAGTATAAATGTTGGTCATTGAAAGCCTGAATGATCTTTTTCCTCTTATCATTGCTCATTTGGGAAAACACTGGACTGACACAAAACGATTTAAACCTGTTCTCTTTCTAGCTGAACAACTCAAATGGTTTTCAGTGATTGTTATGATAGATGGTCTCAAGATGGCTTAAAGTCTTATTCGAAAATCTGGAAAAAAAAAGAAACTTAGTTTACTGGTTCTTTAGATATTAAATATTTTGTAGGATGGACAATTTTGCAGTTACACTCGGTATATATATATATATATATATATATATATATATATATATATATATGTATATATATATATATATATAATTAATGTGTGTGTGAGTGTGTGTGTCTGTGTGTGTTTGTTTGTCACTGGGTAATGTAGTTCTTTCTTGTTTTTTAGACAAATGACCACTGCCTGTTACTGTTTTATCCGGTGGCAAATAACGTCTGTGATGAAAAAAAATCTCCCACTTCATTTCATCATCTTCGCACTCCCACACGTACGAGGACGAGTGCACACGCATACATACACACACACACACACACACACACACACACACACATACGTGTTTGTCAGTGTGCGTTTGTGAAGATGATAAAATAAAATTGTAGTTTTTTTTTTTTTATCAAAGACACCTTTTGCCATTGAAGAAAATACGTGTTCTCTTTGGATTCTTCAGTTTTATAATGAAAGCAAGAGAAAAAAATGTCTTGGGAGCTCTGAGGAGAAGTGGACATCGTAGACCAAATTTATTGCCCCATATTATCACTTCATGATTTAGGCTTGAAGCGAATCTGTCTGATGGAATAGTTCGTTTTATCTGCATCTGTATTAGAGATGTTTGATATTGTCATATTTATTATGTTTATGCGTACATAAATACATATATATACACATGCATAAACACACACACGCATAAATCTATAGGGATTAATAAATGCTGCTGCTAAGATTTACATCGTGACAATGAGAAAAGTTAGTGTGACGAATGGACATCAGAGAAATACAAAGCGATAAGTGAAAACACTAGTCTTGTGAAGAGTACGGCTCAATGTGAATAGTGGAAAAAAAGAGAAAATCAAATAGATAGATAGATAGATAGATAGATATAAATACCTAACTAACTAACTAAATAAATAAGCACATTAGCTTAAATGAAGACATAGAAAGTTCTACACATCCGTTGCCAAACGTCCGATAGCCGATAAAGGCAGAATTTTCTTCCAGCCAATTTAGTTGAAGGTCGTGCAACCGGAAAGTGCTCCGGTGTTACTCTTTTTTCCGTTTCTCTGTGGTTTGATATAAATATAAGGTTCATGTCAAACGTTTCCTTTGACCATACATATATATATATATATATATATATATATATATATATATATATATATATATATATATATATATATATATATATATAAAGGCAAAAGGAGATCTCATCTTATCAGGGTAAATGTCAGGAATTAATTTTGTGACAAGTATTTATATACAAGAACAAAAATGTTAGCGGCTTTTTTATCCTTCCGTTTGATGGATAAAATCTTTCAGTGGACGAAACGCGACGGCTAAGAAAAGTTTTCCTTTTGTCTTTATTCATATATATCTCAAATTTTTACACACACACACACACGCACACATATATATATATATATATATATATATATATATATGGTAAATTGCCGCCATTTTACATTTTTAATTTCGCGCATGCGCGTTGTTTGCTTTTCATTTTGCCGACTGCATAGTATAATATGGTCTACTGAACACCATCTATGAGAAAAAGACACCATGACGCAATTCATTCCGCCAGAAATTTGGAAACGGCATGTTGTACTGATTGGCATTCGCGCCGGAAGCTCCGACACGAAGATTTCAGAATGTTTGGTTATCAATATGAGGACAGTTCAGAGGATTCGGAAAAAGTTGGATGAATAATGATTGATCACCAGTGAGGGGGTCGTTATTTCTCCATTTATCTTCCCGCAGATCCCCAGACTCAATATGTAAGCCTACATCATGTGACTTGAGGAGGTAATGCTGTCCTGGATCAAGAGGGTGACTGCTGCAAAACCCTGTGTTTGGCAGTAAGACTCTGCACCAATCAGGAGAACCATGAACAGCTGTAAGACACTTTCTCTGACCACATCAACACTTACATCTGGCCACCTAATTCCCCTTGATTATTATTTGGGCGCGCAGTTGAGCGCTCACCAACAAAACTCGTTGTAACAGCAAAGATAAATTGAAAGCTAGGATTATGGCAGCATTCACCAACCGAAACAAGGAGACCGTTCAGAAGAGTTCCTGGAGATTTCGAAGCCGTTTCGAGGCCGTGATTGAAGCCAATTCCGAAGTTATAGAATAAATTGACACTTTACTACAAGATATTTTTGTGTAATGTTGGTAAATATATGTTAAAATGGGATGTCAGTGTTATTTTCATTTTTACGTAATTTAAATGATAATTTATCCCTCGTGCCCCCCTCTCTCTCTCTCAATATATATATATATATATATATATATATATATATATATATATATATATATATATATATGTATGTATATATATTCATTGAATGTGATAAAAGCGGAAATAGCTTGTAAGTTTTATTTTTAAAGTTTATCGAATGTTCTTACAGTTTGACAAGGACAGTTTGGCTGTTAAATTGGCCAAGAACTGTTTGACTTTTAGAGAGGCCAAGAACAGTTTGCCTATTAGAGGAGTCAAGAACTGTTTGACTGTTAATGGAGCCAAGAACAGTTTGGCTTTTAGAAAGGACAAGACTGCGTAAAAACTGTACGTAATTATTATTGTCTCAAAAGCTTTGGTCCAATTTCTTACTCATTTTCAAAGCGTGCATTGTGAATCTTTTCATTGTTTGTGTTCTGGGTTGTGGAAGTAGTAGAATTTCGAATCTATGCAACAGAAATGTAGTATGGATTTCATATTGGTGTGTCTTTAATAAAACTACAACACGTTACTGCCGTTGTTAAATAAGGTAATACTGAGGGCTGACTTGAAATTCAAATTGTGAATACTCAAAAGGTATCAAACGGCCGCCAGATAATTGGCAACAAGTCATAGTCAATAACGATAAATACGTACACAATTTATAAATTATTTTAAGAATAGAATTGATAAATGAAAGCGCTAATTATTTATGACTCCACCTAATGAAATAATAAATCACAGCGGCCAAAATGTATATCATGGACGAAAAGAATACAGCCCAGTGTCATATACATATAAAGCAATTCTATACGGAAAGCGCGAATAAACTTATATTTACAAGTATGGGTTTAATTCCCGTTGGAGGCTTGCACAGCAAGACAAGTCGATTTTTGAAGCATGCTCTTGCACTTCATTGGAAAGTTGGGATTTGACATGATAAATAATATACAAAATATATTCTTCTAAATCGTTACCGTTTTTTGAGAAAACGCGTTTAAAGATTAAATCTTAGTTCAAAATCGTAGCGCTTGAATTTCATTCCGGTAATCGGTGGAAGCCTTATAGCACAGCCTTATAAAATCTATAATATACTGAAACTTTACAAATTACATATGGACAAAATACATAAGCACATTGTTACTAAACCATTGTCACATCAAATAAGACATTCATTTACTTAAAATTGAAATTATACTGAACAATTTTGCTATATTGACATGTAATATGCTATAAATCACAGTAGATTTAGTGTGATTTTAAATAAACAATGCTGATTTAAAGACTTTTGTCTTATAATGTGTGCCCAGCAGTATTAGGGCGTTATCTATTTTTTGTTTTTATCTAGTTTTTTTAAAATTACTTTTGATCTAACAAAGGATTTAACAAATGACCTGACTTTTTCATGTGAATTTTAAATGACCAAACATTTGGTAAAAGCTATTAATCTGTTTTTGGTGGCAGTATTCACACATCAAACCCCAGCTTTCACATCGAGTGAAGTGTTAATTTCCCTTAAAAAAATGAAAAATCAACCCGCTCCATTACACAGTATTGCAAAGTAACCTCGATCACGTATCAGTCATAGAAGAGCAATGCGAATTTGGTAGCAATACAAATGGAGATTGTATGATTTTATGCATCGTGTTTTATGACCGGAGGATGGAATCTTTGAAGTTGGGTCTTCCAAGCCACATCTACTACACTAAAGGGGGACAAAATAATAACTAATTAAATGAGAGTTTTTTGGTCAACTCACAACAAACAAGACATTTCCGGTTGATGGTCTATATTTGTCAATTCTTGTCCGCCCATAGTCGGGGACACAAACTGTCCGTCGGATAGATTTCACACGTTTATGTTACGAAGGACCCGTCGTGTGGTTGAGATGGACAGGTAATTGATAGGAGCAAGAGTCAAAGTGAAGAGTCCCACAGAGCAGAGGCTGTTCCACGTTTCATCTACCTAGCCACCCTAACCGATCAGGCGATACCCTGGATAAAACGCTGGAGAATATTCGTTTCATCGTGGGATTGAAACGGGACCTCGTCAGTGCACACTGACCTGAACGAGAACAGAAACGCAGAGTCGGTTATCCATTGGCCGGTCGTAGAAATTATGTGCTATGCTTACACAGCAGAAGTCAGATCCATGAAATACGAATTTTAAAATACTAATAATACTAAAATAAAAATACTAAAATTTTAAAATACTAATAATTAACAAAACTTTGCTGGAGAATTTCCAGAAACTATAGCTACGCATAGATGACACATATTTTCTCCATAAATTGCGGAAATAGGTATAAATATTAAACACATTATTAAAACCAACTATTCGGAAATAAGAATCCAAAATATTGAAAACAAGCTTTTAACGTGAAAAAATTCTGAACATAGATCTAAACACTCCAACATTTTTACAATGCAGAGTACAAATAATTCTGAGCATGTCAGTTAAGTTCTTCGCCATCAATTCACCGCTCAAAATGTTCACCTCGGGAAAAATTCACCGTAAAAAAGATAAAATTAAAATGAATGTTTTAATGGTTTCTAATTCTGTTGCTCAATGTATATGAAAAATATTTTAAAAATAGGGTAAAAGTAAATAATAATTGTGTTTAAAATTAATTAATCTAATAATTAAAACTTCCTCGTAATGACCTTTCCCCGCGGTGAACTGATGGCGGTAAACATTCCCACGGTGAAATTATTTGTAATAATTTCTGAGGAAGTTCTCTATGTGTAAGTTCTGGGTCTTTTTATTCTGTCAGAACATCGAATAGCGTTTCAAGACAATTCATAGACGAAAATGTAAGAAGTGAAACCATTTATTTGTAGAATGACAAAAGAGATATTTTGCGATTTTTTTTTAATTACTAATTCTTTATTTTCAGGCAGTAATCAAATAGACCGTCAAGAGGTAGGTAGATGGTAATGAATGCAGGTGAGACGACATCTTCCGCACATCCGTCACTGTACTACTGTGGTGACAGCCAAGGTTGGCTATACACCCGGTTTGCTATGTTCACAGGTTTGTCCCTCTTCGCCGTGGTCGAATTCAACAAAGAATAACAACAGATTCTTTTGAAGACACGGATTGGGAAACAGCTAAGAATACGATTTCCCACTAAATTGGCAAGTCTTCCGTTGGCTTGGAGAAGGTGAAATGCTATCTTACTAACTTCCGGCCACGGAAAGAGAACCCTACATTCAGTGCCCGTTGACTTGGCGTCCCTTCCTCTCTGACAGCAGGTCCCTTCCTCTCTCACGGCCTGTCACTGACTACTCATTATATGGACACCGTCTGAGGTCCCGCCGCCCCTATACGTTCACTTGTGTTCTGTAAAGGGAGACGACCCATTCGGCTATTGCGTGGTTAGTTTCTTAAAGGACTCCACTTTAATGATTATCTAAAATCACTAACAAAATTTTATGTTTCCCAATTCAAAGACGAGCTGGAGACAGGATTCTTGAAAACTCTAGTCATTAAATTTACTTAAAAGATGAACTAGAATCGAGATTCCTAGGAAACTCTGGTAATTAAATTGACTGAAAGGAAAAATAATCTATATATTTATCTGATAATGGTGTCAGAGAAATCGTCTTGTTACACGGGAAACAATTATTTACTGGAGCGGCTAACGAGATATCATGTGTAAAATTTATTCTCTCCTCGGTCTTTTTTACTAAGACAATGCATTTATAGGTAAGCTGCTAAGAAAATTGGTTCACTGTATCGTGCAAATATTTTTTCTCTTCAGGATCTCTCTTACATATCTATAGGTCTACCATTGATCCATGCTCAGAATATTGCTGCCACATATGGTCCGGTGCCCTGCTATTTACCTTGAACTACTTTCATAATAATGGTTCGTATGAGCTCTTCGCTGTTGTACCTAGACTTTAGGAATTTAAGAGCAGTACTAGGCTGCCGTCGAGATCTCATGAGTTAACAGTTGAGCTGGCTACATGTAGCCGTAAGTTCTTTGCTAACAGTTTCTTTTCTCGTAATTCTTGCTTGTGGAACTCCCTTCTAGCTCTATGCTTTCCGGTCAAATATAATTTGTAAAAATTTTAATGAAATGTCAATCGCTAACGACTGTCCTGATTTCTCTTTTCCCTTTGCGCTCATTATTAATGTTTCTGTTCCTAATTCTCCCACACCATGTAACCCCCTTGTTTCTTAGTGGCTTTATTGCCTTGCATGGGTTGATACCGATTAATAAAAAAGGTTGAATAGTGATTCAAATCAATTTGAAGATTCTGATCATGGAAGTAAACAGTATGGCTGATAAAAAATCATCCATTTCTATTTTCCATGAAGGTTCTTTGTTACTCACATGTTGCGTTCATGAAATACTCAGCATCCTTCTGTAGAAACTCATATCTGTTGCCACAAATCCTCTTTTTATCTTTGAAGAAATTCTCCAGAATACACCACCGTATCGAAAGGCAGCTATTACGTTGCATTTTAGCGTTTTTTTTACGAGATTTCAAATCGAATGTTCTTTTTCTTCATGTTTTGTTTCGCTTTTGAAGGGCTTCTTTTCCTATTCCAATGCGTTTTTTTCTTGTCGCGTTTTCTGTCATATGTTAAAGCATTTTATAGATATTTGAACTTGTGTATTTACATTTTGCCCTGTTTATTTGTTTAGCTTTTGAAAGGCATCTTTCGCTATTCAAATTCGTGTTTTTGCGTCATATGTTAAAACACGTCCATTACTACAAGATAAAAGTTAGCGGGTACAGGTGGCGGTTAGGCAGATGTCCTCTTTATTGAACTAGTAGGGTACGGTGTAACAAAGTAAAGATTGTAAGAATGACTTAAGTGTGTGTAATTAGCTTGTGATTGTGAGTTCAATCTTGTGCCAAGCTGTTAAAAAGGAAAATATTGTATCATAAGAACCTTTTCGTCGTCATCGGCACTCACTCCCATCCGAGCATCGAGATTGTCATCCTCTCCCATGTTCCCTTTATCTCCCCCGATGGCGGTGGCGGAGATGGAAATGAATCAAAGAGAGTTTGACGACGCCATTCGAGTGAATTTGATTTTGGTGGACTACTGTGTGTGAGGGTTTAAGTTAATTCACTTTAGTAACTCAACTCTCCAACTTTTTGTTCCCTCTGCTGTGGCCAAGTCACTTCAACCTACGCTTTTATCCACTGGGCCATGTGTCCCTGGGGTTACATACCCCAGTTGATAAAGGCGTTGTGCGCTAAAGGAATTAACTGTAATTGAGATATCCAAAAAAGGTTTGGCACATTGAATTAGAACAATCTAGCCTCGTGGACTAAATAAAGGGTTCGATCGAAATTCCAACGAACCTGCAGAAGGCCGGAGCTTACAATGGCTGAAACGTTGTGATTAAAAATGATAAACCATCCAAATTATGTAAATAGTGTAAATAGGTTACGTGTTTTATCCATCTATCCCTCTGGCCTTCACTATGTCCTGTGGGTGTCTAATTTTTCATGCCTTCTTTCCTCGTCCTGCAAATTGTCACTGTCTCTTTCTGATTTTAAGAATGTGTCCTTTTATTCTTAGTTTCCTTAAAACGTCCCCTTTGCTCTGTCCATTGTATTCTCAATATCCTTCTGTAGAACCACATATGCTTTGCCTAAATCTCCTCATCGTGTCTGAGGAAACTGTCGAGCATAGATTTCCACCTTACAAATCATTTCCAGCAGAAGAAACGTCGCAAGTCTCTCGCTATTTTATAGCTATTTCCTTGACAAATGTTCTGAAAATCTGCATCCCTTAGCATCAATTGCACCATTTCTGACCTTAACAGCTTCGACCCGCATTCCTAATATTGCTAAGTGGAACCAATTACATCCCCTAGGACGAACCATCCACATCTCCTGGAACAACTCGCATGCCCCGGGACGAACCATCCACATCCACTTCGTATTCCCTTAGTAATAAGGCGGTTCCAATCAAAGAGATTCTTCCTATGAACCGTTAATTTGTGGAACAGACTACCGAGAGAATGCTTTCCTGATCATTACAATCTTAACCACTTGAAGTCTAGGGTTAACCATTATTTCCCTATTTATCCTCAGAAAATGCATTGTTTACCTTCTATTCTTACCGCTGACGGAGCAATTTTCTTTCAGTAACGCCCTACCTTGAGTAGCTCTAGGTTATTGTAATGAGGGGACATTTGTAAAAAAAATAATACATAACAACATTGTCTTTTATTGTCCTGATATTTGTAATTTGAAGTCGTAATTCTACATCAGACCGATATTTGTATGTCCACAAATTGGTTTGGTTTGCTTTACGGCATATCAACCTCACTGGATTATTTAATGCTGACAAAATTTTTATTGCTTGTAATATTTTTGTTTCAAAAATGTATTGCGAGTAATCTTTTTTTACAAACTATTTCTGGTATTAAATCTTATTTTTACACTTTCATAGGTGTTGACCACAGTTTAGGCGGGGGTAACTATTTGCCCATAGCTGGGGCCCTAACATGTGCTGACACCAGCAATTAAGACGTGGTTTCACGCTCCTCAAAACCTCCTGATCAGAGACCATGCCGTTGATCTTAGTTTATCGTCTTACCCAGGACGCGGAAGTAGTTTATCGTCATACTCGGGACGGTATGTCTTCATAAGTAAGGAGACATAAATTCAAAGAAATTATCAGTAAGTTATGTACCATGCGTGATACATGCTTAGGCGATCAGGTATCTCAATAAGTGACTTACGAGGCAGTAGGTTGCCATTTCTTTCTGCGTTAGAGCAGTTGCCGTCCAAGGCTATATAACCCAATTTGTCCTGCTATTTACCAATATCAGTGGGGAGGAGAAAAGGATTCATACCTTTCTCAAGAGTATTATCACATAAGTGAATGTAAAGGATTCGACTGGAATTCGAACTCGGCTCTCCGATTCCTCAATCCGAGCCGCTATCCATTACTCAACCATGCCCCCAAGAAAATATACAATTCTTTAAAAAATATCATGAAAATAACAATTACACGGGATTTTTTTAAATTTTAAAATTGCAAGAGATACAAATGAAATACGTTTTAAGAGCCTAAAGTGAATGAACTGTGGAGTAATGGATAGAGGCTCGGATTGAGGAATTCAGAAGAGTTCATTACATTTAATTACGTGCAAAATATTCATGGGAAAGTATGAATCCATCGCTTTAAAAGCTACGGGTAAGTAGGAGGCCATACTGGGTCTTATAGCCTTGGATGGCAGTCTGTCTAGGAGAATCAGAAAATCATTATTATCCCAGAAAAATTCTTACACTCGAGAAATATTTAGCGCCTTTAAATAATCTGCAAATGTTTGAAAAGCCGTACTACACAATTAATCAGTCAGTCAACCTTTGCATGGATACAAAGGATGTCAAGCAATTTCACATCGAAATTATTAGACTTATTAAATGTATGCATTTAAAACTAGCAAGCACTGAATTGAATTGGCTAATTCATATGAATGTCGATTTAAAAATAAATAAAAAAATAATTGTGACCAATAAGAGGAAATATTGAACGGTTTCTGTCAACACCTTCTGTGAATGAAACATTTGGCTCATTATTATATGACTTATTATTAAGAGTTATGCTATTTCTTATATTATTTTATTCTATTCTCATTATTTTTTTCACCCGCAAGGCGGACAATTTCTTCTAATGTTATTACTCTTATTAATTTGGCACAAAATAAACGGTTGTTTTTATGCTGCGATCGATTTTTTTCTGCATAGTTCGTTCCCTTGTTTATGCGTACGACTATATATCGTTTTTCTAAATCTCTGCGTCCCATTTATCGGGTGTTATTTGAATTTTTAGATATACTGTGTTGTTTTTAATAAACTATCGAAAAAATCAAAAACACACATAAACACGATTTTTTGTGCCAATATAGTCCAAAAGTTCAAACTGTCTCCAATCTCAACGCTACCTGTGTTCTATGGTCGCTTTCAAAGGGTATGAGCGTTGTTGGTTTCAATGATTTGCTACTGGTGACCTCCCATTTGTTTTGGTTTCACGTCGTCTCACAATAATAAAGAATAGATACTAGCCATCCAGAAACAAACATATAAACCTGTCTATATATATATATATATATATATATGTATATCGTGTGTGTGTGTGTGTGTGTGTGTGTGTGTGTGTGTGTGTGTGTGTGTGTGTGTGTGTGTGTCTATATTTCTGAGATAATGTTTTGTAATTATTTACACTATTTACATTGTTAGGACTGTTGCTTTCATCATAGTTACGTCATTTTGGCCGTTGCACGCTGCGAACTTTTTCAAGTGATCGGAATTTCGAACTGAACACTTTATTTCATCCACCGGGGTATATTGTTCTAGTTCCACGTGCCATACCGCTTCCAAATGTCTTAGATCTGTTATCTTCCTTTAACTCATCTCTCCAAGATTTTGTTTACTTCTTCTGTAGCCAGGTATTGAACTTACAACTCTTTGGGTCTAGTCACTGGATTCAACCAACGCTTTTATTCACTTTCACCTAACTGGATAAAAGCGTTGTTTGAAGTAATCTGGGTCAAGTCACTCAAGGACAAATGTCCCAAGGAATAAAAGCCTTGGCTGAAGTAATCTAGTGAATTGACTCAACGAGTTCTGAGTTCAATACCTGACCACAGCAGAGGTAAATAAAAACTTGGAGAGTTCAGATAAAGTGAAATAACTGAAAGTGAAACATCCGGAATAAGCATGGCACGTAGAACTAGAACAATCTACCCCGGTAGACGAAATTCGAATCACCTGAAAGCAAGCGCGTACAACGGCCGAAACGTCGTGAATATGTCCACGAAGATGAGGACAACAGTCCGAACGATGTAAATAGTGTTTAATAAACATATACAAGTTGCTAGCAAAGTTGCGGGTCTATTTATGGTATAAATCGATATGGGCATGAATAAACAATTATGTAACTGACGGTCCTCAGTTTGAATGATCTGACGTTTACTGTAATTTGTTTTTTTATGAAATAAAAAGTAACACTTATTCTTACAGTCAGAGAGAGTATATTGGAAATTTGTATTCGGCACGCGGGGGACATATTGAAGACAAGTGGACCAGGGGAAGGCAATGGGTAACCTACTTAAGCAGCTTGTGTAAATGCTTGACAGAACAAGCATTAAGAGAGATAGCAAAAAAAAGACAAGATTTACTAAGAACTACAAAGGATGGGAAATAGAGGAGGACCATGATGGCAAATTTTCTGAAGAGAAACGGTGCGTAGAAGAAGAGAATTTCAAAATTGAACATTTTCTAATGATGCCATGTCGTTTCTGTATGGTAATCAGAATTGTAACTTTTTCAGGTGATTCGGTAACATTTCTTCTGCAAATTAGCAGTCAACTTGATATCTATTCTGATGGGACAACAATTTACTCCAGAATCGATAGTAAGTCGGATCTGTTAGTTTAGGTAAAATTGGCAGTGATCTAAAAAAAAAAAAATGGCTCCCGTCAGCATGGCTGATGCTAACCTCCATGGGAGAGACTCGTTATGACTTCTCGGTCAAATATTCTCGGATGATATGAAGTAGAAAGACTATATTGAATTCACTGCTAGACCTGCTGCTAATAAAGTCGCTTCATTGCGTCGTGCTAGACATTTTTTTCTCGCCAGAATCGTACACATTTATAAGTCGACCATTCCTCCTTGCTTTGAATATTGCTACCATATCTGGTCTGGTGTTCGGCTACATTTTTAGACATTCTTAATAAAATATATCGAAGAATCAATGTTATTGATTCTAACATGGCATCTCGTCTTCAGTCACTACCGCAATTTTCTACAATGTACTGGTAAATTTGCTATTAGAACTCTGCTCTCCTATTAACAATTCCGAGCCATCATACATTATACTATATAATATCCAATCTTACAGCTTATATATATATACATACATATATACATATATATATATATATATATATATATATATATATATATATATATATATATATATATATACATATATATATACATACATATATATATACATATATATATATATATATATATACATATATACATATATATATACATATATATATACATATATATATATACATATATATATATACATATATATATACATATATATATACATATATATATATATATATATAATATTCAATTGATTTTGTTATCCGACATTATTTCTCATTATTACAAATGTTTTTCTTTTTTTTAGTGCGGGAAAACCTTGTTCTATTAACGTTGATGAATTAATAAAGGCACGTTTCGGTTACAGAAATGTTTTCCCGAACTAAAAGTTGTGTATACAGGTTCGATTCTTGTCGGAGGCACCATCTTTCCTTAATAGGACTTCTCAATCTATTGCAGGTTGTTATTAATTTTACTGTTTAAGAAATTAAAATATAACAAGGATCTCTACTCAAATGCGTGTACACACTAAGAATAACGTTTATAGTAATAAGACCACTGTCAGTCACTGTGTGTTTATCTAAAATCTAAAAATAAACACGCTAAAATACACCATCATCCCTGCCGTGCGCCGACGGCTTACTGGTAGAAGTTCCGACTGACGCCAATTCAGTCGGGTTTCTATCCTAGCTAGACGTCTAGCCACACTGTCTGTCTGTGGATGACAATATATATATATATATATATATATATATATATATATATATATATATATATATATATAGTCTTAAAGTGTGCTATATTTATGGGATAAAGTGCTCAATATCAGAGATAGAGCGTGTGTAAATATAAAAGTGAACATAGAAGTCAACACTTAGAGGCGACAGTCTGTTTCATGCTAGATGTAATCATCAGGCAACTAGTGCTATTTTTCTCGGCTATTTATATATACGGGTCAGAACAAACCACCACAATCAACCCCAAAATTCAACAAATAGCTTTAATTATCTTCCCAAACAAAAACAAAACTATTAAATAACCTATATAAACAAATTTTTATTACGTCAATAAAAACACCGACCAAAATAAAAATAAATAAATAAAATAATAAAAAAAATAATAAATAATAAATAAAAAAATAAATATATAAGATAAAAAATAAAAATAAAAATGAATAAAAACAAGCAAAACAATTTGACCCAAATAAATAAGCAAATAAACGATTTCCGGTAAAATAACGGCCATAATAGACTACCCACAATAAGCTATATAAACAATTTTTTACTACGTTAATAAAAACACCGATCAAAATGAAAAATAAAATTAAATAAAAACAAGCAAAATAAATTCACACAAATAAATAAATAAAAAAATACACGACTTTCGGTAAAAATAACCGCCAAAATAGACTAACCACAATGCATCACTGACCCGTATATATAAATATCCGAGAAAAATAACAGCACTAGTTGCCTGACGATTGTATCTAGCATGAAACAAGACTGTCGCCTCTAAGTGTTGACTTCTATGTTCACTTTTATATATATATATATATATATATATATATATATTTACAAATGTGAGAAAGAACAAATGCAGCAAAAATCCACAGTTCGTAGCATTTACTTTTAGAAAAGTGCTCAATACAAAGTGGAGCAAAATATTATTAATATCATTTTATTATAAGAGATTATAGTTGTTATGGTCCAGGTTAGGCTCAAGGAAGAACAATACGAACACAAGAGTAGAAATAACGAATATATATTACACGGAATAATAATACAAGATGTGGAAGGTGTTAGTATGACTGTCAGTCTGGTTTGGAGTGAACTACTATCGGCTCGACTCGATTCGTCCCTCTCTCTTGAGAGGCGTAGTATACATAGTGTTAGGAAGAGTTCATTCTGTAGTTATAGGTAAGGACCCATAACAATAATAAAACCATTTTAAATCGCTACACAAAAGCTTTCATGTTTCAATACTATGATTATACTTCCTCAGGCGATGGTTGGCAAGTGGTAAATGATAAGTGATAAAATGATTTTTTTGGAAAATTTAAAAAACAAGTCGTTACCTCTTTTCCGAAAGTTAAAGTGAGGCATAAGGTCAGAATTATTAATATACTTGCGGGCAGTTCTCGATTAATCAATTAAATATCAGATCTACGTTAAATAGAAAAATAATGTCATAGTGGGGAGGTGGGTGAGTTATTTTTTGATGTCACGATAAACGGTACATAGATATGACATCAATTTATCTCTTATAATATAATATATGCGCATATATATATATATATATATATATATATATATATATATATATATATATATATATATATAAAGATATATATATATAATTTTTTATTTTCGCAGAATTTCCTCTCTGAAAAAGTTACTTTTGGAAACATATTTATGTTTTGTTTTTTTTTGTCAGCGTACACCAGATTTCTTTTTTGGACTGAATGTCTGGAGAAATCGTCTAAATGATTATTCGTTCCGATGGTTTTCTCTTGCAATAGAGAACTATATTGCAAAAAAAAAATGTGTGCCACTATTATTTAAACCCCAAATAAAATAACTCCGTAATTCACAAATAACTCTATTCAGAAATTTCTAATTTATAGGATATCAATTTATATAGCATATCAAATTCATAAACGTATTTTAAAACAAACCTTTTTTTTTCTCCATCATCGAGAGATGATCATTATTGAACTGCTCAAAAAACAAACAAATCAAACAATACGAAATTCTTATCCGAAATGAGCTCCTGTGACTTTGTCAGTAGGAGAGATAAATCTTTCTTGTCAAAAAGAAAAATAAATGTTTCGATACTGTCGGATAAATCAAATTGTAGCGAAAGTATTAGGTTCGTATAGATATAAACGTTTTGATTACTTCTTGGTTGTCGTTGCATCACGTCACTGTCGGTAATAACACGTTTTTATTATCTAGTATTTTTTACCTTCAGAATAATATTAAAACTTGATAGCAAGTAAAAAGTGGAAAAACTGCAAAAGGCATCTTCTGAACAGGATATATTCAGGTGGGAATATATAAAGTATCATGTTCAGTGAAGCTCACAGAATACAGTCCTTTTTTGTTTTGCTTTTTAGTATAGCACTTAAATAGTAAAATAAGTATCGCATTCTATTCTGCCTCTCATTAAATAAATCCCCCTCGTTCTAACTTTCTTAGCCTTCTTATTAAACTTTGTGCATTTAGGCAGAAAATTCTCTTTTAGGCATTATGCCTGCTAATTTTTAATAAAATTCGTTCATACTCACGAATAACCTTCCGTGTATTGATATTAAAAGATGAGAGAAATGTGCTATAACAGTTTAAATGTTTTATTTTCATTTCCCACGTACTTTCGGTCTTTTTCCAAGATCATCTTCAGGAGTGCAAATAATACAAAACTATATGTTGTTCATTTATACAGTGTAACCCAGATATAAGAGAAACCCGGATATAAGAGAGATTTTCTCTGGTCCCAAATTAGAGCCTGTGTTAATAAAACAAAATAGACCAAACCCGGATATAAGAGAAACCCGGATATAAGATACTTCTTCTCCGGTCCCGACAACTCTCTTATATCCGGGTTACACTGTATAAGTATTTAAATAAAGTTGTGCGTTGTTATCCATTACCGTAATTTTTTTCATTATGCAAAACGGTTGACAATGTGCTGAGCGTTATATATATATATATATATATATATATATATATATAATGGAACCTCTGTTCAAGAATTTAATTCGTCCCTGAAGGCCGTTCATAACGCGAAATGTTCGTAAACCGAAACTATTTTTTCCAATAGGAATCAATGTAGAGAAAAAAGTCTCAGTACAATAAAATTGGAAAAAAAAGCACAGCACAACACGCGAATGTATAGAATACGGGTGTCGGCTCAGAAATTATTCCATTCGGGTTAACTCGGTTCGGCAATGTTGTTCTAGAACCTAAATTTTGTTCAATAACCGAGGCATTTTCATTTCGAATTTTCTGTTCGAAAACCGTTTTGTTCGATATGTGGGACGTTCGAGAACCGACGTTGCACTTATATATATATATATATATATATATATATATATATATAAGTGAACATAGAAGTCAACACTTAGAGGCGACAGTCTGTTTCATGCTAGATGCAATCGTCAGGCCCGACAATTGCATCTAGCATGAAACAGACTGTCGCCTCTAAGTGTTGACTTCTATGTTCACTTTTATATTTACACACGCTCTATCTGTGATATTGAGCACTTTATCCCATAAATATTGCACACGTTAAGACTATATTTCTTCAAATATATATATATATATATATATATATATATATATATATATATATATATATATATATATATATATATATCAGCTTCACTTACCTTCCCACCGCCTTAATGAAACTTACCTGGGATTTTTTCTATAAATACTTTCATGATAATTGTTCACTTTAATTTTCCTCTAGTTGTAAATACAATCGGGTTTATAGTGTTTTACAATTGTTGTTTTTATCCCCCCCACACACACAAACAAAACATGTACACATTGGGACTAGTTAGGACTTCATAGTGACTTTTGGCCTTGTGCCACATATTTGTACCTTTACAAAATAAATATTAATTTCCACTAGTTGTTATTTCTATCCGCACCACCAAACAAATTATACACATGGCAACTAGTTAGAACTTCATAGAGATTTTGATGTATTATGCTGGCTGTATTAAGAATGGTGAGTAAGAATGTGTAGTTTTGAGTAATGAATACTATGGTATGTTTGGGTCAGTAATTATGGCTAGCTAAGTTTCAGATAAGACAGATTAAAGACCAACCTTCTCCCAATCCACCTTTTTGCTCTTGTGCCACATTTTATTTTTCACAATAAATATCACTTCCTTCTATGGTATCTAGACTTTATGAATTTAAGCGCATTACTAGATTGGCGGCAAACCCTCATCATTTTACAGTGAAAACAACTAACAACAGAAACAAATATTAAGACAATAGTCCAAATATAAATACATCCATGGACGTGTATACAATTCCCTACGCAAAGAAAAAAAGTGATCTTAAAAATTTTAAGAGATGACTTCTGGTAAAACAGAATTTACGTAGATTGTATAGTGCTTATCGTCAATGTTCAGATAACTTGCTGATCTCCGAAACCAGAAGTCAATATTCTGCCATAATGAATAAATGCTGTTGAACAGATGGCAAAAAATAATCGATTGTCTTCTGGTAGCTTTTTCTTTTAATGCAAACCCTCCTAAGAAAAGCACGGATTCTCTTCTGCCTCTGATAAGTTACATCTATCTTGACAAACTGTCTTGTCACTGCAAGCAACGAAACGACAACGGACGGAAAAACGGAGTGGACGGAAATGCGTTTTGGCCAAACCCTATTCCTAGCTCTACCTTATATTCCAACATATAAGCAGCAAAAACATGTTATATTTGTTGTCAAAATTGACAGGGTTCAATCTTATATCTACGTGTCATTTAAAGCAACACTTTGTTCTGAAGAAGCAAAATGAAAACTCTGATACAAAAATGATCTAACTTTGGACTTCTTTTTGATATTAGGTTGAGTCATAAGTATTTTTTTGGAAACCAATTGGACCGACGAATGTATTAACCTAACTCCGAATTATACGTAGAAATTAAGAATAAATCTAGGTTCCAGTAACTTATCTTAGATTTGAAAGTAAGTGACAGTCTATACAATAGATGAAATGTATAATGTTCTCATCTGTGACAAAACAAAACAGTGTAAGGATAACACAGTAAAAAGGGTTGGAACTCGGTTACCCTCTTCTAGTCCTATCCACCATATACACCTCACCTTACACCAACAGATTATTACCCTTTTCCATCACTGCAAAACGTTTCGATGGGGAAAATCGTCCGGTTCACACGCGTCCCCCGACTACTGAAAAGGATTTGGGGTTTATGTCTTATTTTCTGTTTAAGTTTGGGTTTTCCTGTTCCTTCTGAAGTTTAATTCAACTCCATACTTCTAACGTCTACGCTTAAAATCTGAATTTTTATTTTCTCTTCATTTTTTTAAAATTTTTCCTCATTAGGAGTAGCTAGGTTCGCCTATCATCCGGTTCACAAACCTCTTCTGTCTTTCGAACAGGAGTCGAAGTATATCCCTTGTTTCCTGTTTAGGAGTGGTTTTCCGGTTCCTTCTAAAGTGTTCTCATTCTCTTTCACACCTAGTAATCCTTTACGTCTAAGCGGCATTATAGCCTTGTTTGGTGGTGATTAAAGAAATACTGGCTGAAATAAGTGGCATCAAGGCATCGCATACAATGGTAATGATATAATGGGATAAAATGTAATTGTACTTTATTTTTTGAAGAATAAAGCTGATAAAAAACGGAAAATATTTTTGACCTCATATAAAAATGCAGGAGTATTCTGAATCTATTGATAGTAAAAGGAAAACTTCTAGAGAAGGTTGCGAAGGAAAGCGAGAAGATTAACAAAAAAAAATGTATGTTCGTCAGCAAACATGGTAGCCAAAGATGTAAATTAAATTGGAGATATCAGAATCTAGCAGGTACATAAATTTAACTCTCTGGTCATAACTAGAGAGTTAAATAACAAATTACGGGAGTGTAACTTAAAACAAGGAATGATGGTAAAGACCTAAACGATATTTAAAGCAAAATACAGGAAGTTGTGGAGAACCATGATCCCACACGTCCTGAAAGGATACGGCACATAAATGACTGTGATATGAAGTTAATGATATAAATGACTGTGATATAAAGTTGCCAATTATATGTTTAAAACTGATGTCATAATTCGTTTTATTTAACCAATAGGCTATTTTTCCGGTCACGGTAAAATAGACACCAACACTATCTTGCCGATAAATATAAATAGTGTTTTAGAACTAAGAATATATTATTTTTCAGCTCGACCGCTAAGTGGTTTCGTAGGCAGGACTTGAACAACATGATCTGTTACTATTTTCTTCAGTGGATGCTCTTGAAATATATTAGAAAGTGAACCATGCCCAAGTGAAAGTTTTAGATTTACATAGACTGTTATGGCTGAAGTGCTTAAAATATACAAAGACTTCCATATTTCTTTTAATAACTGATGATGAATAAATGATTTTAACTTGTATTTTAGCAATTCATGGTGGGAAAGTCTTTACATTGACTTATAAATTGATAGTTAAAATAAATAAACTTCCGTGTTAAATCTGTGTGTTGTTATTTTAAACATTGCCTGCCTTCGTAATAATAAAAATATTTACCTGCAAAATAGCCTGTATTTTTATTTTTTTTACTGAAACTGATCAAATACGCTTAAAAGCATATTTATTTATTTTACCAGAACCGGCGCTTCCTTTGTTCAAATTCACTGAATGATCATTTGCATCAAGGATTACATGAATGCTCACAAACTATTTGATTATACAATGAATCTTCTCTTTAGAGACATTATATAATATATTTTATACATAATTGAGGCGTTTATTTATTCACCAAATCAAATACAGAATTGACACGGTTTTCATATATATTTAATGACATTATTCAGTTCTTCGTTGAGACAAATAAACTTGTTCTCTTATCGATGCTTTGTCTATAAAAATGCTAACGACAGTGGATCAATTGATGGATAGACGGACGTGTGGCCAGTAGCAGAATTCTATCTTGTATTTTTTAGACTTGCATGAAGCTCATTTCTTTCTTTTTTAATCAATTCACCCCAAGGAAGGCGATAATTCCACTAAGACTCAAGGTACTACTGGGTGTAAAAGAACGCAAAGACTTAAGAAGTACTCGGAAACACAAGCATAAACGGAACAAGTGATAAACCTCAACACCGGGAGATTAGAACATATCTAGTCCAATTGAGGAGAAAAAAATTTGATTGAGTTCAGGCGGTTGCTTATAGAGTTGAATTAGATTTTAGAAGGAACCTGAACACTAATCCAAAGCATGAAAGATCAGGAAAGTGTATGAACCGGACGATAGGCGAACCTAGATATTATGTAGTATTCTAAGAAGGGGACTTAGTTTGGGTTGATAGATTTTGCGCTATTTTGCTTTGTTGAATAGTTTGATGTCGAAATACATCAGTATATAGACAAAAAACTTGTTGAGTTTATGCTTGAATCTATAGATAAACGTTAATTGTTTTCGTGTTTGAGCCAGCAAATATTCACTCAGAAATTGGCCTCTATTTTTGTGGGGATCTTAATGTGGATGTAAACAATAGGATTGTCCAAATAATGTTATTATTTTCAAAAAACAATTACTTGTAAAATAAAGGCTTTCATCATCATTAATGTATTAAAATCTTGATGTACTAATCTTTGCTTATGATGCATCTTCATGTTTCTATGTTCCTCTAGTTCGATATAGATTAACATATACAGGATGTTATGGTTAAATTGTGCCCATGTTATCAATTGCACAGTATAGTAAGGCCACTTTGGTACCGTCTGTGAGAAAAAGAGCACCGCGATGCAATTCACTCCGCCAGATATTTGGATACGGCATGGTATATTGTCTTGCATTCGCGCCGGAAGCTACAATATGAACATTTCAGGGTGTTTGGGTGTCAATCTGAGGGCAGTGCAGAGGATTTAGAAAGAGTTGGATATCCAGTCAACATTATGGTGTGCGGAGTGGTCACTAGTGATGGCGACTCTATGTCTACATTCATCTTCGAACAGTACCTCAGACACAACTCGGAGGCCTACATCAAGTGCCTTGAGGATGTAGTGCTGCCTTGGGTCAAGAGGGTGGCTGCTGGAAGCCCCTATGTCTGGCAAATGGACTCTGTATCATGCCACACAAGCAGGAGAACCCTGCCATGGCCGTCAGACAATTTCTGCGACTACAGTGCCAATTATACCTGTTCACCTAAATCCCCAGACTGCAACCCCCTTTATTATTATGGATGGAGCGCAAGGATTATGGCAGCATTCACCAATCGAAACGAGAAGACCGCCCAGAAGAGATGCAGGAGATTCCGAAGTCGTCTGGAGGTGTGCTTGAAGCCAATGGTGATTTTACTGAATAAATTGATTCTTTAGTATTTCAATATATTTTTGTGTAATTTTGGTAAATATATCTGTTAAAATGAGATGTCAGTATTATTTTCATTTTTGCGTAATTTAAATGACAATTTATCCAACACACCATGTATTTAACATTTGTATTCCTAGTATATTTGACGCTGATGTTGTGAACAAGTGCGCTCCAAAACGCGGCCGGCGGACCATGTGTCGCACGCAATGCGATTTCTTACGGCCTGCGACCAAGACCGACAGGAAATGACACCCGTCACTTCCGGTAAAGTCCGGAAAGTCTAAAATATTGTCGCTGATTAAATTTAATTGTCTTGCTAGTTTGTTTGTTTTTTGTTGCCGTTTGCATCGCATTTTCTATAATCGATCTCTCGCAGGCAAAAAACGATATTATCTTCCGATTTCATTTTTAGTTTATATTTTTTCATTGTATTTTTTTTAAATGTGGGATTATGCATATATTTTCCTTTTCCTTTTCTCTCGTTTTTTAATATTGGTTTCCAGAAATGTGAATATTTTCTTTGCCGCCATGTTGTTCTAATTATTCTCAATAAAATAAATTTCCTGTTAGAGATTTGCTGATAAACATCGAAAATTGTTTTCCATATTTAATTTTATTATTTTTTTAATTAAATTATGTCTACTATTCATAAATTATTGGTCAAATTATGTTTTTATTTTTAAAATTCTAAATTATTTTACTTGTTTATTTTACTTTGATTTATTTTTTAATAATTTTTGGATTTTTAAAAAAATATTTTTCCGATAGAAAAAAATGTTCATTAACATCTTTATCGAAATCATTTTTGATTATTTATATAATTTAGGGTACTTTCGAATTTGACTGCTATTAAATTATTATACATTTTAAAATTTGCTATTAGTGTTTGATCTTCTAATTTTTATTGCCAAATATTTACATTTTCTAAAATATACATTTCATTATATACTTTTTTGTCCTGATAGTAAGGGATTTGAACCTGGACGTTTTTTTTTATATACATTCCATTATATACGTTTTGTCATGTACATTCCTTTAATACATTTCCTCATATGCACTTCGTTATATACATTTCATTATATATGTTTCGTAATATATACTCAGTTCTATACATTACATTATACACATTTCTTTACATACATTTCATTAAGTAAATTTTGTTATGTATATGTTATTACATACATCACATTATATACATCTAATTATATACTTTTCATTCTTTGCATTTCATTACTTTTTCATATGTACATTTCCTTGAATACATTCCATTATAATTTTTTTTTGTTTTATACATATCCTTATATACATTTTATTATATACTTTTCGTTATATATATTTCGTTATATATATTTCTTTACAGATGAAGAAAAGAGGTTTGGTTCTACCAAAGGATGTTGAGAATAACATAAAGGAATGAGGAAAGACGGTTTGGAGAATTTAAGACTCACAAGATATAATAAAACAGAGTGTAAACCATCTTAACGTGTTTGTTTGACTCGAAAGCGTTACAAGGACAAAGATTAATACATTGATTCGTTTTTTACGGTTTATCAACTCTTTGCAAATTATTTAAAACAAAATATATTTTTAGATTGTAAGAATATATATACTTTAGATAATAAGGATTTAGTGATAAAAGTTTTACTAATTAACCCTTATCAGTGGGAGAAAAGGTAGATTCATACCTTTGCCAAGGGTATTTGCGTGGATTTAAGTATAACGAAACAAACGGGAATTGGAACTCGGCTCTCCCAGGGACAAAGGGCTATTGTAAAGAGTGAAAAAGTTACTTGGAGCAACAAAAAACATGGATTTTTGGAGACCCATTATCACTCACTTTCTGAATGGTCACATAAAAGAAGACACCATTGTTGAAATAGAGTTATTGATTTTTAACATAGCACGAGAATGGTTTTGTGGTATCACAAACGAAGGACGATGGATGGTATGGATTAGATGCGAAAATGAAGAACGAATATAAAGAAAGACTTAGCGTTATTGCCACTAAGAATAACAACACATGTTGCAAATATCTGTGCAGCATTCGAATATGGTTTAATCGAAAACTGCATTGATATAAATAAGCCAGTATCGATTTCAACAGATGCTGGACCAGCGATGATGGGGAAAATGATAAACTCATCGCAATCCTGCTTTCAGATAACGAATTCGCAAATTTACAATCGTACTATTGCATTATCCATCAACAATCTCTCTGATCAAGCCAGAAAGATAATAAACTTCGCTCAGTTATGGAAATTGTTGCTAATACAATGAACTTTATCGGTTATCAATCTTTGTATCGAAGACAATACTAATTATGAAGACCGGATTCCTTCTGTTCATATTGGTTGACGAAAGAGAATACAGGAGGTCCTTGACTTACGACAGATTTCTGTTTCTACGATGCGTCTTAATGCGATTTTCTGTGTATGTCGGAACGTACCCGCTATTTTCCGTGAATAAGCACTTACTTCACTCCCCTTTGATAACGCAATAGTAAAATAATAATCTAGGACATAACAACACATTTTTATGACATATGTTAACATAATTAGGACTAAAACACATATAGGACAGAAATATAATACATACAAGTGTTTGGGTTCGGGTTTATTTTGTTTTACGGTATATCAATCTCAATGGCTCATTTCAGACCGTCATATAAGGAAATGGTATAAAAATAATACATATGAAAATGTATATACGAGGTAAACGGCTAAAGTCGAAACGAGATTAATGGGGATTGTGTCGTAACCACGAATCGTGATAGGTCGGAAACTGTCGTAACCCGCGGACTTACACTTTTGGATTAAATTTCCGAAACCTAAGAATTATTTAAAGGAGGAAAATCATGATGACTTATTGCACCATTCTGATAATTCAACGTTCATTACTAAATTGATACCTGTCTGATGTGAAACTGTACCAATTTTTGAATCCACTAAAAATAGGTATTTTTTCTTGCAAATGCCAACGTTGAACAAGATTATGCTAACTAACTTGGAGTTGATTTACGAAGAGAAATTTTATATACCAATCAAAAAATGCAACTAACTGTCCCTTGCTTTTAAAGATTTGTTTTATTTATGTTTCTGTTGAAACTTGACTAATGCATTATTATAATAATGCAACACAAAATGTACGTAGAACAAAATGTATTTAAACAAGAAAGTGTACACAATATTTACATATAGTCTTTTGTATATTCCTGGGAAAACCGTACCTGGAGAATGTGTTGACTGAGTCGCAGTCGGGCAGAGTCTCTGGTTGAATCTCCTGATTCCTCCCCTCTCTTCCCGGTACCAACCATATTTATTTGGTCGGTACTCCACTATGCAAATTAGGTGGATCCTACCACAACAGTTTCACTCAGTAAAAGGCATAAGGACCCCCCAAAAGTATAGAGCTCCAGACCGAGGGTGATTTGTTAACAAACGAGGAGGTAAGAAGTGCAGATGAGGAGAATATGTAGGATAGTTTAAGATTGTATTGGAATGAACAGGGAAGCATCCCCTCCGGAGGTTTCCCCAGAAATTATTGTCGTTTAGGTAGAAACTGTCCGAAAGTAACTTCCTACTTACCAAAGGAATACAATGTGAAAAAGGGTAGGGTGTGCCTGTTTATCACCGAACTGCCTTTGTATGATTCTGACAAGTATTTCTGCCCTAATTTTAAGGATTAGCCGACGTGTTCACTCTGAATACTATGTCTGTTTTCTCTTTTTATTGTGTTGTTTCTTTATCCATTAATGCTGTTGGAGCTAAAGGTTTTCTGTGTTGGTGTTATCCATCTGATAGTAAGGGATCTGAACCATAGAATGAATCCTAAACAGTCTATGCCATCAGTACAGGTCTAATGATCGGGACTACTGTCTTACTATTTCCTGAATGGGATCTGGACCACACTGTACTTTCTTGTCTGGCCTCTCGATGCCAGGATTGAAGAATTAAGGCTGTACTTTCGGACAATTGATCAAGAACTCATTTTATATATATAACTGATTTTATATCTACTAATTCTAACAAAACTGATTTTATCTATACAATTTGAAGGTGGTGATGTCTGGCTACCTTGTCTTTTCAAATTTTTTAATATGCCTAAATATATTCAATCTATAAATAATATTCTTCAAATTTAAAAAAAAACGAATCTCTTTACAGTTACGATATTATGATTGGTATATTTACACAAACTTTTCATCTCGAGTTAAAAACATCGGAGCTATAATACAAATTTAACACTTTGTAAACGCTTCATTTTTTTCCATGATGTTATGCAAGGAAAAGCTATTGAAAGAAGAGGCTGAATTTCAGCTGGAGATAACGGCTGAAAGCAATCAATATGTTTGCGGAAAGCCCATCGGAAGAATCGACATGATAAAATATCATTCCGTTGTTGACTTTCTGTCAACTTATTGATGTTGTTAAAAATATTGACCATAGTTGTGCGCACTTACATTTTGCGAAAAGCGATTTCCATAAAGCATAAGTTTACAAAAATGTAAAACTGATGAATATCTATATGTTTATTTTAGAGAAACAAAAAACCAACACTAGTCAGAATGAATACTCCTCCGTCTTTCAACCGAGATATGTGAAAGGGCTGATTGATTAATACAATTGTTTTTTGACAGCTTATCAATCTTTGTGGGCTAGTTAATGCCGAAATATATTTGGTTTGTAAGAATAAATCATTTTTTGCCAGAGAATATTGCATTAAGATTTTTTTGAAAATATTAGACATTCCAAATACCATTCTTACTATTTAACCCATAGCTGAGGGAGAGGTTGGATTCATAACTTTCTGAAGATTATCTTCGCTTAAGTCAATGTAACGAAACCGACGGGGGTTCAAATTCATTTAGCATTTCCAGCTGTTATAATATCCGATATGTGTAGGGAACAGTTCAGGTGCTCAGGGAGGCTACAACACAACCGATCATAGAACTAGTGATGACCATGTTCAGTATTGACAGTGTTCTACAATAATCTAAGTTTAGTAAAAATCTAAGAGTTTGCAAGACATTAACACAAGGATATGAAATGCAGTCGATGGATATGGCAACCGTAGGTTTTATGCTAACAATTCCTTCACTCACATTTCTTGTTACTGGGTCTTTCTTCCGTCTACTTGTTTTCCAGTCAACTTTTTTTTAATCATTTCACCCCAAGCGAGATATTAAAGCCACCAAGACGCAAGGGATTACTGAGTGTTAGAGAATATGAGAAAAAGAAAACAGTATTAAGGAGAGAGAACAATGAAAGAGCAAGAATTAAAAGATTGATATCGCATTTAAATTCTGAATAGTTTTATCACTTTGACTGGTGGAGGGGATGATTAACGAAAACCCTTTTTTCGCCTCTAGAGCCATACCCAAAACGCTAAACTCGACATTGTATTGACAGACACCAAACATGTTTGATGAATATGCAAGTGCAAGAAAACTTTCAGGAGAGAGAACAATAAAAGAACAGTAATTTATACGACAGAAGATAACGATTGACATTACATTTAAATTTTTAAAGATCTAAGTTGGCTAGAAAACAAGAATCCGGAAGAGAATTTCACAAGAGACAAGTGCGAGAGAAGAAAATGTTAATATAGAACTTGCGGTCACATGCAGTCACTTCAACTGTAAAATGATGAGATCTACCGCCAATATCGTAGTACGCTTAAATTCGCAAAGTCATGCTGCCAAAGTGAAACTATTTATACTAAATACATTGTTCGTACTGTTGTCTTCAACTTTATTATCATGTTAACGACGTTTCGACAATTGTACGTACCGGCCTTCGTCAGGTGATATACGTTGGAATTTCGAATCAAGCCCTTTATTTAGTCTACGGAGGTAGATTGTTCTAGCTCTATTGCCATAAGTTTTCTTGTTAACTAGAACAATCTATCCCGGAGATTAAATAAAGGATTCGGTTCGAAATTCTAACGGATATCACCTGAAGAAGACCAGAGCGTATATCGCCGAAACGTCGTGAATATAACAGTATAGATGAGGACAACAGCCCGAACAATGTAAATAGTTGCAATATCTCTTCTCGTAAATACAGACAGGCTATAGAGGAAAGCTCATTAGAACTATTACTATGAAAATATTTATTATTTTATAGATAAGGCACAGGGAACTTACTTTATAACGGTCGGGAAAGTGGCTATTAAGGAAACTGTTATCTCTCTACTTTTGGTATTTATACTTAACATGTAATACTGCCATCAAATAGCTATACAACTGTTCACGCTGATAAATTAACAGTCAATTCGTTAATCGGCACAATCGCTAGTAGATACATTTTGCGCATTATTTTTTTCCGTCTTTATTAAAGATTATCATTTCACTCTTGTATAAGAATGTATTTTCATTTGATAAGAAGCGCAGAAAGTGTCAAGTGATGGTCTTGAAATGGAAATCCACTAACCACACGCTTGATGAACACGGTCAAGATTGACATCGTTGTCTATCGATCGGAAAAATGTCCTAGACTCTTCCTTAGCAGACTTATTTGAGTGGAGAGTTTTTATTGGCTCTGAAGGCGGAATCGAACAAATGAAGAGGAAGAGGTGGCAAAGGAAATCGATCATTGATCGAATTACTTAAAAGATATAATCTTCCCAGGGACGGATTAGATTATTATTATTATTATTATTATTATTATATAAAAGTATATATAAACATCTACACATAAAACGACAGCCGCGGATATATACCACGCTTGAATAAATATTATATTCTGGAGACAAAATTGACGACTCATACATCTCTTGCTACCGTGTATGTATGTATTTGTGTTTGGATGTGGTCTAAGGGAACTATGCACACAAAAAATACTTTTCGTAAATTTGACCCGTACACGACAGCTGATAGCCAAACTAGAAAAATATGATAAAAATTAGCAGATATATCTTGGTTGATTTCAGGAGAAAATATTTGATTTAATGTCTATGTATATGCTACTTAAACACACACGCGCACACACGTTAACCCCCAACCTCTGACAAGGGAGGTGGGATTTTGATCACGAACAAGAATACTTACGTAGAAAAAATTAATTTAATTAAATTAAAAAATTACTGCTCAACGATACCGACACATACAAATATAAAATAATTACTGAAAATCAAAACTTTAACACGGAGATTAGGAAACTAATTAAAAATGAAAATACACCATGGTATAGATTCATAGAATATCCCCCTAGAACAACTAAACATTACGGTCATCCTGATACCCACAAAACAGGTATCCCGATACGCCCCATCATCTCAGGAATAGACAGTGCCCCAAATGAAACTGGTGAAAACTATGATAAAAATTCTAATCTCACTTCTTGGAATAACCAGTTAATATCATATAAAGAACTCAAGCATGCGAGTTGAAAAGCTAAGGAAAATGAACATGACTGACAAACTCATGGCCAGTCTAGATATCAAATCCCTTTACACCAAAGTACCCGTTGAAAAATGCCTAAATCTCCTAAAAAGCATATAATGCAATCAAAGGCAAATCTCTCCCACCGCCAGCTAAAATAATAAAAATCTGCCGTCTCAACACCAATCAATGCTATTTCGTATTTAATAATGATTTCTAAAAACAAAAATTTGGATTAACAATGGGATCACCTCTCAGTGTAGTGATGGCATGCATCTTCTTAAAATTTCTCGAATCTGGGCCTTTCCAAAATATTTTACCCAAACAATCAGCATACTTCCGATATATTCATGAAGCTCTATTAATATATCCTTGTGATATTAATTTACCTGACCTAATCGAACACAAAATAGAATTTAAATACGAAATCGACGAATATAGTTCCTTACCTTTTCTTAGATATCAAGCTACACCGCGGTAACAATAGTTTAAAACATGGCGTCCACCGGAAAGGAACCAACAAAAACAATCTAACAAAGTCCTATTCTCATCATGACAACGAAATCAAATCCCATATAATCATCGGATTCTACTTAAAAGCACTCACAATTTTAAGCCCTTAATATTTACATGAAAAGAAAATGCACATTGAAAACACTTTCAGGATTCTAAGGAGCCTAATTATTTTATATTCAATGCGAAACAAAGGGCTCATAAAATATTCCAAAATAGAAAAACAGCTCCCCTACTGAGAAGCCCACTGAATCAAAAGAAAAGATTTTCTTACCAACTAACTCTATTACATCTACAAATGGAAAGAATCTCTCTAAACTCAACATACAATTTGTTACACTTATAGCAATAAAAGACTTAGTCAATACAAAAACAAAACAATAAGCTAAAGATTTAAGGAAAAGGAAGTTACTCGATGGCCTGTAATGACTGTCATAGAAAATATTAAGAGAAACCTTAAGGAATCTAAATAAAAGATTATATTAATAAGAAAGAGACATTTTACAAAACTACATTAAATGCTTTGGTTGCCCACTGTGACAAGACTGATCACAATTCTGACATAAAAATGCTACTCTGACCAAAGGAGAAAAAATTTCACTACGACGAATATGTCTAGAGAGTACCTTGATCGCAAAGTCATCTACAGTAAATTTGCACAATGGCACTTACAAAATTTCCATATTCTTAACAGAACTTCTATTATCACAGTGTGCGATATCTACTAACAAAAGTAATGGAAACAAAAAGAAAAAGAAGCCGAATGAAATCAGGTAAAAAAAACAGTACTCGATGTAAAAATAACGGAGCTAAAATAAAGAATCTTGAATCGATACAGTGAGCCGAATATTTTTCCTGCTTCTTTATCAATGGATTTTATATAGGAGACCCACTTAAGGTCTCAAGTGAAACTGAGACCTGACAGAGGTTCAAAATATTGAATGTCACCCAAAGTTGCAACCGTTTTCTTGTGACTGAGGAAAGCATGGAGACTGCCCGTTGGTAATAAAACGGTACGAGTTTGATTTTCAGGTATTGAAAATAGGGAGAGGATTTTTTGCCGGTCCCGGTAACAAAGACCATCAGACAAACAAAATGAAATAGACAAACATGGTTTTAAGCTTATTTTACAGGTCTAGGCAAAATGGAACCCAGGCAAATATTATTATTATTATTATTATGAAGACAGACAAGGTTAAAAATAACATCACACAGATTTAAGACAGAAGTTTATTTATTTTCCCCCTCAACTGTTGAGAGAATTTAAAATCTTTTCCACCATCAATTGTTAAAAAACAAGTTACAATCATTTATTCATCAATTATTAAAAGAAATATAGAAGTCTCTGTATATTTTTAGTTTTTGGTGTAATAGTTTCTGCAAATACAAAGCTTTTCATTTGGGTATGGTTCTCTTGCCTATATACTTCAACTGCACCCACACGAAGACAACAGTCACAGAACACAGAACCTATGTTCAAGTCCTGCCTCCACAGCAAACACAACTACTGCACAGACGATCTCAAGCCTCAATAAACATGATGGTGAAAATAAATAAACTTCTTGTTAAACCTGTGTATTGTTATTTTTAACATTACCTGCTTTCATAATAAAAAAAATAATTACAGGCCAAATACTCTGGCTGTCTATTTTACGTAGACCTGTAAAATAAACTTAAAAGCGAATTTGTCTATTTTACCTGGACCAGCAAAATAGTCTATTCGTTGAAAATAAGCAAGTTATTACTCGATTGTGCTGTTAGAAAAAAAATGAAAGAACATTAATTAGTAAAAAATCTTCTGTTTTTTTTTTAATGCAGCAAGGTTGCCCTAATTCGGCAGCTAGTCTGCAAACTGAGCTACTAAATATTTTACGGTTGTCCTCTCCACACTGAGTTCCGTTTTTCTCGAACGGTAAGCGCCATCTTTGCTATTGTTTTTACGAACACTGATCGCGTTAGTAGTAGTAGTAGTTCCGTTTCCTTTAAATAGATAGCAAATGTTCGACGTCGGTGAGACAATTATGCTGTCAAATAGGAACATTCATTACCCTATATATAAGTAAACAGACAACTTACAGACGTTAAGTGTGTCAGGACTCCAGCTATTTAAAGGTCAAATGTCTACAGCATCGATCAAACCTTATTAGTTCGGACGTACGAATCCACATCATACTGAGTGGACAGATAATCGAGTGGATAGAAACAATTTATGTGAAACTTACTGAAAAGAAGTTTGGACGGAAAGTTTCAAAAGATACCAGCAATGGCGTTAGGATATTCGATATTACTATTCGCCTATTTAAAATGAAACCTGTTCTCTTACCCATAAAATATGACACATACAAATTTAGACAGTGCAAAATTCTTGTATTAAATTAGAATGGTGAATTCGGATTGTAGAAGTAAACTCTCAAAACAGTTAGGTAAGTAGCCTAACGATTGTCGGCGCGCCAATAGAATTATTTATCCGAGTTAAAAGTCCACGAAAATTTGTCCCGTTAATCTTGCATTTTTGCCCTCGGGAAAGGCAGGAATAAGTTAAGCAGCAGCAGAAGAAGCATCTTTCTAGCTTTAGGTATCAGCAAATCTAGGACAATAAAAAACAGAGGAGAAAGGCAGGTAAACTAATCCTCTATCTTATCCAAGTCATTGCAATTCCCAGATAATAAAGAAAAGAGTCAGACATGATTGCTTAGTCCCTAAAGGGACAAGAGATTGGATTTTAAAAAAAAATAAACTCGCACATCATTATTTGTTTTTAATCGAATTTACCCCCAATGAAGGCACTAAAGCTACAGAGGCCCAAATGACGTTAATGGATGTGAAAAAATTAGAAAACAGAAAAATTATTATGGAGCGAAAAAATAGAAGAGTAATCAGTAGATTACGATTTATATTGCATTTAAATGTGTGAAGATAAAAAATGGCTGAAAAGTATGGCGCCGCAAGTGAGTTCCACAAGCTAGAAAAGAAACGGTTAGCATAGAACTTACGGTTACATCTAGGTAATTCAACCATAAATTGATGGATCTTATATTCTAAGTATGTTGTGATGATGATATGAATTAACATTTAGGTAAATTTAAAATTCGGAAATATTAAAAACACAAAATTATGCGTAAAAAGGATTTATTATTGATGGACATTATATCAACAGCAGAAGATACACAGGAGGCATTGTGTTGACAGTAAAATCATAAAGGAAAGTGAAAGGGTCTTTTTTGACATGTTAGTAAAGAAAGTTAGAAGAAAGAAGTTTCGACGGAAAATGTAACAATGAAACTTGAAGACGCATAGAATTATCGAAGCGTTATCTTCCAGAAAGTAAGCAACGTGACAAGATATGGGAAAATCTGGAAAGAAAAATACGCAGCTGGCATTGAGTTGACGACAAACTTAAAAGGGAAAGAGAAAGAAATTATTGACTTTTTAGTAAAGGAAAGGTAGAAGAGAGGGCTAAAATTTAACTTTAAACGACGGAGAGCATCGCCATCAGCAAAAGAGTATGAAAATAAAGCAGGTACGGTGCATCACCTATCTAGGTAATTTAGTATCAGACGACGGAAAATGCAACAATGAAACTTGAAGACGCATAGAATTATCGAAAAGTTATCTTCCAGAAACTAAGCAACGTGTGAAGATATGGGGGAAAAATCGTTAAAAAATGCAAATACCACTGAACTGCTATGTAATATCTCATTAATAATGACAGTGAATTCTGGCCAGTTTCCTCCCAGATGAAGAAGGTACTTGAAGCGACAGAGAAGTGGTTCTACAAACAGATACTTTGAATGGACTACACGTGAGCAACGAGAAAATTTCAAGAAAAATAAGAACTAAAAGGGCACTTATAATTATACCCAGAAAGGGACCGTTGAAATTTGAACAACACATAATATGGAAAGAAAATTGGCGTAAGACTCACAGAATATAATTAATGAAAGGGAAAAAGAGGAAAGACAATGATTACTCTATTTCACAAAATTGTGTGAATGGATGTCAGAATTAAGAAAAAGAAGAGTGCTAATGTATCAAAAGATACCCAGAAGAAGGAAGCTATGGAGAGCCATAATCGCCTACGTCTAGAAGGGACATAGTATATTAAATATGACTAGTAACTGTGGCCAGATAGTATCGTGAGGGATATGATTTCATTCCTCACATGATGGTAAAATCATTGAGCTAATATTAGATTGATGTATATATTCGTTCGTTTTTTTTCTTCTGATTTTCCGCTAATGATCTCGAAGAATAATCTTTCGGGCGTTTTTTTTTTTTCTTAGCAACTCTGGCCAGTCTGAAAAACTGTTGTTTAACGTTATTGAAATTTGATTTCAGATTAGGACACACCTTTGAGATAGACTGCCAAGTAAGCAAGAAGAGGCCATTTTCAACACCTCCTTCTCTTTGCTTTTAATCAAAGTCACAAATCTGCCAAAGCTGGTCGATGCATTTGTGCTGCGTGCAGAGATGACTTTATTACCGACAGAATGATATGAAATGCTTCAAAACAACCAAACGGACAATGCGACGTTGTATGTTGAACAAATGAACAGGCTCAAAAAGGCGATTCAGGAGAAAAGACCTGACCGACGATACAGTGTGAATATTCAAAATGGCAATGCTGAATCCCAAGTCTCTAATAGGACCAAACAGGCAATTAAAGAACTTACTAAGGAGGTTCAGTCACACACACCATATTCTCTTAATTTAGCTATTTTTTGGTCGTTTTCTAACAATTTGAGAGGTGTTTCGTTCAACAACAATGTGGAGCTTAAGACGTTGCTTGATGAAATTTTCGAGTCAAAACCTACGGATGTCTATCGTCAAGGCATTGAACATTTAGTGGATCGTCGTCAGGGGGTCATACACGATGAAGGCGAATGAATTATTAAATGATTAATTAGAACTATTAATAAATAATAAGTATAAAATAAATGATATAAAACGAACGAATTCATATAACAACTTGTACAACCCCAGATCATTTCCTGAATCGCTTAGTATTTTGTAAGGTCACAAGTTATTTGCAATACATGAATTTCTGAAGTAGTTACCCACATTTGTAAAGGTTAGGGATTTAGATATTCTATAGTTTCTCCTTCAGTTTCTGTAATACACAAGCTAAGATTAAAACTTGATTCCCGAAAAGTATAAGGTTTTCATTTAAGCTCTTCTGGGGAACAAAGCTTTGCCACAAAAAATAAAACAGTATTTTTTTTTAAATTTACAATAGAAACAGATGAACAAATTAATAATAAATACGGCAATTATATTAACTAGCGAATAAGAGCCAGTGTTATTATGCATTTTGAGCTTTAGAGATGAATTCAAGAAGAAAAACAACAGCGAGCCTTTTTTGATATTATCGAGAAGCATGGAAAACTATGGCTGCTATGAATGGTTGTTTAACTGGTTGTGCCAATGAGAGACTGTGTTCGTCTGAAAAGAATAAACGAACCTTTCATTACTTCATAGTGTTAAGGATAAATATCTATATGCATAAGATGTTTAACTGAGCGCGTACTGATTCCGAATGTGAAACACGGCCTTTTAAATGGGGGGGGGGTAGACGCATACGTGAAACGTGTCTAAAAATAACTTAATTCTTTCGGAACGTCCTCTTTATTAAAGGTGCCATAAAATGGCTCTCATCATCTCCTGGGGGAGATTTTATCCTTGGGAAGATGAGAACCCTACGACTGGTCTTAATTATGTGAATCAAAGCCAAAAGATCGTAACAATCAGTGGAATTTAATATCAATTTGGGGATGAATTTTCCCAAGTTCATCTTTGGTCTTTTGTTTTATTCAAGTATTTTCCACCGTCTGTCATTTTCAAGAACCATATGGCGTCTTATATATATATATATATATATATATATATATATATATATATATATATATATATATATATATATATATATATACATGAATAGTAAATGCATATATATAATATATACAGCAAATGCTTATATATATATGTATAGTAAATGCACATGCACGCACACACACACACACATATATATATATATTTTAAGAAATTTATTATGTTTATACGTTCTTTTTATAGATACAAATATTTAAGTAACTGCTCTGTTTAAAATAAACAGTATTAACAACATTTACCGAGAAATTTTCATAGAAAATATGCGTCCTGCGGATAACCTCCGTATAAACATAAAAAATGTCTTACAAAATAATTGTCGAACTTTGTCCATTTCATAATATATATATATATATATATATATATATATATATATATATATATATATATATATATATGTGTGTGTGTGTGTGTGTGTGTGTGTGTGTGTGTGTGTGTGTGTGTGTGTGTATACCGGGTGAACAGCAAAATTGTCCAAATTCTGTTACACCATAATTATCCAGCCTACAAAATGTTTAATATCTAAAAAAAAAAACATTAAACTAATTAATTTTACTTTTTTTTTCCAGATTTTCAGATAAGATGTTTAGCCATCTTGCCACCATTTGTCGTAAGAATCACTGAAAAACTCTTTGAATTATAAACCTAGAAATGTTAAAATCATTTTGGGTCAGCCTCACTGTCTTTACAACTGAGCAATGGTGAGAGAAAAATCATTCAGCCTTTCAGCGATGGTACCAACATTCATTGTCTGGCGTCCATCGTCAAAGTTCCTTCAAGAACTGGCAATAGAACGGTGAATAAGTTTAAAAAGGAGACAACAGTAGAAAGGAAAACTGGATCAGGAGGTCACAACAGAAAGAGGGGTCTTCATTGCAACTTGGAGATAACAGATCTATTAGAAATGATTCAACTCAATCCATAAGACCTTTGGCAATGAGAGACAAGTTTCGGGTATCACAGTGCAAAGAGCAGTGAAAAAAGATTTGAAAATGAAATCGTACGTTAACCCAGGACAGCAAGTTAGAAGTTTAGAGTGGGCAAATATCATCTTGAATAAGTTCGGAAAGTGTACTAATATATATATATATATATATATAT
>OZ038481.1:53963000-53968606 GCA_964036315.1 Acanthosepion esculentum
CAATCGGAGGCATTATTTTTGGAACGTCCTACGTGTATTGTAGGCACTGCCGACTTGTTACTAATATGGAATTATGAACTGGAGGAGAGTTGACGCATTTCTTTCGAAGCTGCAAAAAATGGATTTTAACGGAAAAAATGTAAATATTGATTTAAAGTAATATAATAATACTGACGCCTCATAAGAAACTGCTTGGGCGAGTTGAAGCTGGTCAGACCAGAAAGGAAGGCCATCTAAGGTGAAGGAAAACCGTGATGTTAAACCTCTGCTGCCTTGCGATCATACCCCAAAACGGAAAAGGTTATAGAAGTAATTCTTGACAGTAAATCCGGAGTCGAGTCCCCAGATGGTGGTTGGCTGACAACACTGAACACCTTCCGGAAACTCCTGCAGCCAAACTGTCTGTAAATGTATTCCTTTTGATTATGTTGGTACAGCCGAGAGGCAGCCATGTAGTCTGGAAGCGTACGACACTACATATAGCATCGCGCAGGCATAAGTTCTCGAAAGGTCTCTTTAGTCTCAGCAATAAAGAACTAGTTTGGAAGAAACAAGGTACAACGTGTTTCTCGGGAGATAAACGAATTCCTTCTATAAACATGTACATTATATATTTAATTCCTAAAATTTGTACCTTTCACGATAAATATTTACGGATTTCAGGAAATAGTTCCATCAGGAATTAGTAAAAAAAAAAAAAAAAAGTCATTAATTTACCATGATTCTGAGAATGACTGGTTAACACAAGGTTTCCTTCACTTTTGTTTCAGTCCTCAGAGAGAAACTGCGAATTATAATCTTATGTCAATGTTGGCCTCTAATAATATCTAGTGTTTCAAATACTGGAACCGAAAGCCCATTACATTGCACTGGGAATCAGGATTTGAGATCCCGGCTTTACAGCGTGGCTCAAACACTGACCACTTTCTATGATACCAATATCTCTCTCAGTGAGAATGCAGTCTAAAATTGGCCACTGAAACCATGCTTTCCTAACATATAAATAAGTTACCGACAAAGATAAATTTAAAGAAAAAAAACAGCTTTAGTGCGAGTGTGACGTGTACGTTAAATACCGATGAGTGATGGCTATAAATATCTCAGGATAATGCCAGGTTCATGATTGTGTGTAATTTGAAGGAAAACATGGCTTAAAAATGGCGTCGGTAACTCCGGTCTGTTGTCTTTTGTGAGAGGAATAATGATTAGGAAAAAGGAAAGGCCTGGGCAGCCTTTGAACAGTAAAGAAACAAGTTTCACCAGTGGAAAAAAAGAGATGCTATTACACACACACACACATAGACTCACATATATGTGTGTGTATGCGTGTGTGTATGTGTATGTATTTGTTTTTTTCTGAACATGATTTAAGTTTTTCTTGGTATCACGATTATTTCACGGATCGGAGAAACTATCCATTAGTATATTACATAATCGTACAAAGCAAATAGTGTCAAATGGGAAAAATAGTATGTAATAATACTACACTTTCACGCTGTCTATTTATCACAAAAGAGGATTTCGTTTTCTTAACGACTTATGATTTTTTGTAACTACTAGCTAATATGCAAGCGAGGAATCGATATTACTATTATTATTATTATCAATTTTCATTAGTATTGATTTTCATCTTAGCTTTTAGTCGCTTTAAAAACGTTATATAATAAAATTAAAATACTAATAATATTTCTGCGAGTATAAGTCACAAGAGGGTATTTTTTTAAATATATCTGGCTAGCTCGTTAGCCGATAGACAGAAGAACAGACAGATAGATAGATAACAAACTTAGATCTTTTAATTCCTATTATATGATTAACTGTTTTGTTTCTTACAGGTTATCAACCTTTTGCAGGTTATTTAAAGCCTGACATTATTTTTCTTTTAAAAATAATAATGATTTATTGATAAACATCTTGTGTAACTATGATCAGACACATATACAAATGCATAGTGGTCAGAATGCTCGCTTTCTGACCAGGAGATCCATGTTCGAATCTCGCGGTGGTCGATTTGTCAGGAAGGAGACTTCCTGATGTTATCGGTCTGGAGGAGAGACGAACGCAGCGTGTGGCACCTTTGGAAAGTATCTGAAAATCATACCACGGGTTGACACAAGCCTTGTGACTGAAATTGGGTAGACGGAACGGTATTGTTCAGATTATTGATCATTCTACATAACACGCTCTCTCCCAAAAAATATAACTATGGTCCGCTCAGCATAGTTGCAATATAAACCAGAGGTTGGCATTGTGGGTGTTGAACAAATGTGCCTGAGCGAGAGTCTGCAATAGGGATTGACTAGCCCCCCTAGTAGACGAGTATCCTCGAATACAAGTCGCCAGCTATTATATATGTATATATATATATATATATATATATTGCTGTGTAAATTATATGCTCTGTTATAATAAATGCATAGATATCTCTTTGTGCTCCAGTTTTAATATTTGATATTATTAGGGTTCACCTGGATTTTATACCATCGGATCTATAAACTGTATTATATATATATATATATATATATATATATATATATATATATATATATATATATATATATATATATATATCATAAGGAGAAGACGGAGACTTTAATTATTTATTTCGTTTATAATTTTTATTTCGTAAAAACCGAGATGTTCACCTCATCAGAACGAAAACCTGCTCCGCGAAACGAACTGGATAATTAAAGTCTCCTTCTTATTATTATCATTATAAAGATCTGTAGTCTACATTGAGCTCTCCCTGGATTTATATCCTCCTCGGGATTATCCCTTCCAGTCGCAAACTGGAAAAACGTATATATATATATATATATATATATATATATATATATATATATATATATATATATATATGTATATGTATATGTATATATATATATATATATATATATATATATATATATATATATATATATATATATATATATATATATATATGAATAAAAACCACAGGGAATTTTTCCTTAGCATATTATGGACTTTACCAAGGCAAATGTAAGGAATTTATTTTTTAAAGTAATTATAAACAGAAATAAAAATTTCGTTAAGTTTTCAAATTTTTGCAATTAAGAACGCTTATAATTATTCTTCAGGCTAAGTCATGGGACACCATGAAGAATGCTAACGGATGTAATTTATGCCTAATAAACGAAAATGAAGAAATGAGGGTTTTTAAAAAAAACTCATTTCTTCATTTTTAAATTTTAGATTGAAAAATTAATTTTTGTATTTACTTATTTTAAATAGGTTTCTTTTATTTTTTTAAAGATATTTTTTTGGTCATATGGCTTGAAAAGATGTATATCTTTTATTAAAGAACTTATGAAAAATCCAGGACCTCGGATTTATATTTTGGCAAGTTTCGATAACGGCATTCTCAAGAACGTTTCGTCTAAGTTACCTTCCCTTTTAATAAGTGTAGCATTCTTCAGACCTATGTTGTGGTTAAACTTATTTCTATGTAGGACTATGCACTCTACACACTTTTCAACCAAGTATTGCTATAAACACCGGAAGTGAACGAGAACATTAAAATTTAGTGAGCATGCGCGACAGAGTTCAAAGTAAACCTGTGACAAGCGTATTCACTCTATGTATTTGAGCTTCAGTAACATCAACATAACTGATACTTTTTGATCAGACCTCTTATAGATATATATATATATTGTTAACTGAAGTAAAGGATAGCTTGTAACGCCTACAAATCTAAACTACTCACTATTGATAATCTGAGAGGACACTCTCTGTCGTCCATCATCATGGCTGATGCTGACTCCCAGGAGAGTAAATGGTTGTGCCTTCTCGAGATAACGTTCTCTTGCTGCCACATATGGCCAGGTGCTCCTGCTGTATATCTAGAGCTCCTTGATAAAATCTAAAGAAGAATCAGCACTATTATTGGTCCTGATCTGACGTTTGGCTTCATTCACTTTCCCACCGCCGTAAAGTTATAACCCTGTGCCTTTTCTATAAATACTTCTATGGTAACCGTTTGGAGGAGTTCTTCTCCTAGACTTTTAAAAATGTAAGTGCAGTACTAGACTGGCGACGAGATCTTATCAATTTACAGTTGAGCTGTCTAGATGTAACCATAAATTATAGAAAGATGTAACCATAAATTATAGAAAGTTTATTTTCTCGTACTTCTTGCTTGTGAGACTCCCTTCCAGCTCCACGCTTTCCAATTGCGTTAAAAACGGCGGATACACAAGTTTCGTTAAAAAGGAAATGCGGCTTTTTTATGTATGTATCTTGTGTTAGAGGAATATTTCATTTTCTAAACACGGTCATAGATGATGCTATAGATTGTTGGATTTTACTTTTTATTAATAATGATCCCATTATTTTAACCTATTTTTGCATGTGGATGATGTTATTATATTTGTATTGATAAATCCATACTTATATATATATATATATATATATATATATATATATATATATATATATATATATATATATATATATATACGGTCTGAGATCTTTTCGGCTCACCCTCGTATAACTCCAGTTTCTCGCATTATTTTTTATTTTTAAGAAAAGTAATGGCTACACCTGTAATTTCCATCTTAAAACTCTTTTTTTTATCTGGTAATGTCAGGATATTTGTCAGTTTTTCCTTCTCTTTCAATTAGGCAATCGGAAGAAAAGAATTCGCTGAAATACCTTTATTTCAATGTCTGATTTTTGGGAGACGTTTAGATGGTCTTTTTTAATGCCACAACCCCGAGAAATTCACTTTGTAAGGCCTCTAGCTAGAAAATCGTGTATAATTCGTTAAATCCTATTCCAGTCCCTGTTTTCAACGATATTCTCATTCCTGCGAATGTCCTTCAGGTATAAATTTCTATCATCTTAAACTATAAGGACACCTACCAATTACTGTATATAATGTTATGTATTCTTGTAATCTCATGTCTCGCCACTAGTCTTGTAACAATTAGGGTTATAATGACGTCACATGTACAGCGGTAATAGTAACAGTGGTATATCTTAGACAAGAGCGCATCTCTCTTCCGGCTGGTTTTGAATTCAGGGATTTCATTCTCCTGGGGTGGTTACCACCTCAAGCCAATATAACCCAGTCAACCCTGTTATTTAACCCATAGCTGGATGAAGATGGCTTCATGAATTTTCTAAGGGCATTGGCGTAGAATAAATGCCACTGAACTGAGCGGAGACTGAACTCGGTACGAATTTTCCACGCCGATAATCCTTACACTATGCACACCTCTTTTCATACTCCTTGCATCAAGGAAAGCCAGTATCCGAATCAATCATCAAATTTACTTCCCATATCTGAAAGAGTAATAAAAAATGTCTGTTCACAAACCCACACTATATCGTGAACAGAGATTTTAATATACATTAGACTTACTTAATTTACTGTGAAAAGTGCGAGACTTTTTTTTTCATTTAATGCAAATTCTTTCATCTTCACCTTCTGATCTTTCTGCACGGCTATGCCAGATTTCTTGCAGATGTGTTTCTTATCGACAAATGTTATATCCGGTCTTTTCCTGTGGATAATACGGTCAGTATCGAAGTTCGAATTTATTTTTCTGCTTTTCTCTATGAAATTTAATTGTTTTTACTTATAA
>OZ038481.1:53968806-54058806 GCA_964036315.1 Acanthosepion esculentum
AAGAAGAAGAAGAAGAAAAAAAAAAAAAATAATAATAATAATAATAATAATAATTATTATTATTATTATTATTATTATTATTATTATTATTATTATTATTATTATTATTATTATTATTATTATTATTTCCTTTGATTTCTGTTGTAAGCACATTTCCTTCCGCCAGAGACCTAAAGTCAAAAATGGCTTCATGTAAAAAAAATTAAAAAAAATAAGATCACACACATTATATATAGATAAAGCTCTTCGTAATGTGTGAGCTGTATTTGTGATTATATTTTTTTGTATTTCTTTAAGGTTGTGTCTACCTGGAATCCCCTCACTGAGTCTATCGGAACCTTTAACAATTAATCCGAGGGCTCCAACTACAAATACAATTATTGATGTTTTCATATGCCACATTTTCTAGATTGTCGCTTCAAGATCCTTGCATTTTGATTTTTTTTTTCAAAAATACATTACAATTGGCAAGGTCTGAAATGTCAATAAGATGGCACATTCTGTTCCTGTATTTGAGCACAAAATTTGTGCGGTTAGCTTTGGTGGTTCTGTCTGTGTGCATTGTAAACTCCCATAAAATTGTTACATATACTATCTCTGTAACCGGTTCTAGAGGATGTTCATTATTGCTATTATTATTATAACCATGTATAGACTTATCATAAATCACCTTCCTGCTATCAATCAAGCTTTTTTCGGATCAATGTGGAAGGCCGAGTTCCAGTTTTATTTGGGTTGATTATATTTACATCTACCTATTCTCCTCCAGCTATGGGTTAATTAGTAAGCCTGATATCACTAAACCATTATTATCCCATAAACCGTAGAAAACCAATCAATCAATCTAAACTGCTTGATTAATCGAACTTACTAACTACTTGACACACATTTTTTTTAAAGATGTGACTATCGCCATTGTGTTAGTCTCTTTTCGGTTGCTTTCCATGCAAACTGGCTACGTTACGCTCGCTTTGTCGCGTTGATTTCGAGTAAAGCCATATTTTTCAAAACAAAGACATAATTTTATATATGCATGCATATTTTATATCTAATGTGAAGAGGCATTGGACTAGCAAAACCGACATTCGAAAATCTAAGTAAAGTGTTGATGAGCAAGAGAAATTACTTAGAAACAATACTATATCATAGAAACAATCCACTATACCATGTCATTAAAGACACATGGCACAATAGATAAAAGCATTGGTTAGATCCAGTGACAGTGTGAGTTCAATACCTGGTTAAGCCTGAGGAGAACTTGGAGTGGTGAATTAATGGGAGATAACTGATAACTGACATCCATTAGACATGGCACTTGAAACTAAAACAGTCTGCCCCAACGAGCGTAATAAAGGGTTCAGTTCGATATTCTAACCACCTGAAGAAGGCCGGAGCGTACAACGGCCGTAACGTTGTAATAAATATGGCAACAAAGATGAGGACAATATTCCGAATAATGTAAATAATGTAAAAGAACACTTATGCTCAAAATCAGGGAGAAACAGCTGAAATTCCTTGTGCACACAATGAGGGGAGAGATCTTGGGAAAACTGAACCATTAAAGTGCATATTGAGGTCCAAATAGCTGAGGAAGATAACGAGCTACCTACATGACGAGCTTGTGTGAATGGATGGCGTGACGGGGTGTGAGAACCTTAGCAAAGGTAGAAAAACTATTACGGGCTAGAAAGTTGTGGAGGGCTATGATCGCGCAGGTCCTGGATGCATAGAAGAAGAAGAAGACGACGACGACAGACCAACCGACATACTTTCGAAATATTTTTAAACGTTTTTTATTCTTTTCTGTAATTCGTGCTCTTCTGGCATTATTATTATTATTATTATTATTATTATTATTATTATTATTATTGACGGTGTTTTATCTTTTAACCAGTAGTTTCTGATAGTCATCACGAAAGAAGTAATTACAAAATGTCTCCTCAGCAGGACAGTCTTCATTATTCACGCCGAATTCAACACTTGTTTGGTCTATATTGTCTAGTCTTTTTCAGTTTTAATAATTATTATTGTCTACTCCATATTCAATCACGCAACTGTCGAATAAGGTCGCGATAGTCATTCATGTATTCTTCTGGAACTTACACAACCTAGACACTTGTACATCCGTTCAAACAGATTTACACTGAGTACAGATTGGAAATAACGTTTATTTGACAGATATTTCAGAATGTCTAAATCGAAAGCCACCATAAATAACGCCTCCATTTGTGAAAGATTCAGCACATTCAAAAATGGCGAGTGCAGTCAGACGATAGTCTCGTCAAATGAAGCGCAATATAGAATAGTTTATATTAGGTTGATTCATAAATAATTTCCGTTTTTGTTTATCGACTTTATTTTTCAGAAATCATAGTTCAATTACATTTTATTCAATTTTCCTTTTTCATCATTATTTCCAGTGATTTGTTGTGACTTATCAGCATTCATCCCAAAATTTTGCTCCAAACACTTTCCTATTTTATTGTTTCTGTGTAGGGCTTTGTCTTGTCTTGTTACAATGGAGAACAACCTTTTTCCCAATGACGACTAAGCATTTATGGACAGGTTTCAGCCGCTGAATGTATAAACGTGCATTTAGTTTTTCATTGCGTTTTAAGCATTATAAAGGAATATTACCGCAATTAACCTCGCACACGAGAGAGCATTATCTTTCTTCCACTGGGATTAGCTTTTGGTGGTTAGCCTTGTTAATCTACCTGCCGTTTGCGGCTAACATAGCTGTATGCAAACCATTTTTCATCGCGTGTCATGACATATTTTAGGAACAGTTATCTAGGATTAAAAATTGGTACTAAAAACAGAAATTATTGATAACTCAACCAAAACAGTTTCGTTTGCTTAGCATTCAAAACATTCCAGTGTTTTGTGCGTCAGAAATTGGATAACTATAGGTGTAAAAGGATTACTTTTAAATTGTGTAATTCACTATTTAAAAAGACGTTTCTATTTATTCATTCCATCCCGAAGTAAAGCCATCAAAGCCACTAAAATGAAGATGGTTACTGAGAATGAATAAAACAGAGAAGAGAATATAAGAAGAGGATACAATTAGACAGAAAACTCTCACTGTACTGGCAACTGTGATACAGTTGTTTACTTAATTGTTATTTAATTAAATGTTGTAAATTAATTGAATCTTTTGTTAAGTTCTTCAGTTTTACACTTTACTGTTGTTTTGAATAACACGTTAAGCGCACCACACAGTTTGTTACTTATAGCCAAAATAACTGATTTTCGTTCCTTATCTATAGCAATTATGTAGTGTTTTTTTTTTTTTACTTCAACTAGGTAAAACAAATTTATTTAAAATTTGACAAACCCAAGAAACTCTCGTATTATTTTTTTCAATAAAAATAAAATTGTGAAATCTGGGTGTAACGGATCTGGGATTTCTTCTAACTTAAGTCTTAAAACGAGACAAAAATACGAATGAATTAAATTATTCTACTTAAAGTTGTTCGAATTTACACCAAATGTGACCTGATAAGACTGTAAAGTGTATCGGCTAAAAAATTGTGAAGTAAAAAAAATAATAATAATGCTGTTACAGGGTGCCCCACAAAAATCCAAGAAATTTTACATTTACAATATGATGAAAAGTAAATTAACATAAAAAATAACTATACATTTTACTATATGAATGAACTAAAAAAATTATTTAACATTTAAATCTTTTAATCATTTGTTGTTCCAGGATGCAGCAGTTACCAAATTTTCGACGCGAGTTGATTGTTCTCTTTAAGAAAGAACATCTAACTTGGGGACTGAAAAAATGCCAAGAAATTTTGCCAGAATTCTTTAGTTTGAACACCACACTTAACATTTGTGTTTTTGTTCTGTTTTTAGCTACTAAATTTTTATCCTTTGCTTTTGTTTCAAATAATTGTGACAAAAAATCAAACAATTAAATAAATTGTAGAAATTTCCTGTTTTTATTTTTATTTTTATTTTTTTTTGTGGGGCAATCGCTAGTTTGAATAATTCATGGAATTGGGCATTATTTTATGATCGGGATAATAGTAGTAGTTGTATTAGTATTAGTAGAAGAAGAAGGATAAGAAGGTGGCAGAGAAGAAGAAGGAGAAAAAGAAAGCGAAAAGACAAAGTAGATCAATATCTTCAATGAAAAATTTGCTACAGCTATTGTGCTGGAAGGGGAGAAACTACGAACATCCAGAAATGACAAAAAAAGGATCTGACATAATTTTAGGAGATTTTAAAATATACACAAAAAGATTCCAAGCCAATCGCCCAAACTTGCTGATGAGAGGCCACAAATTTAGTTACTGACATTGATTAACCCGTTCCAAAGGGATATGTCCGTAAGACATTTTAGCATCAAAATAATAATAATAATGAGTGGAAAATATCATGAAGCCATTTTTTGTTAACTTAGATCCCTAGTTGGGACCCGGAAAGTAATGCGTATACAACAGAAACCGAAAGAAATGACAGCAGCAACAACAACAACAATACTACTAATAATAATAATTAGTAGTAATAGTAGTAATAGTAGTATTAGCATAACTATATCAGCTTTAATAATTCACGGGACAGACAGTTAATTCTTGATTTACATAAGTATAGTATTCTGAATAATTCATGGAAATGATCGTTACATCATTAAATACAACCAAAGTGGATATTTTACGCTTAATTTTTTCTTTATTTCACAGCTATTCTATTTGTTTTTCTCTGAATTAATACATTATCTTCTGTAACCTAATTATCAACAACGTATAAAGTGAAAATAAAAGCGAAAATTCAATTTGTTATTTCCATGTTAATAAATCTCGTAGTTCAGCTAGTTTATTTGTTGAAGACGATGTTGAATTTATTGCTCGATAAAGTTGAATTCTTTTTTGCACTTAATATTTAAATTATTTTAGTATGGGATAAATTTATGTATTACATATTTTAAATAACAGGAGTTTAAGAATATTTATTAGCGTCTCGCCAACGCACACACACATACACACACAGACAAACACACACACACACACACATACATATATGTATGTTATTGATACCGTAAACAGTTTGAAAATGGTCATTAACTAAATTTGCTCTATTAATGAAAATAAACATTAAGCGGTCTTTTGTGAGTCAGTTTTAAAATATTTCAAATTATATGTTTTGTTAATAGGACTTGCCAGGATTATACCAACGGATTATACATATATATATATATATATATATATATATATATATATATATATATATATATATATATATATATTCTAGTCGTTATCTTGTTAACTAAATTCCATTTACAGCTGCATGGTCATTCTCTCCTCGGTGATTGTAGCTAGTGAGTATATTATAACACCTTTGGTTAGCCAAAGTGGGAATGAAAAGGTTAAGTTTCTGAACGTACAATGCCAACCCCCGGAAGGGATTCGAACTTGCTCCCCACTTTGAGGTAGAAACCGTCGTTAGATCCAACGTGCTTTAGACTGACTTGCACTTGAAGCAAGGTTGAATAGAACCCTTAAGCACAAAATCCCTTTCTTTTCTGATTTTCGAAATCTCATATCTCCACATTTTCGCACCGAATCGTAAACAAATGTAGTCGAAACTAAATACAGCGTTTAAAATAAACAGGGCATCTACTCAAATATGGGTATCCACAAAAAATAACTGTAATGACAAAAATATGCAGGTGTAGGCATTAGGCATTAAGAAAGCTTTATTCAACTGAGAATACAAGGTTCGCTTATAGTGTCCTTTTATAGTCCCAGTAAACATAAATAGCTCCCTCAAAGAGGAGAGTAACAAAACAAGGGGAGAGCACTCTTGATTATTCATAATAATACATTAAAATTGCTTACATATTTATGAGTCTATCATTCGTCCAGATATAGAATATTGCTGCCATATATGGTTGGGTATTTCTGCTATATATTTAGATATTCTTCATAAAATATAAAGAAGAATCTGCAATATTATTGGTCCCGATCTGGCATCTCGACTAATCACATTCCCACTGTCGTAATGTAGTTTCTCTATGCCTTTTCTACATATACTTTCATGGTATATGTTCTGAGGAACTCTTCTCTATCGTACTTAGACTCTACGAATTTAAGCGCAGTACGAGATCTCGTCCTTTTACAGTCGAAATGGCGACATGAAAATTCTAATTATGAATTGAGATACATTTGAATATTTTCAGTTTTTCGTCTGAAATAAAGAGAATATGAACATTAAAGGAAAATGGTCACAACATTGGGGGAAACAAAGCATTGTGATATATAGAAATGAATCAACGGTATCCCTTATAGTGGGTATTGAAATCTTACGTGAATCGATATTTCATTTCGTCAAATTTTGGAAACAAATATAAATTAAAACAAACAACAAAAACTGCTTTTCAGTACGTTTCGTTCTTTTTTTTTTTTTTTTTTTTTTTAGTAAATTTCCCAGGTTAATTCATAGCATCGCTTTTCTGCATATCGAAAGAATTTTTAAAAGAATCATAATATTCAAATTTTAGATTGGTTGATTTTTTTTTTCAGCTTATCATCCTTTGGCAAGTTATTTAAGCCAGTAAATATTTTATTTTGGGAGATAATAATAGTTTACTTATAGAAGTCTTACTAATTAACCCATAGTTGGGGGAGAAGAGAGGAATTAATACCTTTCTCAAACTTATTTACCCGTAAGTGAATATAACGAATCCAACGGAAATTCGAACTCGGCTGTCCGATTAACAATTCCGAGCCATTATCCATTACACCGCCTGCACATACAATTTTACAGTACTTGACATTACCAAGCGGTCACACATTTAGGTAGTGATCAAGCTCAACTTTGCTAAACTTCGGTGACCCTTCGGGTATCTGGTGTTTCAACATGAAGGGTTCGTAATCATGCACATTTTAGAATAGAAGGGAACGTTTTCACTCAAGGTAAACCAATACAAACCCAAACAATTCTTTTTGGTTTAGCGGTATATCAACAACTCTATTGCTTATTTGATGCTGATATCTAAATATTTTGTACTCAATTTTGTTTCTTCTGCTAGTGATATTTTGTACATAATTTTATTCTCTCAGGATTAACGTATATTTTTAGATATATACTTTGTAGGTAATAAAATGTATTGTTGGCAATTTGAAAACAAAATGTATTATTGGTAATTTAAAAAAATTTATATTGATATTAATTTCATTACAAAAATGTATTGTTATACGCTTTAATGTTGTATTCATTATTGTTTTGCTATAAAAATGTAGTACTGGTAATTTTACGATAAGAATTTACTGTTTATTTTTATTTATATTTTTGGGGGATGGGTGACAATATTTGCCCATAGCTGGAACCCTAACAGCCAGGTCAGCCTAAGAACAGCAACAATAAGGAGGTGATTCCACACTCCTGGAAATATCCAATCTCCCAATCTGAGGCCTTTTTGCCGGATGTAAGTTGTCGTTATACACAGGACTGAAAAGCCCCAAAAGAATTGATACACACACACACACACACACACACACACACACAAACACACACACACACACACATACACACATATATATATATATATATACAGAGAACTGATGCACTACATGCCACAAGGCCCCCAAAACGACCCTCCGCAGCTTTTAAATTCAGAGTTGTCCTTCTCCTAGACCAATTGCGTTATAGAACCCTAGTCTGTTCTGGTATTTACTCATAGCTGAAGGGGGGAAGAAGTAGAGGATTCATACCTTTCCCAAGGGTATTAGCACGTAAGTGAATGTAATGGATTCGACTGGAATTCAAAATGATATATATATATATGTGTGTGTGTGTGTGTGTGTGTGTGTGTGTGTGTGTGTGTGTGCATGTATATATCCTATTCTATCCTAGCAATACAAGGTATGAAGTCAAGAGAAAACTTCCTACCTTTATTCACTCAATGACAATATTTAGATATTTGTACAGAGTTTTATTCATTTTCTTCTATCGTTGGTCCTCTTCAGGTCAGCTTCCTAATTTTCTTCTCTTAGACCTTGTTAGCTTTCTAGGTAATATGATACACTAGGTTGTTTTTACAAACTTGCAGAGAATGTCCAGTAAGAGAATATTGTAAGGATAAACATGTGTTAATCTGAAGTTGCAAACTCATTTGAAGCCAAGGGGTGTAGTAGAATGGTCTTAGACAAGATATAGGAATTTCAACCCAATCTATGAAAAGAGGCATGGACTGGCGTTATTGTGATGGAAGATAATGACATACAGATTGGCGAATTCCGGATACATTTCATTGATTTCTGCCCTTAATAGGTGCAATTTCAGAGTAGTAATTGTCTGAATTCTACGTCTTATTGCAGGAGATTCTAATACAAAAAACGATTCCATCTCAGACCAGATACACTGCATCACATTCTCCGAATGCAGATCAGCTTTTTGAATTGTTACGATGGCTCATTTTGGTTTTCCTAAGGAGATTTTAACTGCCCATTCTTATAAGTTTCTCTCTTTTCATACAAAATGGTTCGTTTTTATTGTATGAGGAGAGAATCGCTGAAAGAAATGGGGATCCATTAATTTTTTTCTTTTAAATCGCGAGGCACACAAACACCATACTAAGTCACGTATCGAAATGCTTTCAAATGCCTTCAACACTCACCCGAAATATTTGGCGCATCTCGTGGCGAGTATCTGGTATGATTTTTAATCAGCGTTTCGATTTGGCCTTCGTCAAAGACTGTAAGGACCCCGGAACGTTCTCTGTCTTCCAGATCAAAATTTCCATTTCTGAACCACTTACAAACGGTCAGTGCCATAAACGACACACATATCTTGTGCTTTTTAGTTTGCTTTCTCGGTAATAAAAAATGAAGAATGAAAATGCAAGCATTTTCCTACAATTTCACTATTAACTTCAATAATCCACACCACACACCAGTTGTATAGAATGATGAGTTGAAATATCAAGTATCAGAATATATACACCGGGTGTAAGAGCAAAATTATCCAAATCGTATTACAGCAAAATTCTCCAATTGTTAGATTAAGATCTGAGTCATATCTTAGAAATGATTAAAAGTATCCTACTGGAATTCTCCAAAGTTTCTATAACACTATTGGACTCTACTTTGAGTAATAAAAATATATAATTACTCTCCAAGGTTAACAGAAGTATCGTGATGAAATCGATCATAAACGAAATGACTTATTCATTATTAATTAATCATAGCTAAGGATCAAAGCTCATGATGTATTGAAATAAAATTTAAATATATATTTATTATTAACGGATAATTTTTCAACTTATTCAAGATGATCTTCGCCCTCTCTAACCGTCTAACTTCCTATCCTGGTGTAACAAAGTGTCTCAGAGTTTTAACGTACGATTTAATTTTCAAGTCTTTTTTCACTGCTCTTTGTGCTGTCATAGTTGAAACTCCTCTCTCCTGTGCCAAACGTTTTATGGATTGAGTTGGTTCTTATTTAATTAATCACTTAAGCTCTAAGTTGAAACTTCGTGTTGTGACCTCATGATCTAGTTTTCCTCTCTACTGTTCCCTGGGTTTTAAATTTATTCACCGTTCACTTGATGTTTCTGGAATGGATTTGAAGATGGAAGCCAGAGTATGCATGTTGGTATCATTACTGAAGGCCTGAATTATCTTTTTCCACACACCATTGCTAATATAGAAGAGAGTTGGGCTGACACAAAACGATATTAAACTGTTCTATTTCTAGATGAATAACTCAAAGATTTTTCAGTGATTCTTACGAAAAATTGTGTCAATATGGTTAAACGTCTTATTTGAAAACCTTGAATGCACAAACCGATAAAAGTAATGTATCCAATCTAAATGTCGAATATATATATATATATATATATATATATATATATATATATATATATATATATATATATATATGAAGAAATAATGAATTTATATTAATAATTATATATATATATATATATGAAGATATAATGCATTTATATTAATAATTATATATATATACACACACACACACACACACACACACACACACACACACACATATATATATATATATATATATATATATATATATATATATATATATATATATATATATATATATAGGTTTAAAACAAATATAAAATTTGTCACTTAGCTGATTCATATTATGTATATCAACCCGACTCCGGAGTTTCGCAGATGAATGTTTTTGTAATCGTTCATTTCACTCATCAGGGGATTTATTGGACATAGCAGTTACAAAAAGCTTCGTCTACGTAACTGTAGTGTTACGATGCTGAATATAACATCAAGCAGCTAAGTGACACATTTTATATTTGTAAGTACCTCTATTTTGACGCTGAAAAAAAAAACAGTATAGCATGATAAAAAAAAACGCGCCAAAATTAATAAAAACAAAAATTTATCGTCAAAATGTTTATGTTATTATTAACAGGAAAAACCAAAGTATTCATTTATTTTTTTAGTAAATTTGTAATCCTGTCTAGCGCATTCGAAATTTTGGCGAAAATCTCGTTTTTTTTTTTCTTACTTCAGCGGTCGACATTAATTTACGATTAGTATTTTCGCGCCTATTTTTCCGATGAAAAACACATTGATTTGGATTTTCTTGCAAAAATCAAATAATTTTCGGATTTTACTGAAATTTTCAGGACTTATTTAAAAATGAATGTAATTATTTTTTAAATTCTTTTTTTTTTCTTTTTAAATATTGGTAAAATGTTTTTATATGTTAACCCCCAATTACTTAGTCTCATGAAATTTCGAGAAATTAAATTTCAATTTCAAAATCTGTTCTATTAGTTAAAAACAGGACTCCTTGGGGAATGTAAATCAAATTTTTTTCAAACTACTGCTCATTTACCTAAAATCTACTCCGAAACGTAAAATAAAAAATGCAATATAACTATGACATTATTTCATTAGAAAAGCTTTTTATTGCTTTTAAAAATAAAATTTATTACGGACACTATTTTAAGAAAAAGATTGTTCAATGGATAATGATTTTTTTACAAGAACGGTTTTCATTTATTTTTATTTTAATTATAATAATTTATAATATATAAATCTTTCGAAATTATGTTTACACATTAAAACTGAAAAGCATAATTCAATAAACTCTGCACCAAAATTTTTTAAATAATTTTTTATTTCTTTTATGTATATAAAATATAATGTAATCTTCCACTGGTTGAATTTATGGGCGACCATACACGACATAATCAGAAAAGAAGAGCGATTACTATAGTAAATTTAAATTCAACATTCCTAAAATTAGATTATGGAGTATATTTTCCAAAATTTTTAAGATTGCCGAGTAATTGAAAATTATATAAAAATGGCACTCACCCGTCATTTTCTTAAATTATGTTTTAACAGATAAAGACTACGTAGAACAACGATGAAGTTGTTGACACACTTTATCATCACTTGTTCAGTGATCTACGAGTGAAAAGCGACAGCAATAAGCGTGTAATCACCGCTACTGTTCGTTTTAAAAATCCATTTCTCGGTTATTTTAAACTTAAAGTAATCTTTTTTTCAAATAAGGATTAATTATACTTTAAATCAGCTAATATTCCTCAAATAAAGTTTTTAAAAATTATGTTTTATTTTTGGAAGATTTTTAATCTCGAGAATTAACTTTTGATTACAAATGTATCAAAATCTGTCAAAAATAGCCGATTTTCTGAAAGCAAACAAAAAGTTGATATTTCAGTCAATATAATTCCTAATTAAAATACACCAGAGTATTTTGCTTAATCATTAAAGCTTAAATGAAAGCTTCAAGAACGCTTTTTCATTTTTTAAAATTCATTTTAAACCTTAGGTATCGAAACTGTGTGGAGGTAGCTATATATTTGTATTAATCCTATGCTAATGCATATATATATATATATATATATATATATATATATATATATATATATATATATATATATATATATATATATATAAAAGAGAACATCGAAGTCAACACTTAGAGGCGACAATCTGTTTCATGCTAGATGCAATCATCGTGGCCTGATGATTGCATCTAGCATGAAACAGACTGTCGCCTCTAAGTGTTGACTTCTATGTTCACTTTTATATTTACACACGCTCTATCTCTGATATTGAGCACTTTATCACATAAATATAGCACACTTTAAGACTATATTTCTTCATATAAAAAAAAAATAATTATAGGTACACTTTATCTGCTGTATGGCCGTCTATCTTATCAGCACGCTATTGTAGCAAACATTAAATATACAGGATACCTTTTGACTATTATCTAAGTTCAGTTTAATCTGCCTACATGACAGTAGTGAGTGGACCTCATGGTGATCGAACTTACTAACCCAAGGAATCAATCTGCGATATGAGGTTGCTAAAATAGTAACTTAAGAGAAAGGGCTTTGAAAGAATGCATGCAACACTACGGAAAAAGATTTTTGTTCATAATGGACAAGCAAGTCTTAAGGTTAATTCGACATAATGTGCGTGAGCAGCTCGGCAGTTAAACAAAAATCATCTTCTGTGGTTTCAGCTCTTCTCTTTATCATTTCAGCATCTCTCGTGGTGGAAATATTTTTGGTCGGACTCAATTGTCTTGTGCTTCGGTGGTGCTAGTGGACGGAAGATGGTAAGATAAAACGTTAAAATTAATTTTTCGTGATGTCAGGCCATGTGTGTGGCCGGCATCTGTAAAAACGAACGGAGAGTTAGTGCTGGCAAACGATTGATAAAGGGACAATCTATCTTTGGACAGCGGGGCGTCCAGTTGAAAGACAAACGCATACAGGGAAATATTTGTTCACGCAGGGAAGCTACACAGTTAGGATTTCTCGGTTTCTCTCTCTTTCTCTCTGTCTCTCTCTCTATATATATCTCTCTATCTATCTATCTATCTTTTCTATTTATCTCTCATACACACACATCAAATACAAACACATACGCACAAAGAAATTTTCGACGTGTCCGCATTTATTGCCTCAGCCATGTTTTCAAATAACGATTGTAGTTTCTCCAAAGAATAACACGAGCATCATTAAAGTTTGCATACACCATGTTCAATTATATTTTAGTAACCAATTTATTATACTGTTACACGATACCTGACCTCTTGTATGGCAGTGAGTGCTGGAAAATCTCTTCAAAGATGAAGAAGAGACTTGAAGTCACATAATGTAGTTCTACAGAAGGATGCTGAGAATACTATAGACAGAAAAACGATGATGGAAACAAAAAAGAAACTTATATTTAACAGGAAAAAGTTCCGTTTCCTAGGGCACAGTGAAGAAAGAGGTCTTGGAAAATCTGATACTCACAGAACAGATTGACGGCAAGAGAGACCGGGGAAACAACGCCGAACATACCTATTGAACTTGAGTAAATGGATGGTGAAACGAGGTTTAGGAGAAATAACAAAAAGACATATATTAAGGGCTACAACCAACATGAAGTTGTGGAGAGCCATGATCGCCTACGCCTTGAAGGGACACGTCACAAAGAAGTACCCATTAACTCCCACCGTAAAATCCGGTATTAATTACAGCTTTCATAAATATCCGGAATAAATTATAGGTTTCCACCTGTGAAGCCATTAATATTCACTTTAAAATCTGGTATTCATTATAAAAATTAAAATAAGTCTTGTATTAATTATAGCCTTTTGAAACGAATTTTGTATTGATTATAGGTTTATAAATACCCCAAATATGGCAAGAGTGTATTGAGGTTAGGAAAAACACCCAATTGATTGCTCTCCCAACAGCTATGGGAGTAATAGGCAGAGAAAGTAAAGAGATGGGAGGTAACAAAATGACACTGTTTCAGAAGGCATAGTAACTTTAGGAAAGAAATGCCCACGGAACCGATTTCCCAAGACACTGAATCTTGTCAACAGCACCAACCCCTGTCGACTGCTGGTTTTCCTGTTGCTTTTATTGTCAGAAGACAGTTGACAGAAACCCGAATTTAGACAAGTTGCAGAGAGGTTCGTATCTGAATATGCCAAGCTGTTCCGCGGCTAAGGGAGATGTAACTGGTTTTGAGAGACATGTCCACACGCAATTTGGGGCCTATTAACTTTAGAACATAAAGATGGTATTGATTCTAAAAAATATATTGAATTAAGTATAGTTTTTTTTTAAATTATCCGTTCTTACTTACAAAATTATGAAAAAAAGTTCGCTATTAAACACAATCTTATTAAAATCTGATATTAATTTTAGGTCTCTATCTATCACTCCTTAATGCGCACCATCCAAATATGGCGACAGTTTGTATTAAAGGAATTTAAAGCTAAATAAAGTCACCTTTACAGTTTATATAATTTTAACTCACAGAATTTATAGTTTTTATGATTCTTCATGTTACTCGTTCATTTTTTTTCTATTCATCTCTATCAATATTTCCTATCTGCATTAAGTATAGGTTGCGGCAGATATACCTCCCACATTTCAGATAGTCACCTGTATGGTGCTAAGGAACTTAGCCAAGTGGCAATGATGTTTTCACCTAGCTATGGTCTTATCATTTTGTTCTAAATACAGCAGTTATCATTATGCTTGGAGAGTTGCCAAATTTTGTTGTTGAGACGTTTTTTTTTTTAAGACTGGTGAATCTGTAATTGCAACACTGAGAAGTATGCGTGCTCATTTCATGTTACGTAGGAATTATGCTGTTCCAGAGTAAAAGTCGATAGTGCTATGAAAAGAAAACCACCTGGAAGATTTCGAAGCGTACGAACACCAGCAAATGTCCAGTAAGATTAGTAAGATTTGTTGTTTTTTGCTATATTTCCGTAATCTATATTCTGCCAACCATTCACACAAATTCGTTAGGTAAGTTATTTGCTGCTTTCCTCTGACCCCATTTTCGATATAGACTAAAACGTACCCGTTAATCACATGTTCAGTCCATAGTATTCTCAGTATCTTTCTGTAGATCCACATTTCTGTTGCGTCTATTCTTCATCTCTGATGACATTGTCCATCGATTGCTGACATATAGGAGGACCGGTATTACATAACAGTTCAGTACTCTTTTCTTTGTATCACTTTCATTTTTCTTAATGCTTTGCTTGAAGAATCGTAAAGATGGACCCGTTCGAACGTTCATCGAGTAGGTAGTGTAGATCTCCTGCACATATAGGACAAGGGCATCAATTTCGCTGGCTGACACGTTGAAAAGAAGCATAGCGACGATAGTAACATATATGCAATGCTCTCTCTCTCTCTCCTTCTCTCTCTCTCTTCCTGTATGTCTGTCTGTCTGACTCGCTCTCTCTCTCTCTCTCTCTCTCTCTCTCTCTCTCTCTCTATATATATATATATATATATATATATATATATATATATATATTGGAAAAACGATATATCAAGAAATATTATAGATAGATGACAAATTGCAAAAGGTTTTCGTGTTATAGGACTTCATCGGACTAAGTTTATGTTTACATCGATGCGATTGCATATTCCCGAGCAAGCGATGCTGGGAATTTTAAATTTAAAGATGATTTTTTAAATGTATTTTGGATATATAATCTATCCGATTTCATTTACATTCTTTTGCTTTTTTGTGTTTCCATCACTTTTCTTGTTAAATATCCCACTTTGTGATAATAGATCTTCCCATGAAATATATATATATATATATATACTTTTTTCCTAATATATATATATATATATATATATATATATATATATATATAAGTTTCATTAAATATGACAGACAAGGTATCGTGATTAGGTATTTTATATAATTTTTCATGTGATCTTATAATGTTTTTCTTTTCAGTAGCGATATTATATAAAAACTACTCAAATGTTGTTTTTTTCTGAGCGCTTTCTGATATACATTTAGCCATTTTCAAAGTTAAATCATATTAACGGTTAACTAGAAATAGATTGTTGTATGTATGAATTTATATAATGTTTTCATTAATAAAAAATTTAAAACCTTATAGTTAAAAATAATAATTTACGTCTTAGAACAAATTTAAATAGAACAAATATTATCTAAGAATTTAAATGTCCATTAAGAAATTGTATTCCTGATCAATCAAAATTCATAAAAGAATTATATAGGCCACACTAACAAGAAGACTCACTCTACATATTTCTGACCATAGCTCAATTTAAATACTCATGGAGAACTACTAGACCTATTCGTAACATACTTGTTGATAACACAATATAATAGCATCGTCTGCATGTAAAAGAGGTTAATAATAATGGAAGTCTTATTAATAAAAACAAAAAAAAACCAACACAACAATAAATACATACATACAACAATCTATTTCTAGTTAACAGTTAATATATTTCTACCTTGAAAATGGATAAATGTATAGCCAAAACCTTTGGACATTTTTTTTTAAATATATACTTTATTTTAAGTTATTACATCGAAAAACGTGTCAAAATCTCTACACAATTGTAGTCGTGTTTCTATGAGTATCAACTCACCGCTTCAGGTGATTGTTTATACACATCGAAACACGACTGCAATTATGTAATGATTTTGACATGTTTTTCGATGTAATATCCTAAAATAAAGAATATTGTTCTATTTTGTATGGGCTTGCTTTTAATTAAATGTTACGAACGTTGGAATTGTATTCTATTCGTTCTCATTGTACATGGATATATATATATATATATATATATATATATATATATATATATATGTATGTATGTATAAATTGTGACGTATTTTCAGTCAATGTTTTTAGTAAAAGTGATAGAGTATTATTCAATTCGGTGTAGTGGTATTGATACCATCGATGGAGAACCTGTCACACCTTCCAGCAATGTTTAAAAGACCAGCTTTTGAATCTGAACATCTGCGAACAAAATATTGTTCTCCACTTTTTCTTTACAGATATATGAAAAACAGGGTGATATATATTAGTTTCATCTGGCCCAGAAATGAATCAACTACATCATTCATTAGCGAAAATTGTTGATATTGAAATATAATCTTAATCAATAATAATGCAATTCCGTGATAAAATAGAAGCATTTGGAAACCCGAAGGAAAGTATTTAAACCAATTGAAAGAAAATGGGAATCATTTTTGTAGGTTAACATTCATCAGAACTTCTACAGAACCGAAAACTATTGATTTTTAATCGAATTAGAAGCGGCTTCATGTTTCATAATGTACCTACTGCGACAAGTCCATTCCTGTTTATTACAAAGTTATCTGGCCCTACACTGTTATTGACAAATATCAACTTTCAAAATTTTCTTATGTCATTAATATCTGCATACATTTATTTTAAATTTTCTGAAATTTTGGAATCCTTCAAATTCGAAAAACAAACTTAGGTGTCGATTTTTAGGAAGCACATACACAGACATAGGGGATAATAATTGCTTGTCTTAAATAAAGAATGAACGGATATATATTTTAATCAATTAATATAAATTTTTGTTATTTAAATAATAATTAGTATATCCGTTTCTTCTTTATTTAAAGGAAAGCTTTTTGTTTTTATAAAAATGGCAGCCTTCGTACGCAGAACAACTAGGCGCCGGTAACTCTGTAAAAATCCAGGAATCGATTTTTATACTCAATCGATATTATGATTAACATCCTCTTTTTAAAATGATAAAAAAATCAATAATTTTTGTCGAATTTTTAGGAGAGTCAAAGTAATTTATTTGCTAATCTCCAAAAATGATTATACGAAATGTTTTTCTCATTCTTTTTTTCTTTTCTTTTTTTTGTTAACGAATGGCGCATTGTACTTAAGCTGTCCCATTGGAAGAATGACTATTATATTGAAGGAGGAAGTTACCTCCTGGAGCCGTAGTTTCCATAACTAAATATATCAGCGAAATCCTGACACAGTATATATGCACAATAAATCTTTCTTCGGAAATTATTATCTCACTACAGTAAACCACCAACTAAAATCAATAATATCCTATTTCTAAGACAAGCAATACCAGACATGATTTAACCTAGACTTTATGCTTTGGAGAAATAGTGAGAAAATCGGGTTTCTAAGCCATCTGGCTTCACTGCACATAAAATATTATTTATAGGTGTAGCTACACTGACATCATTCATGAAGTAATATATAATGCCTTTTCTAGAACAATGGATAGATTATTAATCTTACAAGCCATAACTAGTAAGTTCTGGTTTCAAATAGTTGCTTTAAGTCCTTATATAATCATATCGATGTGCAGATCAATGAAAACCCAAGACTGAATCTCTTAAACGTAATGTTATATTTATTCCTCTTCATCCGTTATTACTTAACGTGGACCTTACATCTCGTGTGCGATGTCTGAGAGACTGTCCTTGTTGCCACTTTGGTCGGTGTTTACATATTTAGCTTTCAAACGGTTATTTACACTATCTTCATGCGGACTGTCGTCCTCATCTTTGTAGTTGTTATCACAACGTTTCGTGCTCTTCAGCCTTCATCAGGTGTATGTCGGTCCGGCTAACCTACAGCGAATTCCAGGATTTAATCTACAGAAGTAAATTCTTCTCGTCTCACCGCCCATATCTAGGGTTATCTCGCATTCTATTTATTTTTAGTACTGCCCAGTTATGGCTCGCCCTGCTTTCACTGAGTCCAAGTACATACTGTCCTGCCTAGAGATTGAACTCACAATGACTATATTGCCAAACTCATGAACCAACCTTGTAATTGACTAGGCGGGTGACCCGTATGGTCTAATCCTGTAGAATAAATAACGGTTTCATTTCGGAATTCCCTCTAGGTTACCTAGAATTTTTTTTGTCTGAATTTCTGGTATGAGGAGTTATCATTATTTACGCTATTTATATGTATTTTATATTTATTTAAATAAGAACTACACCGTATATTAAATAAAGGGTTCAGCTCAGAATACCCTGTACGTTACCTAGGTCGATATACACCTGACGAAGGCACAACGTTGCGATAACTACAACAAAGATGAGGAGTATAGTCTGAATATCAGTCAGTTATGTGCCACGCGTGATACACGCTTAGGCGATCATGTATTTTTCGATACATGACTGACGAGGCAGAATTTTTTTCCCGCACTAAGTTACCATTACTTTTTGCGGTAGACCAGTTTCCATTCAAGGCTATAGAACACTGTCTGTCCTGTTATTTACCCATAGCTTGGTGGGGAGAGAAAAAGAGGATTCATACCTTTCCCAAGGGTATTAGCACGTAGTGAATGTAATAGATTCGACAGGAATTCGAAATCGGCTCTCCGATTCCTCAATCCGATCTGCTATCCATTACTCGACCATGTCCCCTCTCTTACTAAGATACACGTTCTTAAGGGTCGCGGTATAAAGGAACAGACGGTCGCTCGACCTATCAGTTAATGTACTCTACAGCCTATTTTCCATTCAGTTGTGTTTCGTGGTCGTCAACCAACAAGAGCGCCTTTATTAATGACGTAGAGTCGGTTGCTGTATTTTATCCATTTATGGATACATATTTCTACATGCGCATTTAATTTCTCTACTCATATTTAAAATCGGCTCTCTGATTCCTCAATCCGAGCCGTTGTCGATTACTCTACCATACCTCTTTTATGCGTGAATATTAAATAAACGGTTCAGTTCAGAATACCCTATACGTTACCTAGGTCGATATACACCTGACGAAGACACAACGTTGCGATAACTACAAAAAAGATTAGGAGTATAGTCCGAATATCAACCAGTTATGTGCCACGCATGATACACGCTTAGGCAATCATGTATTTTTCGATACATGACAGAAGAGGCATTTTTTTCCCGCAGTAGGTTGCCATTTCTTTCCGCAGTATACTAGTTGCCATCCAAGGCTATAGAACATGGTCTGTCCTGCTATTTACCCATAGCTAGTTGGGGAGAGAAGAAGATTCATACCTTTTCCAAGGGTATTAGCACGTAAGTGAAATGTAATGGATTCAGCTGGAATTCGATGTGTAAATACACATCAGTTATGAGACTTTTCATTGAAAGTTTTCAATGAAAAGACTCATAAGCCGATATTTTAATATAATAAAATAATCATGACATAATTCTTATATACAGCAAAACGGTTGTAATAATCATATGGAACTAATTTAAACCATTTTTTTTTCATATTTACCGATGAAAGAATCAGCCCTTGTGCAATTACACTTTGCATGTTGCCGACATGCTGATTAAATTTATTTTCTTTTTACTAAGAGAAAAATGAGTTTTAAAGAAAAATAATCGTTTCAAGTTAGATGATTCTGTACCGACGTCTGTCTAGTGTCGAGAGATCATTATGCTACTGGTAAATTATTCAAATAGAAGATAAGTAAACTACGTAACAATGGCCTAGAGGATAAATGTGTTGGTATGTCAATTTGGTGACATCTTGGTTGTGAGTTCAATCTCTGCTTCAGGCAGTGTGTACGGACGAGCAATAAATGAATAGTACTAAATAAAATAAGAATTAGACGATATCCCTAGACATGTTCCGTGGAACGAGAACAATCTACCCGTAGATTAAATAAAGGGTCCATTTCATAATTCCCTCTAGGATACCGAGATCGATATACACCTGAGGAAGCAGGAACCTTGTTATAACAACAAAGATGAGGAAAATTGTCCAAATAAAAATAGTGTAAATGATGATGTCTCCTCATACCAGAAATTCAGACAAAAAGTATTAAAAGATAGAAAAACTTCGTTAGAAACAAAGAAAAAAGTGCTGAATTGCTAATTTCATCTATTCAACTATGACAGTGAATGCTGGACAATTTCTTTACAGGTGAGGCGGAAACATAAATCGGAAGACAATAATGAGACATGAGCGATAGGAGGAAGTTTTGCTTTTTTTTAAGATAGGAACAGTTGACATTTGCTTTTTCCAGCTCATAAAAAGATAGGAATCAGGAGACAGTTGACATTTCTGGGACACATAATGAGGAAAGAGGGTTTGGAAGATTTAACACTCACAGAGTATACTGAAAACAGGACAAGCACCGAGAAACAGCGAGTTACATACTTAACACATCTGTAAGAAGGGATATCAGGGTGGAGATAAAGAGTCAAGGTTGCTTACAGATTTTTCTTCTTTTCTAAAATCATTTCACCCCAAGCAAACCGAGAATGCCACTAATGCGCGGGTGGTCACAGGTAGTGAAAGTGCTGTAGCATACCTACGGACGATAATGGGTATGTCCCCATTCACATAAATACAGTAGTAAATACTGTACGTTGGTTTACAGTTGGAGATTCATTGTGGAATTCACTTGACTCACTTCTAGCTGTTGACTATTTCTATACGCCGCTGGCGAATCTTATATGTGTTGTTCTTGTCCTAAGTATTATCGTTCATCACCAACCTTCGTTTAATTCTTCTACTCAGTAACCTTCCCTAGGTTACAACAGAACGTGAAAAAGAAGACTGAAAATAGGGAGGATTAAGGAAAGGACAAACGAATAACGGTTTTCAGAAAATGGCGATTGATGTTGCATTTAAATTTTTGAAGATTGTAGTTATCAGGAAAGCACGTAAACGGAAGGGAGTTTCATAGGTGGGAAGTGCGAGAAAAGAAATTGTTGGAGTAAAAGTGGCAGTTACATTTAGTTAATACAACAATAAAAGAGTGGGACATAGATTCCAGTCTAGTAGCACGTTTAAATCCAAGCTCGTCAGAGTAGTTGCCATGGAAATATTTGTAGAAAAGACAGAGGGAAGCCATGTCAGTGAGAAAGTGACTGAAGTCGAGATGCCTGGTCAGGATCGATTAAATTGCAGATCCTTTTTTGGATTTTGTCAAGAATCTCGAGATGTACAGCAGGAACACCATACCAGATATGGCAGCAGTATTCAATGCATGGACGAATGGTAGATTTGTAAATGTGCAAGATGGATTTTGACGAGAAATGATATCTGGTACGGCACATTGACTCAACTTTCATTGCAATAGATGCAGCTATTGATTCGATGTAGTCACTCCACTTCAAGTCAGTGGAAAACGTTAAGACAAGAAGTCTGGCATCAGCCATGCTGATGGTAGGCCGAAAAGGTTCTCTACAAAACTAAGGAAGTTGTAGAGAGCCATGATCGCCTAATGATCAAGTAATGAAAATGTTGAACATCTGCACTCCTACCTTTGGTACTTGAAATTCATCGTAAGTCTTATCCTGATTAATGGTTTCTCCAAGTTTCCACATTTCACAATACAATAGACACCTGAGGAAGACCGATGTGTTTGCATCCGAAACGTGGAAAAACAAATTTACAAACAAGATTAAATTTGTCGGATTTAAATGTATACGGTTATTTTCATTTCTTATAGAGAATTAACGCTATCTTTAAACTTGTTAAGTTTATTTTTTGCCCGATTTAAGAGCTAGTTAATTCCTACTTTTGTTAGTTGGTAGGTATTGTTTAGCGGCATATCAACCATTTTGGGTTATTTAATGCCGAAATCTAATTATTTTATACGTAATTTTATTTTTGGAGAAAATAATAGTTTAGTGATACCCGTCCTACTAATTAATTCATAATTGGATGTGGGGAGAAGGGGGATTCATCCATTTCCCAAGGTTATTTTGAGCTTTATTTTTTGTCAGTAGCTAGATGAGGAGACCGTTTGGGAATACCAAGTACTTTAAATTTGGATGTGTGGGGGATGTAATGGCTCTTAATTGGAAAGCGGATTACTGAATTCCAATTCAGTCGGGTTCGTTATATTCACTTTCGCGTATATCCTGTTGGAAAACAACCTCTCCTCTACCAGGTATCCTTTAGATAGTAGGAATTATATCAGTAAATAATTATTATCTCCCAAAAATGCTTATAATCTAATAATATTTCCTGGCTTTAAATAACTTGTACAAGGTTGACAAGCCGTCAAAAAATAATCAATCACTTAAAAAGTATTTTGTGCCATGGACATCGCGTTGATTTAACAGTCGTATCGATTCCATCATTGTAAGTATCCTCCATCCATAACCGCTATTATCTTTACTTTCTTTTTCCGCAGTTCACCGAATCAAATTACAAATCCTGATAGTATTTTTGTCACACGAACAACAGAATTCCCGCTCTTGCAAAGAATGTTTTTCATTCGGACTTACTGCGGCCAATTCATTTTCATTACGTTAAGGATTTTGTTATGTATTTTACACACACACACACACATATATCTAGCTATCTCTCTCTCTGTCTATATATATATATATATATATATATATATATATATATATATATATGTATGTAGGTATGTATGTATAGTAGAACTCGAATAATCCTGAGGAGCCAGGAAAACCTACCTAGGTTTCAGCTAAACGAATCTTCAGGTAAAAACTGGCTAAAAAGGAAAATAACGAAACAGTATTTATTGATAAAAACCAAATAAAACCATAACCAAGTGACAAAAAAACAACAAAAAGGGTATGTTACTATATTGATAAGCCAATAACATAAAAAAAACTATTCTAATAATCAGCCTTTATTAAACCAAAAATCGGAAACTCTTAGTAAGTGTAGGCAAAGTAAACGAAGAACGCTGAAAAAAATAAATAAAACATTAATAAATTTTCCTTGTCCATCATATTTAATGAACTATATTTAAAAGGAAGGTTGCTGCCCAAATATACATTAATCATATATATATATATATATATATATATATATGTGTGTGTGTGTGTGTTTGTGTGTGTGTATGTGTGTGTTTGTGTGTGGTGTGTGTGTGTTTCATTGAATATTATAGAAATGTTATGTGTATTTATTTTTGTAATAATCCTTTGAAGTTCTCTAATCAGTTTCTTGGTGTTGAGATGAAAATCATCAAGGAAGACGCGTAGTTTTTTTTCCTACCCAAGTACTTTCGATCTCCTCCAAGATCATCCTCAGGGGTGAATGACAAAGACAATATTGTAACTGTGATAAGAGCTGCATGTCGTTTTGATGGTTTATTTTTTAAAATAAAAAAAAAATGGGTGTTTTTAAAAGATCACAGCTACAACGGATAAATTTTAAAATAATTCTAACGGAGTTTGAATGAAACATGCTTGAATGAATATATGCTGCCTATATATATATATATATATATATATATATATATATATATATATATATATATGTGTGTGTGTGTGTGTGTGTGTATAGCTGGCCACCCGTATTTGAGGACACCTATCTACTAGGACGGCTAGCCAATCCCTATTGCAGACACTTGCTCAGGTATATTAGTGTTTATTCAACTCCCACAGAGCCCACCTGTGATTTCTACTGCAATTATGCTGAGCAGACATTAGTTACAGTTTCTGGGAAAGAGCGTGTCATCTAGCGTGATCAACAATTTGAACATGGCCAGCACGCTCAAGCCCTCGACCACGACGACTTGTGACTTTGTGGGCACATGGTCGAGTGGTTAGAACGTTTGCATTCTGACCGTTTGCATTCTGACCATAAGAAATTGGGTAGACGGAACCCTTGGGGGCCGTCGATATATATACTATACAATACTTACGTACGCCATTAATAATTAGATTGCGGTTGAAAAGTATTAGAATTGCCTCTATATCAATATCACATAAAATGTAACCTCTTACGCTTCATAAGATATAAATATTCAGTATGAGATATTCAGATGACACAGTGCCGATAGCAGGCACGGAAGAAAACTACAAAACTCCCTGTAGAATATAGGTAAATCAGGAAGGAAGGACTAAGCATAAACTACAAGACCGAATGCATGGTTATCACCAAAACGATCAGACCAAAATATAAATTACAGGTTGGTGATCAAGGAAGTATCTTGGAAGTGTTCAAACAGAGGACGGAAAATGCGACACCGAGATCCGAAGAGGTATTGGATGGCCAAAGAGGCATTCCAAAAACTAAGCAGACTATTAAGAGACAGAAAAAATTCGTCGGAAACAAAGAAATGATTATTGAACTGTTACGCGATATATGTCCTCCTATATGGCAGCGAATGCTGGACAGTCTCCTCAAAGAGGAAAAAGTGACTTCAAGCAACAGAAAGATGCTGAGGATACCACGAGCCAAACATGTGATCAACGACGAGATTTTGGAGAGAATAGAAACAAAAAAGAAACTTATACTTAACATCAGGAAGAGTAACTTGAACTGGGGCACGCCATGAGGATGGAGGCCTTAGAAAATCTGATAGAAGGAAAGAATAGATATAGGGAAAGATGGGCAGAGGAAAACAGAACGTAACATCCTTAATGGGGATAGGCAAATGGCAGGGTTGATTTTTGTTTTTGTTTTTTTTTTCTTTTAAGCAAGTCACCCAAAGCAAGGCGGGAGTGCCACTAGTACGCAAGGGGTTACAGAGAGAGAGAATAAGAGTAAAGAGGAGTGTTTGAGAAAAGGATAATGAGAAGAGCAGGGATGAAGATCAAGGCATCAGAAGATGTTGATTGACATTACATTTGAATATTTGAAGATTATAGCTGTCAGGGAAGCAAGTGATAGGAAGGGTGTTCCACTGACGGGAGGTGCCAGATAAGCTGTCGGAGTAGAAGAGATGGCTACATTTAGCCGTTTCGACAGTGAACGCGGGGAAACCGAGATGATAACCTTGTAGCACGCTATTATGCAATTTGGGAACCAGTGAAAGTAGCTCGTCAGAGCAGTTACCATGAAAATACTCGTAGAAAAGAGACCAAGATTGTAGTTGTCAAGGAAGCATTCTCCAAGACTGGAAAGCCTATTATTTGCTAATTAACATATAGTTAGACGGAGAAGGGACGGATGCATACCTTCCCCGAAAGTTTTTTTTATGTGAAGTTGAATGCAAGCAAAACGACTGGAATTCGAATTCTGCACGTCGATTTCGCAGTCCGAGCCGCTAGCGATTGTGCCACCTACACCTATAGTGGTCCAGTATCATACATAGAATGTTAAGGGAAGCAAATGCTGAAGGGTGAATAGATTAACATAAAATCTGTTTGTTAAATCAAACACCCACTATATAGAGTCTTTGTGTTCATAAATGAAGAGTTTTCCTCAGTAATAAATTGTCCCCAGTTTCAATGGCGGTCATAGTTAATACTAACTCAGCAAAATCCTGAAACAGTAAACATGTGCAATTATTTCGTCTCCAGGAATTAGTATATCACGACAGTGAACCATTGACTGAAATAGATCAATAAGATCCAGTTTGAATGAATGAAAACCAAGATAATCAATAAATTTTCTCTCCAGTGAGATAACAATATACTGTTCATAATAATATGGAAAATGTTATAATGATATCATATATTCCCAATTGTGTGCATCCTATAGGGTCAAAGAAAGATCATGTTGACGTCCGATATCGCTATAATTACAGTAATTGGTAGAGGATAAAAGAAAATAATAAAAAAAATTATTAAAAACAAATAATAAACGTGCCCACGGATTTTTTTGTCTTTTTGTCTGAATCGTTAACTGTCCAAGATAGTTCTACATGCCGCATGCACTAAGACGCAAAAAATAACATGTTTTTCACTTTATGAATTAACAATGTATTGATAAATGAGGATATTTAATATGACATTTTGCCATACTGATATAATAAACTCAATAACAATATCATCTTACGTGATTTACAAAGAACTCTCAAATACTAATACTCATCTTCTTCCTTCTTACTTACATAGATGAAACTATCATTATCTATCTATCTATCTATCTATCTTCTGCTTATATTTGTTAATCTATCTCATACAGTAATCTATCTATCACCTCTGCTTATATCTATTGATCTATCTCATTCAGTTATTATCTATCTATCTATATATGTCTATCAATTCATATCTATTTATCAGTGGCGAAACTGGTCATCAATGTGTGTCGGGTTCATTACAGTCTTTAACAAAATATACAATTTGTATAACTCATATGCTAAATTGATTTCTTCACTCTAACTAAAATACAACTTTTTTTTTCAAATCTCTGTGCATGAAAATGAGAAAAATCAAATTTTGGTAATGTAATTTAAAAATATTTTTCAGAGATGTAAGAAAAAAGAGTCAGACCAAAGACTTTGATATGCTTGTTTAATGCCCCCTTTCCATTTGTTATTGTTTTATAGCCTGATTATCAAGTCACTGATAGTACAGATAGGAATATTTGACTGATATCATATTTCCTCAAAACTACCACAGTCACACTCCTTACACTAACCCTCCAGTTGACGAGTTAAACTGCCAATTTCTTTGATTTTCGCCGATTTTAAATGAGGCTAAATTTAATATGCCCTTTTACAATTGTTACATTCTACTAGAAAACCTTATACTGTAGAGAATGTTTTTTTTAAATGGACATTTGAAAACAAGTTAAAATAAAAATGTGTTCTTTGAAAAACGGGGCATACATGTCATTAGAGATTTTAAAAAGGTTATTTATAAAATTAAAGAAAAATACATTGCCAATTAAGTATGTCTGCAGCTTTGGTAGGGCTCAGATATACACAGCCCGATTAGCCATGTTTATGTAAATTTTATCGCATTCACTTTTTTACTTAATTTCTTTCTTTGTTTTTCTACTTTATTTCTTCATTATTATGAACAATATCAATGAAATGTATTTCGGTCTATATTTTGAGGCACGGATTTAAAGCAATTAATTTTGGATTCAACTGAAGTCAAGAATGAAAACGAAGCACTACAAATATTTTTGTTGGTTTGAAATAGATATACTTTAATGTTGATTCACATGGTCTATGACCGACAAACCCGAACCCTGCTATCTATTTATCTCTCTATCTATCTATCTCAATTCGTTCAATTCTATCTAATATAAATATATATATATATATATATATATATATATATATATATATATATATATATATATATATATATATATGTAAGCAAATGTGTGGATGTAGATCCGACGGTATGATGAAAATGTGGAAAAGACAAAGCAAAATCCGAATATGTGAGTTTACTGTTTTTATTTTCAGAATTTCAGTTTTTCTGTTTCTGACCAGTCCTGTATATATCGTCTCTTCATCAAACTTAAATCTAATATAAATATGTCTCCATTAACCATGTCCCGAAGAAGGTCTATTTGACCGAAACGTCTGACGTCGACAGAATAACAAAAACAAAAACAAAATAAAAACAGTAAACTCACATATTCGGATTTTGCTTTGTCTTTTCCACATTTTCATCATATATATATATATATATATGTGTGTGTGTGTGTGTGTGTGTGTGTGTGTGTGTACATATATGTATATATGTGCGTGTGTGTGTTTGTGTGCGTGTAAAGTATATTTAGGCAGCAATATTTCATTAAAACAACTTTTATTAAATTCAACCGACAATGAAACCCTGTTAAATAGTTTTATTTTATTCTTCCCATTTTCGTATAAGATGTACAGCGGGATAAAAATCGTTAATAAATTGTCCATGACTTTTTCTGTTTTTATTTATATCCTTTCGCCCAGCTTATTCATTATAAGGATCTAGCGCACTGTACAGGATTTTGTTGGCTACATCCAGTCATCTTTTGGGAAAGCTAGTATTGAAATTAGTCCAAAATGACGTCAGTAATAAAATGATACCAATGAAAGTATCAATTATTGATACTTACTATTTTATGAGTATTAAATATTTTACAGAAAATTTAAGATACTGTCTCCGATGGGGAAACATATTTTCTATAAAGTGGGTTTAGTACTAGTTTAATAATAACATCTAGAATTTTAAGTCTTTCTTTATAGTGAGTGATGTACATTAATTTGGTATTATCTACTAGTATTTGTATGTTGATACTTATGTATTGGTTGCTTATGTGATGACTGTTATGGGCACAATTTGCCATAAGTTGCGACAAGTGTGAAAAAAGTGCGGAGTGTCCTTCTCTTTCTTTCATTCTCTCTTTTTATATATATATAGGACACATGGTACAGTGGATAAAGTCGTTGGTTAGATCCAGTGACAGACCCAAAGAGTGTGAGTTCAATACCCGGTTCAGGCAGTGGAGAACTTTCAGAGGGAAAATTACCAGGAGATAACTGATAACTGACATCCATCAAACATGGCTCGTGGAACTAGAACAGTCTACCCCAGTGATTGAAATAAAGGGTTCGGTTCGAAATTCCAACCACCTGAAGAAGGCCGGAGCGTACAACGGCCGAAACGTTGTGACAAATATAGCGACAAAGATGAGGACAATAGTCCGACTAATGTAAATACTATATATATATATATATATATATATATATATATATATATATATATATATATATGCATGTTTCATTAAAAACGACAGATAAGTTACTACGATTGAGCTTTTTACTTAATTTTTCTTGAGTTCGACCAACAGCTTTCTTTATAGGACAAAGGGTGTGTAAGAACTGTCCAAATGTTTTATGTTTACGAGCGCTTTCGGCTATATCTTCAGCGATTAGCAAGGGTGATTCGATATTTCAGCTTAATTGAGTGTGTGCATCATGTGTATGTCTTAGTGTGTAGTAGTCCTTTGTCCTGTAAAGAAAGCTCTTGTTCGAACACAAGAAAAATTAACCAAAAAGCTCAATCGTGGTACCTTGTCTGTCGTTTTTAATGAAAAATGCATAAACGAAGGATTGCTGCCTAAATATACAACTATATATATCGCTGTGAAACAGCAAAACAGTCTGTCTGTGGATGACAAAAATATATATATATATAAACGTAAGACAAATGAAGAAATAGTAACATTGAGGAAATTCATTTAGCAACTACGATTGTGTTTCTTTATATACGTATGTGTGTTTGTGTGTGTTTGTGTGTGTGTGTGTGTGTGTCATACCAATTTGTGAATGGTGGGGATAATTCCTAGGATGATATTAATTCAAAGAGAGCTCAATGTAAATTTAAATTACAGAGCATTATATATATATATATATATATATATATATATATATATATATATATATATATATATATATATATGTTGTAACATACCTACGGACGATAATGGGTCTGCGGTTAGATATTCATTGTGGAATTCAATTGACTCAATTCTAGCAGTTGACTACTGGCGAATCTTATACGTGTTGTTCGTGTCCTAAATATTATCGTTCATTACCAACATTCGTGTGATTATTCTATTCAGTAACCTTCTCTAGACTACAGTAATATCAAAATAAAAAGAAAGAATAATCAGATTAATAATCTACAGTTCCGTTAGCATTTATTTTTTGGGAAAAGAGCTCTATACATAGTAGAGCATAATATTATAATATTATTATTTAAAAATATGTTTTAATCACAACACAGTAGTTTCGGAACTAAAAATTAAAATTAAAATTAAAATTAAATTTTATTTTGATATATGTATTTTGCTCTCATTAAGGTAGAGCACTATCTACTTTTATTTTTAAACATATATGGCAAAAACAATTTTCCAGATTTCTCTGAAAAGCCTTCCAGAATACAAACAGGAGGAATTATTTCGTTAATTTAATACATAAGACAGAGGATCTGATAAGAAGGATGAGATGGAAATCATCCATATTTCTTCGGCAAAATAACTCGTCAAATGAACCTGAGGCATATGGATTTAAAAGCAAAAAACATAAAAATAAAAACACTGCATCATTTATTGAAAAGTTGTTCGCGTTTGAAATTGATCTACTTGATATAATAAATAATATCTTTTTTCATAAAAGGAAAATTTTACTTCCAATGACATCTAGACCGGATAGTAAAAGACATGAATAAAACAGAAAAAAATATTTGTGAAATCTGATAAAACTGGAATTTTTCTACAAATTAACAGCCAAATATTATAACACTCTAGTTAAAAAAATTAACAAAAACTATAAAAAAGCAAATAATAACAATATTAATATAGTAGATATTATAAATATAACTAGTAATATTATCACAAATAAATTAAAAATTAGTGATAGAGTCGGAAAACTTAACACAAACGATTGTTACATTACCATCAAGGACCACTAACCTGACTTTGAGACTAATCCTATTACCAGGATTATAAACCCAAACAGGCATGAGATCGGTAAAATTAATACAAGGAAAATCCTGGGAACAGTTAATAAACAAATTAAGGATTTCCTGGGATTGATACAGTAGATTAACACCAAGGATGTCATCCACTGGTTTTCAAATATAAAGAATAAAAACAATTATACCCAAATCCAGTTCGACATGTAGGAATATTACCCTTTAATTTCAAGGTAACTTTTTACAGCTGCTCTAGAATATGCCACTGTATACATTGATCTATCTAAGGACGAAAGCAACATAATTATGAATGTAAAAAAATTCTGTTCTCATTCATAATAAGGAACAGTGAATAAAAAATTCAGGAGACCATTTTCATATTACAATGGGATCGTTGGACTCTGCAGAATCTGCCGATCTTTTTGGATTATTTATATTATATAATGTCACTGCCCACGTGAAATTAATATAGAAGATATTGTATTGTATAGGGATGACGGCCTTATGGCTGTGAGGAAATCAACAAATTTCAAAATTGACAAAATTAGAAAACTAGTACGTAGAGAATTTAAGTGCCTAAATTTAAAAGTTACTATTAATATAAAACTAAAAAAAGGTAAACTTCCTCGATGTAACTTCAGACTTAATGAAAAATATATACCAACCTTATAAGAAAAAAAATACCAATCTTTTATATATCCACCCTAAGCTGAATCACCCTCCATCTATAATAAAACATGTACCTTCATCCATAGCAAAACGAATTAGTATAAATTCTGCTAATGAAGATATATCCTATGAACATTGTAATTTTTATAATAAAGCTTTAAAGAACAGTGACTATAAATGCATCGATATTAAATATATAAAATGATAATACAAATAACCAGATAATATATAGAAATAGAAAAATCATTTGGTACACACAACCATTTAACCAAACGGTTAGTAGTAAGTTAGGACAAAAAATTTCTTGCTTTGATTGAAAAACATTTTCGAAAAAAATAATCCACTTAGCAAGATTTTTAATAAAAATACCCTAAAATTAGGTTATAGTTGTACTGAAAATTTAGAAAAATATAACACAATAATAAATTTTTTAAATACATGCTTAAACCATAATAAAAAAAAACAGTGTTTAAGAAATGAAATAAATAATAGTAATTAACAATTATGTAAGGGATCCCATTAATTGTCCATTGAAAAATAAGTGTCTTACAGAATCTATATTTTACCAGTGTAATATTTCATCTATTGAAAATGCAGACATTAAAAAAATTATATTGGTAGCACTAAAAATGATTTTAAATTAAGATGGTACCACCACCTGTCTTCCTTCAAAAGCAATGAGTATCGTAACCAAACAACCTTATCTAAATATTTTTGGCATTTAAAAGAAACAAATAAAAACCCCACAGTAAAATGGAAATTATTAAAAAATACGAGATCTTGTAGGTCTTGAAATGATCCATATCCTTCGTGCCTACATGAAAAGTTATATATTATTAAGTTTCTTAACAATAAAGATTTATTAAATCAACGAAAAGAAATAACTTTCTTTTGTAGGCATTGCATTATGTTTACTTTAAAACATAATTAATAAAACTTTCATAATTATATATCTTTATTTGATTGTGTAGCTGACCACTCATATTCGGGATTATCCGTCTATTTGGGGGGGGGCTAGCCAATCCCTATTTGCAGAGACTTGCTCAGGCGCATTTGTGTTTATTCAACACCCACAGAGACCACCTGTGGTTTATATTGCAAATATGATGAGCAGACCTTAAGTACAGCTTTCTGGGAAATAGTGCGTCATCTAGCGTGATCAACAATTTGAACAAGGCCATCACGCTCAAGCCCTTGTAACTTCGTGCTAGCTCAGCTATCGACGGCCACCAAGTGTTCCGTCTACCCAATATCGCTCACAAGGATTGAGTCAATCCGTGGTATGGTTTTCAGGCACTTTCCAAACGTGCCGCACGCTTGAATCGACCTCAAGATAGGAAATCTCCTTCCTGACAAATCAACCACCGTGAAATTCGAACCCGTGTCTCATGGTCAGAAATCGACGTTCTAACCATTTGGCCAAGTGTCCATAATATTACTTGATTATAAATAATAAAATGGGTACTTAACTGATAAATTTTAAATTTTAATTTTAACAATGCCATATCTAATACCATTAAATATAATAAATATAACATTTTAGATCTTTATAATGAAAAATAAAAATATATGAAATATGATTTTATCATATTTCAAAGCCCTTTAAGACAGCCCTAATATATTTGAAAAAATAAATAAAAATGCCAAAATTAACCCGTGGGTTCGATACAAATAACTCCCTATATTTCAATGTATCTTATATATGTTCCAAAAAAGATAGACAGGGTGACTCGTCTCATACAAGAAAGCCTGTACCAGCAAGCAGAAATTACATACCTACACCAAACCTTTAACCCACATTTTTCACTTTTCCATCTAAGATTAGAACTGTTCCCTGATTCGGCAAAATAGGCAACACCCAATTATAATTTTGAAATCTCACCACCCCTCCAACTTAAATTGGAAATATAATACCACTTTATAAAAAAAGTAGATCATTTTTTTCTGAGCTTATTCAACATCGCTTGACATTGGAAAAAAAATTTAATTTTAATATTTAGTTCCGAAACATAGTAAATATTATGTATATAATATAATATTATATATATAAACGATATAAATATATATATATATATATATATATATATATATATGTGTGTGTGTGTGTGTGTGTTTTATATATATATATATATATATATATATATATATATTATAAAAGATATATAAATATATATATATTTTATAATATTTATATATATATATATATATAATATATATACATATATATATATTATATTATATATATATATATATATATATTTATATATATATTGTAAAAGATATAAAAAAATATATATATTTAATATAATATATACATATATATATATATATATATATATAAGATTGGTGGGTAATGGAAGGACAAAATGAAAAACTATGTGACGCGTTTCATCAGTAGATCTATTCGTATTAAATAATATTAAATGTTTTATTCATATATATATATATATATATATATATATATATATATATATATATATATATATATATGTGTGTATGTATATATAGATAGATAGATAGATAGATAGATAGATAGATAGATAGATAGATAGATATCCATGCATAAAACATTTCACGAACCCGACTATACTTGGATTAGGTGATGAAAAGTTCAACATGTAATGACCTTGCTAGAAATTCAGCATCCTGGATATACTTTTGAATATATGCATGTATGTGAATGCACTTGAATAACATGACATCATTGGAAATGACGAAAATACTTCAGCAAAGTTGCTGGCCACGGTAGATTTTTAATCTTACTAAGATCAGAAGATAGATTATTGTGCAAACGGAAATATTAATAAATTCTTTATTAGACACTGATTTGTTCGGTCTAGTTCCCCCTTATTCGTTTTCATTGATAAGAAACAAATATGAGGAATCTAGTCCGAACAAATCAATAGCTAATAATGATTCTCATTTAAAAAATGATGATCAAAATAATACAATCTGGATAGATAGATAGATAGATAGATAGATAGATAGATAGATAGATAGATAGATAGATAGATAGATAGATAGATAGATAGCGAACGAACGAAAGGGACAATGTGTATATTGATAGGATGTTGGTCCATTAAACATCGATATAGACTTTCGTCACTAATCAGATGATATTACCCGATCTTTCCTCCGGGGCACGCTGCAAATCAAGTACAATGTCATTACTGCCTAAGCATTTTTCCTTATCGTCTCAACACAGATAAGGAAAATGCTAAGACAGTAACGACACAGTTCTCACTAAAATCTATAAATGATTTAATTTCATTAAAAGCAAAAATAATCTAAAAAGAAAAAAGCTTGCAAATAGTCAAGATTATTCATATTAGAATTATGTTAAGAAAATACTTATAACAGCAGATAGGATCAGAATAAAAACTGATTTGCTGCGTCTTTTACCAAAAAAAAAAACAAAAACATCTCGACCAACACGAACGTCCTCAATATATTTTTGTCTTCAACATACATCATCGACCATTTCTTCTTATCTGTTCTACACACACTTCTCCAAAAAATAGTACGTCCTGGGTATGACAATAATCTACATCCGGCAGCAAGACGTCTGATCGGGAGGTTTTGAGAAGCGTGTAACCACCGTTTAATTGCTTTTATTTCCTTGTCCACCCTCAACCGGAGTGATAGCATCTATTAGGGTCCCAGCTATGTGAACCCCTGAACTGGGGTCAAAATATACGAAAGTATTAAAATAGATTTTTATAATAAAAGTACCAGAAATACAATTTTGAAAAAAATATTACCAGCAATACATTTAAAAAATAATGCCAGCAATACATTTTTGTAAAAGTGAATATTGCCAGCAATATACTATTGAAAAAAAAGTAATATTACCAACAGAACATTTTTGAAAAAAGATACCAGCAACACATTTGACTATCGATAAAAATTCTCTTTACAAAAATACGTCAATGAAACCTTATCTACAAACTGATTTATTAAAAAGGATATATATTCTATTTATACAAACCCACCCTAAAAATCTTGCCGTCATTAAATAAGCCATTATTTAAACCAACCAAAAAATAATCAATATTTCCTCGTAACGCTATTGATACCTAAGAAAGTAATTACGTTTTATCAGAAAAAGAATATAAAAAATTTAATTTAATTTAATTTTATATTAATATCGCAGTACCAAATTAGCGACAAGGCCTGATTAATTTACAGTTGAAATGGTTACATGTATCCTTAACTTCTTTCCTAACAATTTCTTCACGCGCATTTATGGCTCGTGGAACTCTCTTTCGGCTTCTTACTTTCCACTCAATTTTGCTCTTCAATAATTTAAATGCAATGTCAGGCGTTATTTTCTGTCTTCTTAATTCCTGTTTTGGCTTTATTGCCTTTCTTAGAGTGAAATGATAGCAAATATACCTTAGGCTATTCGGAAAGTAATTAAGTTTTACCAGACACGATACAAAATCAGATGTAACACCTCACTCACGTCACAAGACCATTTGCCCCAAGTCATTACACACTTTGCCCGAAGTCACAAGACTCTTTGTCCCACGTCACTACACTCTTTGCCCCATGTCACTACACTATTTGCCCCACGACACTACATTCTTTTCCCTACGTTACAAGACACTTTTCCCCACGTCACGCACACTCTTTGTCCCACGTCACAAGACTCTTTGCCCCACGACACTATACTCTTTGCTCCACGTCACAAGACACTTTGCCCCACGTCACTAAACACTTTGCCCCACGTCACAAGACTCTTTGTCCCACATCACAAGACCCTTTGCTCCAAGTCACTAGACTCATTGCCCCACGTCACGACCCTTTGCCCCACGTCACAGGATTCTAACGCCCCACGACACTACACTCTTTGCCCCACGTCACAAGACTCTTTGCCCCACGTCACATGACTCTTTGTCCCACGACACTACACTCTTTGCCCCACGTCACAAGACTATTTGCCCCACGTCACAACACTCACCATTTCTACGAAATTGATCGTTTGTCTCGACCTACATGTGATGATGACTTAAAAAGACGAAAGTTTGGACCATATTTCTTCTGAAATGAACTTTGGACAGTTTTTAACAGAATTTCCTCTTTATCCGAGAAGGATTATTCCTAATTTGGAAAATTCACTATTTGACTTTATCAACAATAACTTGAATGATTCAAGCTAACATAACGAAATGGTCATTTCATCGCTTTTTCTTTAAATTTCAGCTGATGGTGAATGTTTTTGCAAAATATCAGACAGGAGATTAAACGGTAATATTTCTTGTTTATTTTGTGTGAAGAAAAATTCTGATGTAACTTTTGTGCTAATAATCTTCTTAATTTTGTCATGCTCATCTTTTGTTTGCGTAAATGAGGTGTCTCTCTGCCTAACCACTTTTGGTTCTTTAATCTGTAATTTGTGTATGTAAAAGAAGCGTCCTTTTTATTTTTTGTTTTTACCTCGAAGTGTAATAAATCAGAAGCCAGAAGACAATAAATTTTCTGAATGCAGAGAAAAGCCTCATGTGACCTCTGAATATTACAAATCGAATCATGACCGCTAAGATCTTCGTGTACGCTACACACAAATAACTGAACAAGAAAGAACAATCGCTCCCTCGATTTTGTAAATTTCAAACTCAGTTTCATCGAATCCTTTATTTTTCTCCACGGACGTAGTATAGTGTCTTACCTCATGACAAAGAGGGTGAATAATGGACCAAAAGAATCGTTCTAGTTTGTTGTTCGAAATTCCTTTGCTTGTAGTCTCTAAATGGAAATATAAATGAGCTTGGCAATGCATAAATCAGTAGACGCACTCACTTGAACGGAATTCCGCTTTGGCTACAGGCTACTTCAAAGAAACTGTCTTCAATCGTCCACCCACTTTTTACCGACAAACTCACGCCCAAGGACACGGATCAAAGTACAACCTACCCCCCTCTCTCTCCCTCTCTCTCTCTCCCTCTCTCTCTCTCTCTCTCTCTCTCTCTCTCTCTCTATGTATGTATGTATGTATGTATGTATGTAAATCTCCTCTCACATTTTCATGCATATACACACTGGCCTTAAACACAAATATCCGAAAAGAACATTTATTTCCTTGGTAAAAATTTTCGTCGTAAACCAACTTTAAATTACAAAACATTGCTGTTTTGTATCTAAATTATTTTGAAAGAGGTCAAGTTTTCTACCAATTTTTATTAGGAGACATATGGCTAGTCTAAACAGGTATCCAGATAAATATTAAACTTGGGTTTCCTTGATTGTCTGATTTAATGACTCATTTTCTACGGTTTATTAACCCTTTTCAGGTTATTTAAAGCCAGAATTTTTTTTATATTGTAGTGTATTTTTTTTTTGGTGGGGGTGAGGATAATAATAATTTTGTTACTAATTAACACATAACTGGAATTGGAAATCGGCTCTCTGATTAACAATTTTGAACCATTATACATTACACCACCCGCACATCGAAGCTTGCAGCACCTGGTACTCCCAAGCGATCACCGATCTAGTTACTGACCGGATTCGGCGTTGCTTAATTTCGGTGATCGGATGGGAAGCGGTGGCTGTAAGTGGTTGGTTCCATTCATGTCTATTGGCTAATAAGGAAAAGAACTGTTACAATCGATTAACAATTTTTTTGTCAGCTGTGTAAACCTTGGATTTAATGTTAATGCCAGTAAAAAAAACCCAGAGAAACTCTCAATAAATTGTTGCTTTTTATGATGAATCATAATTCCTATCATTGAATAAGCTCTTTTTATGAACATAGAATATATCCTTGGAAATTTCCCCATTGCATCGTTAAATATTTGAGCTTAACAAAATATAGCAATAACTATCATAAATATGAATGCAAGTCATTATTTAAAGAAGTAAGAGGGTACAAATGAAAAGATTCAAAATTAACAATGTTTTCTTCTTGTTCTTCTTGTTGTTCTTCGTATTCTTCGTATTCTTCTTCTTCGTATTCTTTTTCTACTTCTCCGTATTCTTCATATTATTATTATTATTATTATTATTATTATTATTATTATTATTATTATTATATTTCCTTTGGTATCTGGTGCATACACATTACTTTCTGGGTCCCAACCAGAGACCCAAGGTCAGAAATGTTATCATGACATTTTCCACTGAACATTTTTGGAAAAAACAAAAAACAAAAAAAAAGATCACTTACATTTTACATAGAAAAAGCCCTTCGTAAGGTGTGAGCTGTACTTATGAGTACAATTATTTTTTATTTCTTTAAGGTTTGGACTACCAGGGATCCCTTCAATGAGTCCATCAGAACCTTTTCCAATCAATCCAAAGGCTCCAACTACAACTAGAATTGTTGATGTCCTTACGTTTTTGAGATTTTGATTTGCAGGTCCTAGTACTTTGCTAGTTTTTGGAAGACCTTCAAAGATACATTGCAATTCTGCATGGACTGCTATGTAAATAATAAAACACATTTCATGTTCTTTGATCACAATGCCTGGGCGATTAGTTTTCATTGTTCTGTCTGCGTGTATTGTAAGGTCACATAAGATTTTTACATATCCTGTGTCTGTAAACGGGGCTGGGTGGTGTTCATACAAATTTCTTGTAGTTTCCTTTCCGTAAACGTTATCTTCCAAAAATTATTATTATTATTTGTATTATTATTATTATTATTATTATTATTATTATTATTATTATTATTATTATTATTATTATTATTTCCTTTGATATCTGGCGTTTACACATTTCTTTCCGGGTCCCGCCCAGGGACCTAAGGTTAGAAATGGCATCATGACACTTTCCACTGCAAAAAAATAAAATAATTACATACATAAAGCCCTTCGTAAAGTGTGGGCTGTACTTGTCAGAACAATTTTTTGTATCTCTTTGAGGCATGGACTTCCAGGGATCCCTTCAATCAGCCTACTGGAATCTTTTCCAACCAGTCCAAGGGCTCCAACTACAACAGGAATTGTTGACGTTCCCATGTGCCACATTTCTGAGATTTCTATTTCAAGGTCCTTGTATTTTGACAGTTTTTCGAATATCTTCAAAGATACATTGCAGTCTGCAGGAACTGCCATATCAATAAGGAGGCACTTATTTTGTTTATGGTCTTTAATAACAATGCCTGGGCGGTTGGCTTTGATTGTTCTGTCAGTGTGTATTGTGTAGTCCCATAGAATTGTAACAGGCCCTATCTCCGTAACCGGGTCAGGGTGGTGTTCGTACCAATTTCTTCCAGTTTCCTTCCCATAGGAGTTGCAAATTTTCCAGTGCAGATATTGGCCCACTCTGTCATGCCGGGTTTTATATTCAGTGGGTGCCAATATCGTGCAACCTGATATAAGATGATCAATGGTTTCTGGATATTTATCACAGAATCTGCATCTTGGGCTAACACAGTATTTTAGTATATTTTATTATTATTATTATTATTATTATTATTGTTGTTTTTGTTGTTGTTGTTTATATTTTCTTTTTTTCACGGAAGCGAAATAGCCTCTCTAATATAACATTTGCTTCTGTCTTCTGTCTAGCAATCAATATGGTCCATTACGTATCTGAGGCAATGTTATGGCGTAATACACGTACTAACTTACTAATGGGGAACAAACAGAATTGAAATGTGATAATAATTGTCAGATTTTCAAAATGTCTTATTTCGTTCACATCGTGAGAATGCCCTTGGAAAAGGACATTAATCAGTCTTCCTCCAGCTATAGGTCAAATATAAGGAAATACTCGGCTCTTTTGCTCTAGAAGAAAGAGAACTTGTCATTTCTTCCGAAAAAGTTTTGGGGCCCTCATGCGCTGAAAAATGAGGGAGAATCCACCAACATCATACAGAGATTAAAGAACGAAAGAGAGTAACAGATTTAGTGTCTGAAAACCAAGAGATAATAAGTGAAGATAAAAAAGCTAGATGGCGATGAAAAGCTGTAAAAATTATGATAATTAAAAAAAATTAAGCAGAGATCGAACAAAAGAATGATAAGGAAAAGGATAGAAAAGATAATATTTGTGCATTCTTTATTCCTTTTCCACATGTGGAACTTTTCTATATATTAATTTTTTAAAAAATGACCATTGAAAGGGATAAGGGAAGGAATGGGAAGATACATTGATGGATAGGAAAAGGGACAGATAATATTTGTTATCAACAGCCGTGGAATTGATTTACCGGTTCAGCCCGTTCTCTAGAAGGCGAACAGATATTTATACGACATTTAAAATGTTTGGAACTTATGCGAAGAATCCCTGATACACTTTTTGCCTTGATTACTGATACTATATATAAAATCATAAACCCAAAATCTGCCTTACTTTTTCGATCTTGAACTTTTCAGATCATGATTCAGTTGTTTTTATCCTTTTAATCCTTAATTTAATTCTCGTCCTCACGTTTTTTAAATTTTTCTGCAGTCTAACTTGAGTGGCTCTCAGGCTTTGAAATAGTTGACATTTGGTATATGAAAAATTCAGTTATAATCTATTTTTCACCCATTTTATAATTAGACAAGTTGACGCTTTCTGACTAACCGGTAAATAAGATCTTTCCTTTCGCAGATTGGTTTGGTTTGTTTTGTTTTGTTTTGTTTTGTTTTACGATATATCAGCCTCACTGGGTTATTTAATGCCGACAATATTTTCCCCAAAGATGTATTGATGATATTTTTTTAATGTATTGCTAGTAATTTTTTTCTTTTTAAATAATTAAATTTTTTTCTGGTAATAATGTCTTGCAGGGAATATTTTTATCTTCAAGAATGCATTTCTGGTAATAATTTTTCCAAAAAGGTATTGCTGTAATTAAAACCTATTTTTATACTTTCATAGTGTTTTGAGTTAACTATTTGCCTGGGACCCTGACAGGTGCTACCCCCACAGATCAGGTGGGACCTGGGAACTCCAGCAATTAAGAGGTGGTTCCACGCTCCGCAAAACCACCTGATCAAAGACCTTGCTGTCAAATATATTTTATCGTCTTGCCTGGACGCGGATGTAGGGCCTTTCGCAGAGATAGGATCGTTGTTGACTATCGTTGTTAAGAATACATTAAAGTATATGCCTTTGATTAAACACAGATATTACATCTGTGAAAATGGTTGGCGACTAGTGGACTCAAACAAGGCGTTAGTGGATCAGGCTGATTCGAAAGATTGTGTAGTGCCCTTGACACATAAAGTAAAGCTTAAGATTGCTTCCGGGACAATATCCCTGTTTAAAATCTATTGTTTTTTGCAAAAAAGGAAAGCGTCGATGCCCTCAGCTCTGCTCGTGTTGGAGAAAATTATGTATTAGAGGTCATGTGTGGGCCGACACGCGTAACATGAAGCAATGCCATAAAGCAAAATGAATCGATCTGGATTGATATGTAGGCGGAGAGTGACTCTGTAGTCGTTTTATTTACTTTGTGCGTTGGGTGCAAGACTAATTTTGACAGAACAGACGTTGATCTAGGAAGGAGATTGAATGTTTCGATTAGTTTTTGTCCGAAAACAGAATGATTGACAATGGAAAAGAAACAAAAAGATACTGAAAAAGCACCATAAATTGAGGGTTCTTTGAAAAGGAAAGAAACGAAATAAATATATCTGTTGTCTGTCTGTCTGTCTCTCACTCTCTCTCTCTCTATATATATATATCTATGTATATATATATATATATATATATATATATATATATATATATATATATATATATAGTCAAACCTAATGAGCCAGCTGACCCTGACGATCTGCCTAAGTGAAACCTTGGTAGGTTTGTCTGGCTCATTAGGTTTGACTCGGTTTGCTCTACGTTTGTGTTAGTTGTTTACTCGTATCGAGGTTTTTTCTTTGGGCCTTTAACCTGTATCTGTGCGATTATTTTCGACAGACTTTCATGTTCCTGGCTCTTTCTTTTTTAAAACCTTTTTTTCCCTTCGTGATTGATTTGGTTATTGTTAAATCAAGAATTCGAAGGTTTTTCGACACGAGTATAGTCACCTATATATATATATATATATATATATATATATATATATATATATATATATATATATATATATATATATATATATATATATATAGATTATACGCTATTTTTAAGATACAACTATTTAAGTAAAAACAGTGTTAATAATAAACAGTATTAACAACATTTACCGGCCTGATAGTCGGAGAAATCTCAAAGAATATAAATGCCCTCCGTCAGGAATCGAACATTATCCTACACGGGAACACCATATACACATGCTCTGCCATTTAGCTACAGAGAACCTTCTGTTTAGCAAGGTTAAATTACTGTTTCCTCTGTAGCTAAATGGTATAGCACATCAGGCTATATGGCGGTTCACTGTAGTACACAGGTTCTATTTTCGTCCTAGAAATCTCAAAGAAAATATGTGTCCTCCGACAGGAATCGAACTCTATCCTACACGGGAACACATTATAGCCTGATGTGCTATGCCATTTAGCTACAGAGGAACCTTCTGGTTAGCAAGGTTAAATTACTGTTTTTGAACCAGACGCTTCCTCTGTAGATAAATGGTATAGCACATCAGGCTATATGGCGGTTTCCTGTCGTATACAGGTTCTATTCCTGTCGTTGAACGCATATTTTCTTTGAGATTTCACGGACATTCAAACCGGTAAATGTTGCTAATACTGTTTATTATGAACTGAGCCTTTACTTAAATATATACTAGTGAAGAACCTAGTATATACACGCACACGTTGTATATATTAACATACACAACGTGTACGTGTATATACTGTTTTTTTCGCCAGTGCCATGACTACATGAATTTAAGTGAGCTACTAGGTTGGCATCTAGATCCTATCCATTTATTGTTAATATAGCTCAGTGCAACCGCCACTTCCACTCCAACAATATCTTTTCTCGCACTCCCCGCCTTCCTTACGTTTACTTGCTTCCCTGATATCTTCAAAAAGTATTTTTTAAAGAACTTCCACCAAAGCAACGCGAGAGTTCCACTAGCACGCAAGGGGTTACCGAGGATTGAGAACAAGAGTAAAGAGGCATGTTTGAGGAAAGGTTACAGAGAAGGACGGGGAACAAGCTCAGGGTGTCAGATATCGATTGACATTACACTTGAATATTTGAAGATTATCCTCATCAAGTGATAGCAACGGAGTTCCACAGACGGGAAGTGCGGGAGAAGAAGCTGTTTGAGTAGAAGATGCTGTTACATTTAACCGTTTTGACAGTGAAAGGGTGGGACCGAGATGCCAGCATGGTAGCTCGCTTAAATTCAAGCAGTCCGGGAACCAACGGAAGTAGCTCCGGAACAGTTGCTGTGAAAATACTTGTAGAAGAGACAGAGGGAGGCCAGGGCACGTCTGTGGGATAGCGATTGTAGAATAGATGTCAGATCAGGACCTATCATCTTGCATATTCGTCTCTGGATTTTGTCGAGGACTTCGAGACATACAGCGGCAGTACCAGACCATATATTCAACTTCAATCGCCATCTTATTTTTACTTGATTCCCGTTCATCTTTTGTCCTTTTCTGAATTGTCCCTATACTCAGTCTTTTCGCTCGCTTTCACACCCTGTAACCTCCTGCGTACTAGTGGCATTTCCATGGCATTTCAATAAATACACACACGCACACACACACACACACACACACATATATATATATATATATATATATATATATATATATATATATGTCATTCACAGACAGTACTGTTTCGCTGTATCACAGCTCCTCAGTGCGACTAGACTTCCGAATGCCTCAAGCCAAGATTGAAACACAACTAATTTGGTGTCAGCCAGAGCTATCTTCACTCGGTAGAGTTACACAACTAAATCTAGCGTATTGTTTATACAAATGTAAACAAATGCCAATCCGCCAAAGTGCTCCATTCATTTTACTGAAGAGCTTTGCATTAGTGCAGGTGGCTGTTGTTTATAGAAATAGCTTATCACTCAACAGTGCTCAATTGAAATGTATTTTCAAGAGCTAAATTATGCCATTCACAGACAGTACTGTTTCGCTGTATCACAGCTTCTCAGTGCGACACACACACACACATATATATATATATATATATATATATATATATATATATATATATATATATACATATATAACGTATCTATTTCTTTAGTGTTGGCGGCTACACATTATTTTCAACTGAAAAACTGGCTTACATCAAGAAGCCCTACTAAAGAAATATTGTGCCTCCGACTGGAATCGAACTTGTGTACACTTTTTCATAATGGAAGTCGTCGAAACGTCCCTTTAGCAATTCGATTCAGCTCGAGAAACTATATATATTGCTTTGATGGAGTAGATATGATGGTGTTATATCTCTATTGGTAGCTCTTGGTATAACTCACCTGTGCATGTCGATTTCATCAGTATACTGAGTAAACATTATATAATAAACTATTTTTATTGCATAATGAACGGATTTTTATAAGGAATATCTTCACAAAGATAGAGATGAACATTAATATATAGACTAAGATTTACATATTTTATGCACAAAATAAATAATAATAAATAAATAATAATATTTATTGAATCAATGGGTAGGTCTGATGCTAAAAACTATTCTCTCCAGAACCTGTTTTACATATCTATAAGTCTACCATGTGTCCAGCTTTGAATATTGCTGCCACATGTGGTCCAGTACCCCTGATATATATTTTGAGATTTTTGCTAAAAATCCAAACAAGAATTCGCACTATTATTGCTCCTAACCTGACGACTCGGCTTTAGTCCCTTTCCCACCGACGTAATGTAACTTGCCTGTGTCATTACTATAAATATTTTTATGTAATTAATTGCTCGGATTAACTGTCCACTATAGTATCTAGACTTGATGAATGTAAGCGCTGTATTACAGAGTGGTGCGTATGATTTGTCTCCCCACCTACTAAAAAGTAATGAGAACAACAGAAATATTAATGAAGTCATGTCGCACATCTGCCATGCTCTTGCCAGCATGCACACGATCATGTGTACATACACTTGCAAGTAGATTCTCTCTAAACCGTAAAAGCTCGTGCCAGCCATCTAAAATAGAAAATTATATTACATACGGGTGACTACCCTGTAGATTGGCAACTAGGTCTCGATTTACAGTTGAATTGTAAGCTTTAGTTCTATGCAAACAGTTTCTTTTCTTCTCGCTGGTGGAACGCTATTCCGGCTCCGTGCCATGACTACATTTTATGCACAAAATAAATAATAATTAATAAATAATAATAATTATTGAATCAATGGCTAGGTCTGATGCTAAAAACTTTTATTCACTATCTCATGCTAGCCAAATTTTCGAAAGGTTATTAGTGTATCATTTTGTGTCATAAAATAGCTGATCAAGGTAAGTCGTTGCCGGTGTCTAGAACAGTAAATCGCCCACGAGTTCTTGTTTCAATCGCTAGCAAATCATGTAAGATTGTAGAAATATCATGCATGAGTCCATAGAGATCTGATTTAGTTCGTTGTTGTCTCCAAGAGTTGTTAAGCATCCGAGTGTTGGTTTTATAAAGCTTAGCCTCTAGTGTTTTAGTCAACGTCAAAGCAGTGGGCTATATATTGCCACTGCTTCTACAGTGGCTCAAAAGAATCTCCGTTTGAGGATGACTGGTAGATCAGATTTCCAGATTACATCCATTTTATTCAAGGTGACCCAGGCTGAGCTATGCGAATTTTTTACATCTTTTTCAGTTGAATTTATTTCGCTTCCTAGGTATATAAAATGTTCGACAGATTTTATTGATTAACCAGAGACAGTTTGTATTGAGCCTTGCTGGTTGAATGTTATGAATTGAGTTTTAGTGTCCAACATCGTTAGCAACATTTTTTAGATGATTTAGGAGAGCTGTGACATTGGTAATGGTATCTGCGGCGCTAGCTAGGTCATCTGAATAGACAATATCTGTCAACTTTTTTATAGGATATCGACGTGAGTGTCTTGTGATGAAGTAAAACATCAGTATCTAGGTTTTAATGTAAGTATATGTGTAGTAAATTCTGTAAAAATAACTTATTTTCACTGCTAAAGAATATGATTAACTTAAAATTATTCTCAAATGCCTGACGTAGCCTATATATATATATATATATATATATATATAGGTGACATTTTAAATGCATGTAGTTTGTATTATAAAAATAACAAAGTATCAAATATATTTATTACATAACTTATATACAGGAGTTCAACATAGTGTCTAAGGTTTGAATATTACATCCGTGAGATTGTCAACAAGCACAATTTCGCTCTCTCATTTCAAACACTGTTCTGCTTAGCATATCGACTGAAATGGGTGTCATATCCCTAGGGATGCTTTGTTTTAAAATATATCCCATTATTATAGGACACCCTGTGTATGTATATATATATATATATATATATATATATATATATATATATATATATATATATATATATATATATATATATACATATATATATATATATATATATATATATTCGACTCTCCCGTCGTATTCGACGTATGAGAGTCAAGCAGCTCAGTTCCTAGTGACCGACAGCCTGACATCAGCATATGTGATTTGATGATAGTGGTGAAGCTTTTGTGAAGAACCACCCACACTTTTTGAAGGGCCGAATACAGAGACCTGGTTCACTCCGTGCCACATGGTCCCCAAACGAACCTACGCAGGTTTTGAATTCAGAGTTGTCCTTCTCGTAGACCAGTTGCCATCATGCTATTTACTCAGAGCTGGAGGGAGAAAAAGAAGTTTCAAACCTTTCCCAAGGGTATTAGCACGTAAGTGAATGTAATGGATTTGACTGGGATCCCTGATTCCTCAATCCAAGCCGCTATCCATTACTCCCCCGTGCCAATATATACATATCCTTGAGAGAGAGACACCAACATCAACATGCGTGGCCACAATATCAAGTATTCGCTGAGGCTGCGATCGGAGGCGTCATGGTCAATGTAAATAAAGAACAATGCATGCAATAGTTTTAGGAGCTTCATTGAAACCCCAATCGTAGCAGACTGCAATTATAGTGAATAGACTTAGGTATTGCGTATGAATGTAGGGTTATGTCAGTAATTATGTAAAAATATTTTATTTTCCTTGCTAAATAATTTGATTACTGATCAAAGACGGTTGCACGGTCTTTGAGGTTTCTTACCACGAATGACCGTGGCGACTAAATCTTAATGGAAACCTCAAGTGGAACTCACATATTCGTGCCATCGCTAAAAATGATGGCAGAATTGTCAGTTCCTTGCAGTACACCATCAAGTACCTGGGTCCTACATACCCTTAACCTTACAAGAGTCAGGTCGCGTGTGCGCGCAAAAAAACAAAAAAAAAACAAACCCGCCCTGTCTAGCCTTGAAAGATTTCAAAGGCGATTAGGCGACATTGTGGGCGATTAATAATTGTCCACGTAGCAACGCCGTTCCCACAGATTAAACATTGCCAGCCTTTCCCTACTATATCGATATGTCCATGGAATTTCTTTGCTGAAGACCTTCACACCAAGGAACCTTTATTATAATAGTCACTAACAGTTTACACCAGGAGCAACTGTAACCGTTATATATATATATATATATATATATATATATATATATATATATATATATATATATATATATATGTCTTAAAATAATTGTCGGATTTTGTTATTTTTATAATGTGTGACGTCATTTGTTTACATTTGGATACGCATCGACCAGATATGAATGTACGAGAAAATATCATGAAAAATTGTAGTTTAAAAACACTAAAATCGACCCTGCTAACCGAAACGGTCCTCTGTGGCTCAATCAGTAAAAGTACGTCAGGCTATATGACAGTTCCGTATAGGATACAGGTTAGATTCCTGTCGGAAGACGCATATTTTCTATGAAAATTTCTCGGATATTCAGGCCGGTAAATGTCGTTAATACTCTTTATTATAAAAGGGCATTTACTTAAATATTTGTATCTATAAAAAGAACGTATAAACATAAAATATGTCTTATATATATATATATATATATATATATATATATATATATATATATATATATATATATATATATATATATATATAGGGAGTGGCTAGCCGCCCTAGTAGACGGGTATCCTCGAATACGAGTGTCCAGCTATTATATATATATATATAAAATTAAAGCAAAGATATACATAAAAACGAACTTTTAAAAAAGTAAATTTCCATCTTCTCATTTTTTTTTCTGTTTGGCGTGCAAACGTTCCCTGTCGTTTAAGGGTTTATCTCGAAGCACATAAGATATTTTCTTTAAATACTTGCATTCTTGAATATAATAAAATCTTTTTCGTCGTTCCGATTCTAACAGCTTCAGTTTATTGACCCCGTTCGCATAAAAACCAATATAAATGAATATTTCCAACAAATATTGCAGAGAAAAATTGTAATTGCGCCCGAAGAATATTTCTCCCGCAGCAAAATCAATAAGACTTCGTTAACTCGCCTGATAGGTCGATATTTTTGAGGACGAGACAATGTGTAATTTTCCGCAAAAAATTGCCTCTTTTACTTCGAAAATGGATCTTATGAAATTAGTCATTTTTATTTATCGAATTTTGTTCCTTTTTCTATTCATATTTCCACGAATCAAATAATAAAATAACATGGATAGAAAAACACATGTACAATACTGTTTAACATTTACTCAGTATTTTTTTTTTGTTCTTTGTTAATTAAGAAATCTTTATTAAAGAAATACTTGAAGGGCTTAATTTTTTTTAAAATAACTTTTAAATAGTCTGGCAAACAAACCATATTGATAAAGAATATTCTTCCTGCGTTGTCAGATTCGAAATTATATCGGCAAATCAGCAGGCTTCGAGTTTTACATTTCGAGTTATTTTCTAATTTGAAGCCTCTTTCCCACTAACGCAAATCCGTAAGTTTATTGCCAACTCATTTTCAATGTCACGTGTTTTTTTTGGGGTGGGGGGTATCACACCATATAAGACAGTAAAGCCACTATGACATAAGGGGTTACGGGATGTAGAAGAATTAGGAACAGAAACATTAATAATGAGCAGGACGAAGAAAGAGTAATCAAGATTGCATTTAATTTTTGCAGATAAAAGTTGGTTGGAAAGCAGGGAACAGAAGCGAGAAATTCAAGTAAGGAAAATTGTTAGCATAAAACTTACGGCTATGTACAGCCAGCTCAAATGAAAATTGATGAAATCTCGACGACAGTCTTATACTGCACTTTAAAACGTTTTAGGTACCATAATGCAGAGCTCATCCAACCAATGAACAATTTTGTAAAAATACCAAATATTTATAGAAAAGACATAGAGAGGTAATCTTACGGCGGTGGGGAAAGGACTGAAGCCGAACCGCGAGATCAGGAGCAATAATATTGCTGATTCCTCTTTGGATTTTATCAAGGAGGTCAAAGTAAATAACAGGGACACCGGATCATATATGGCAGCAATTGTATAAGTGTGGACGAATGATAGCCATATAGATATGTTTAGGTCAGTTCCATTCTTTACTTTCCCAGTTCAAACATTTACAGTTTGAAGATGCCATACCACTTCCACAGAATCGAATCATTCTCGTCTCTCGCTATATTTCTGAGATGAGGTATTATGTACACTATTTACATTATTCGGACTACTGTTACCATATTTTTATCACAACGTTTCGGTCCTTGTACGCTCCGGCCTTCCTTCTTAAGGTGGTTGAATTATCGAACTGAAGCCTTTATTTCGCTCGGTGGGGTAGACTGTTCTAGTTCCACGTGCCATGTCTAATATGTTTATTGGATGTCAGTTATCAGTTATCTCCCGTTAATTCACCTCTCCATGTTCTCCACTGCATTAAACAGGTATTGAACTCACAACTCTTTTGGTCCTGTCACTGGATATAACCAACGCCTTTATCCACTGTGTCATGTGTCCTTAATATATAGATGTAACAGTGTGGACACTCACATTAAGATCTAGTAGCAACCATCAATTTTATATGAAGTTTGCGTTTACACGTTGTTAACCTCACTGTTCAATCTAATATATATATATATATATATATATATATATATATATATATATATATATATATATATATATATATATGTCGAGAGAGAGAGAGATAAAAAGAGAGATAGATAGATATACGCATTCTATCGCTGATATTGACCAGTTTTACCCAGAAATATAATATGCCTCAAAATTACATATGATATATATATATATATATATATATATATATATATATATATATATAAATGCATGTATATATATATATATATATATATATATATATATATATATATATATATATATAAATGCATGTATATATATGTATATATTTTTATTTATATAAACATATATACACACAAGGATTTGAACCATATCTAGTTGTATGTATATATATATATATATATATATATATATATATATATATATATATATATATATATATATATATATATATATATATAAGCAAGCGTGCGTATAGCTCTGTGTCCGTACGCGAAAGTAAGAGATGATTATGGTTTCTTGGCAGTAGCGCATAATTCATAATTGAATTTGAATTCATTTCAGTCTATAATTACTGGTGTAATAAGATTGTAAACGAACGTGCTATTACGGCATCGGACTGAATTTGCTCTGTTGCTGAGATTTGCACGGTCTCTCAGATTCAGGTAGATAGACATATTAGGGCGGATCTTCTTAAGAATCAAAGACAATGTGTTCTGTAAATATGTAAAAATAGAAAGGGGGTGTAAGACAAGTGTGTGCCTTCTCACCGGACCTATTTAACTTATATAATTAGGCCATTCTGAAAGAATTAGAAATCCTACTAGTCACCATCTTAGCAACATAATATTAGGTTGGTGCAAAAATAATGTCGTTTTCTCGCATGAATTTGAACGTCAATAAACGGCATTATTTTTGCACCAACCTAATATATGCTGACGACAAAGCGTTGATAGCAAACACAGAATGGGAATTACAAGAATGTTGTGTAGGATAAGGTGAAGAAAGGTTTAAACATCAATTGCAATAGGTAGAATTCATGGTTGATGTCAAAAGGAATAGAGCAACATGTAAATTAAAATTGGGGATACCAAAATCTAACAAATAAAAAATTCAAATATTTAACAAAGGCCGGAAATTGCGACAGTGAAATTCGAAGGCGCAAGGGAACTGCGAAAGATGCCTCTCCAAAAGCTAAGCAAAGTATTAAGAAACAGAAAAAAATTTGTTAGAAACAAAGAAAAGAGTACAGAAATTTTATGTAATATAAGTCCTGCTATATGGTAGTGAATGCTAGACACTCACCCCACAAGTGAAGAATAGAGTGGAAACCACAGAGATGTGGATCTACAGAAGGATGCTGAAAATACCAGAGACCAAACATGTGGACAACGACGAAGTTTTATAGAAAATGCAAACAAAAATGACACTTATACTTAACATCAGAAAGAGACTGTTCAAATAACTAGTGCACATAACGAGAAAAGAGGACGTGAAAAATTTGATACTAACAAGAAAAATTAAAGGTAAGAAAGACAGAGGAAAGCACAGGCATAACCTATATAGAGAACTTGAGTAAATGTATCACGGAACAGCGTTTAGGAGAAATAACAAAAAACAACATTTATTAAGAGCTACAAAGGAAAAGAACTTATGAATAGTTATGATCGCTAACATCCTGAAAGGTAAAACGGTACATACAATAAGAAATATCCTTTAAAACTACAGCATTAGATTTTAGTTTTTGAAATTAAACCGTAGCGAAAGGGAAATAAATTTACTTATTAAAACTCATTTTTTACTCCGACACAAAAATGGGAAGATGTCATTGAAATCTACTCAAGGTTATTTTTCTCATATATATATACTTCCTAAACAATATATTCTGATTTGCAATGTATCCGATTAAATTCGCAAGGCTGACTTTATATTTCAACCGAAATCGTTGAACTGGTCCTGGCGATCGTTTGTTAATTTCAAGGAAAAAATTTCTTAATATTTAATCACACAAATATCCCAGAGTTGCTCAAGAATGCCCCTGAATGTATTATGTTGGAGCACAAGCTCAGATGCAGATTATGGTATGAGAGCAGAAGTTGTACCTTTCCAACCATGAACCATTTTCCTGGCTACAGAAAGCAGCTGAGTGACTGTCAGGCAAAATGGTGTCCATCTTGAAAGTGCAAATGAAGCAGTTATCAGTTAGATATAATTACACCCACTGATATTCAAAAGACGATTTTTATCGGAGATTGTCACTGTATAATGTTTGATTTCTTAATTAATACTGATTAACGAAGTTAGTGCAATATTTTTAAAGGAAAGTATGTGGAAAAATGTTTTTATAAATGTTTTTTTTCCAAAATAAGCACATTTCATTGAATACGACAGATAAGGTGATTTGATTTATTTTTTTTATACAAATTCTCATGTGATCTAATATTTTTTTCTTTTCAGATGATAAATTATATAAAAATTGTCCGAATTTTCTTTTTATCCGAGCTATACGTTTAGCCATTTTCAAGGTTGGATTATATTAACTGTCAACAAGAAATAGTGCGTTACATGTATGTATTTATATAATGTTTTCATTTTCAAAACACGGTCAAGATATTGTGTCCATGTTCATAGTTGATATTATTGAGTGTTGTTTTTTTTTGTTTTATTAATAAGGCTGTCATTATTTCTAGACTTTTTTACATGTAGACGTTTTTTTTAATAAGGATTCTATTATTTTTAGCCTTTTTTTTTAATATAAATGATGCTATTATATTTGTGTTGTCAACAAATATGTTACAAATAAGGTCTGGTAGGTCTCCTTCAATACTTAAATGAGATCTATGGTCAGAAAGGTGTAGAGTGAGTCTTCGTGACAAACATGTTGTAGTGTGATACACACACACACACACACACACACATATATATATATATATATATATATATATAGAGAGAGAGAGAGAGAGGTATGGTTAATTAAATGAAAAAATGGAAACATAAAATATAAAATTTTACATGATTGGACTATACATTTCCAAGAGGAATCGCAGTGTGTGATAAACAATGAGGAAATTTATAGCTGACGGATGGTACACAAGTTGACACTCGATCTGTTAAAGAGTGGGTATAAAGTTGAAAGACCCGAAATCCCTAATAAAACTCAGCTAAAAAAATCGCTGATGATGTGTAGCAAAGCACCAAACATGTATTTTACGGAGCGACATCGAGTAATACTGAAGATACAAGGACTCTTCGATTGTAACTTAAATAAAAAAAAAAACAACAATTAAATTTATATTTAAGTGCCTCAGTATTTTCGAAGTTTCTCGATGTAAAAAGATAATCTGATTTTCTTACCCGATACATATATGCGGATAATAATGACTGCATCGTTAAAAATCATTATTAATCTGCAAAAAAATACCCTTTCCAGAGATGAAACGGGTAACGTAGGAGATCTTTTTCAGTTTGTTATTCAAAATTATGTGAGCGGTGCTCACGTAGCGGTTATTTATGGGGAAAGCCTGTCGAGTTCAAATTCGAGCCAAGGTCATTGTGTTCGTCTGCACATACACTATGAACCATCTTTTTCCACGGTCAGACCACGTACTGGGTTTTCTAGCCTTGATTGGCATATATATATATATATATATATATATATATATATACTATAACGATATATAATTTGTATAATTTTATATATCAACAAACAGTATTTATAAAAATAGAAATAACAAATTTCAAACAAATTATTTAAAAAATTTAAAATCTATTGTTTCGTGCGCATGTGTAGACACATTGACATCAAGAAAGCCCAGTCCGATGAAATCCTAACGGATGAAACGAGTCACAAAAACTTTTTCTTAATTTGTCATAATATATATATATATATATATATAGTTAGATAGATAGATAGATAGATAGATAGATGCATATATATATATATATATATATATACATATAGATAGATAGATATATATATAGATAGATGCATATATATATATATATATATATATATATATATATATATATATATATATATATATATATATATATATATAAAAGTGGACATGGAAGTCAGCACTTAGAGGCGACAGTCTGTTTCATGCTAGTGCAATCGTACGATTGCACTAGCATGAAACAGACTGTCGCCTCTAAGTGCTGACTTCCATGTCCACTTTTATATTTACACACGCTCTATCTCTGATATTGAGCACTTTACCCCATAAATATAGCACACTTTAAGACTATATTTCTGCATATATATATATATATATATATATATATATATATATATATATATATACATAACTCAATCCTTCTCGCCCTCTAATTCGCAATTTTTATATATATACAGGGTACGATGAATAAATTGTAGCCATATTAGATTTATTAATTTCGCGCATGCGCGTTTTTTGTTTTTGATTATGTTGACTGCACAGTATAGTGGGGTCAGTTAGTCACCATCTGCGAGGCAAAGAGCCCTACGATACAATTCTCTCCGCCAGAAATTTGGCAATGGCCTGCTATATAGCTTGACATTCGCACCCGAAGCTCCAATGCGAACATTTCAGAATGTTTGGGTGTCAATCCGAGGACAGTTTAGAGGATTCGGAAGGAGTTAGATGATATATCCAGTCAACATCATGGGGTTTGGCGTGATCACTAGTGTATCGACGTTATGCCTACATTCATTTTCTCACAGGGCCTTACATTCTATATCGTGAGCAGGTAGAGATGATTTTTACATATGAGCCGTGCAGCTTCGCGTTCATTACCATTCGCGCGGTCGTATGTAAAAATCATAGATGCTTGCTCACAATAGGAATATCCTGCCATTGGTAAAGAGAACAGTTGGCCTTGACGATTGGATCTAGCATGAAACAGCCGGCCGTCTCTAAGTGTTGACTTCAATGTTCACTTTTATATTTACACACGCTCTATCTCTGATATTGAGCACTTATCCCATAAATATAGTACACCTTAAGAGTATATTTCTTTATATATATATATATATATATATATATATCGACAGATAGATATAGATATTATAATTAGAAAAAATCGAGAAATCAAACAGAGAACGGATTTTTTCTAATAATTCCACCTACAAGCGGTATCTACCCTTCTCAAAAGAGTAATGTTAGATAGTCTCCACTGTCCCTCTGTTTATTTCTCGCATCCGCAGATGAAGAACACAGGTGTGTTTGGAATTTTCGAAATTGGAACCTCAATCTCCGTGCTTCATTTTTGTCACCTGGTTAAAATTAATAAATGTTTTTCGTACTGATTTCATCGGTACCCTTTTGTTTGACTTTATACGCACACACACACACACGCACGCACACACACACACACACACACACACATATATATATATATGCGAAACATATACGTATCACTTTTTAAAAACAATACCAAGAATTATAAGCCTAAAAAGTTTTTAAGTTTTATTTTTTAATTCCTTGGTAAATAATCTCAGTAATCCCTAGCAGCGTAATAGTTTGGTTCTTGTGTGTCTGAATCCAGAGTTGCCACATTGTTTAGTAAGCGCGAAATTACAAGATTTTTTGGTTCGTTTTGTTTTTTACGGCGGGCATGCGTCCGGTTGGATATTAGAAGCGTGGGCGGAACGAGTTAATAGTCTCGAAAAGGGTGGTAAGTCGACAGGCCGGGGTACGCAAGTATGTCGTGGGCGTAAGAAAAATCAATATCGCCGAGGAAAAGATTTGTACAGTGATACTACAGACACGATTTACTTCTCATTCTAGCGTTGTGGCTAACAAGCGTGTCTTACAAAATTGTTCGTTTCTATAGTCAGTCAGATCTACATCAGATCCTCAATATAACTAGACTTTTTGTTAGGTGTCATGTCCGTTTAGGACCGAGGTGATCATGCCTCTCCACATCTTCCTATTTTTGTTTCTCTAAGGCACTTATAAATTCGTACCATTCTTTTTTGTCTCACTTCTCACATCCATGTTAAATAGGTACTTATTCTTCTATGTCGTGTCCCTACAGACTTATTCTGTTACTATGGTTTTGGTAACTAAGAAATGAATACTGAACTGTTACGTGGCATCTGTCCTTCTTTACGGTAGCGAATGTTGGACAATTTTGTCAAAGATGAAGAAGAGACTCGAGACGACGGTGATGTGGTTCTACAGAAGGATGCTAAGGATATCATAGGCCGATCGAATGAGCAACGATGACATCTTAGAGAGGTTACAAACAAGTCGGAGGCTTATACGTAATATCAGGACGAGGCAGCTGAAGTTTCTGGTGAGGAAGGAGGGCTTGGAGAATCTGATACTCACGAGTCGAATAGAAGTAAAGAGAGACAAGGGAAAATAACGCGTGACATACCTGGCGCGCTTATGCAAGTGGATGACAGAACGTGGTCTGGAGGAGGAAGCAGACGGAAGGAACTTGTTGAAAGCTGCAAGAGATAGAGGGAGGTAGAGATCTATGATCGACTACGCCCTGAAAGGACATGTCACATAAAAAGAAAAAATGTTGAGAACTTTACTCTTCCGACCATATGACTCTGGTTCGAGTCTATGGTTGATTTTCAACTAGCTGACTTGTAAATAATTGGAAGGCCGATTTAAGTATACGCTATCACTGGGAAATGTTTGGAATTCAAGCCACGGTTTGCCCCAAACATTTGTGTGAATGAAATTTGGTAAACGAAACTGTTATGAAGGCATCGATGTTTATGCGAGCGTGAAGTTACATGTCATCGTGAGCGATGGTTCTACTGTACTGGTCTTGTTTAAACTGGTGATCAAAATTGATACGCTTTATCCAAGAGAGTTTTACAGATGATGTTGAAGAAACACATGTGCCTATGCGTGACAGTAATTCTCGGATACGAACGGTAGGTAGTCAGTTTTCTTTTATATTCTAATGTTCGTTGTCTTATTTATTGTTTTAAAACCTATTTTTGTTTAACGGACAGTGAGAAATTTTAAAATGTTGAATTACGGCCTGTCAAGAAGATCCTGAAGAAGAGATATTCAAAGAAAATCATGACAGTATAATGCGAACATGGCGTGATAAAAGACCATCGTATGCAATTGGAATGAAGTGATCTTCCTATTTCGTTCATGAAGATTTTAAGACACATTATGTATAACGGCTAACAGTGTCAACTTCTAAATTATTGATGATCTTCATGACCTAATTTTTGCAGTTCGACGCATCAGGATTAAAGGAATCGATGTGAACACGTTGGATTTATAATTCATGAGAATTTCGCCCTGCAGAAACGCCCAGCCATATGGGTGTCAAAACGTCTGAATACAGACTGAAAGCGATATCGAGTGAATTTTGTCACACATAACTTTTGCAAAGGATTTATCACAGTTGTTGAAACAGATACAACCCTATAATCTGGAGACCCAAGAACAGTCCATGTAATGTCAGGAGTCGAGTTATCGACGGTGGGAAAAATGATATTACTTAAAAGGCAGGAAGGAATGTTATGGATATGATTTTGTGAGTAAAGAAAGTGTTTTGATACTAATCTTAACAATGGCCAAATAAGCTAATGCAGAATTCTGCACTAACTTGTTGTGCGAATTAAAAGATCTATTGAAAGAGAAATAGAGAAGAGATCTGCCGAAAATTCCTCCTTAATTAATAGAAAACGCACCAATTCATTGTTGGCAAAAGTAGAAATTATTTGGTACATAGTTAGACTCGTTGGAAACATGGCGAGTAATAACTAAACACTACGAAATTAAAAGACTACCTATTCCTATATAACCCATAGAGTAAAATAATGGTTCAGTTTGAAATTCCTTGAAATGTGATTGCAATGGTAACCGTTTCTATATAGCAAACGTTAGACATTCATTGACGGAACTCTTAGCGTAACTGTCGGTTGAAATTTATAAAATTTCCTCTTAAATTCTTTACGGGAAAATATGTTTCTCACGTCCAAATAAATTTTATCGTTTTTTTTTTTTATCTATGAGGTTCCTTCCTAGCATCTTCTTGAAAATAGTGTGGAAAGTCAGAATCTCCATTATGTCATTATTTTCTCTCTTTGAGTTTATATGAGTTAAATAATAGTTTAGTAGACTATTATTTTTTATAGACCGTGTATCTCGGCTCCATATTCCGGAGGTTGGCGGCTAGGGTCAGATGCGAACCATAATAGAGAAGTCAATTTTGGTTGGCTGAGCTAGCGTGGGAAAGAGATAGAAGAAAAGTTTTCAGCAAGTTTTTTCTTATCCATCAAATGATATAGACTTATTCTCTTTCGTGTCCGAAACGGCTCCCCAGTGAGGAGGGTGCCAACCTCACTTGATAGTTCGATAATGTACATGAGTAATAAAAATAGTTAACACTCAGTGTCTAGCGTCTTTCATTGTAAACCGAAACGATTGGAGATCGCCGGCTAAGAGAAAAAGCCGAGCTGAGATCATTCACTATCAACTTGCTACATATGTGCTATTCATTTTAGTTATTGTTGCTTTTTGGAGCAGGCTATTGATATGTTTTTGTTATTTGATTCATTTAGTATTCATTCTGTACCGTCAGTCTGCAAGAACCGACGAAATACAGTCCTCCCACTAAAAGCTACAGGACACATTCACCTGAAACCATATTTAATCACTGATCCGAGAAAAAGGTTGTATATAGTTGGTTGTTTAGACATGTTTGAACAGTCTATTTATTATTTCCTTACCGGAGTTTATATCTATTGAGGTTATATAATAATAATAACGGTAATCTGGATTGACCTGAAGAAAACCTGAAGAGAACAAGGATCGAAACGTTTTGACATTAACAACAGATATTAGGATTTTTGTCTGAATGAAAGAATGTCAAGAATAACTCCACATTCTAGAAATTTGCACTTGAAGGCAAAAGATATTTTGAATTATTTAAGGTTTGAGTACAGGGACCATCCAAGTAATTTACAAAATCTATCTCCCTTTGTTTCCTAAACTAATTCTGGAGGAACGTCGAAAAACGTGGACAATGTAGTCAGGCATGGCTGCTCATGTATAGACGGAAAAGAGTAGTCATAGACTGAAGTGAAAATACCGGAGTAGGAAGAATGCTGGAGAGTTAGACACCTGAAAAAGTCAGCGCATATGCCACACTATAAGGATCTCTTTAGTAGCCTTAGTATATAAATAACTACGTGAATAAAGAAAGAAGGACAAATGACTGCAAATTTTTGGCAGAAGCAGCAGCAATCAAGCATAACAGGCGTCAGCAGTACTAATTAGCTTAGGTTTAAAGCTCCAAATTCAACCTCAGAGAATTGTTCTGGTGTTGGTTCCTGTATTTAGTGACATCATAATTGTGATTTCATTCCCTGGCCCGGCAGTGCGTACTCAGAGGGAACGGGCGAGCAATAACTGAGCAGTACTCAAAGTCAGAACTAGACGAGATTTTCCTAAACATGGGCAGTCTAACACCGTAGATTAAATGAAGATTACCCAGATCGATAAGAACCTGATAAAGGCTGAAGGGCAAAACAGCCGAAACGTTGTGATAGCAACAACAAAGATGAGGAGAATAGTCCAAATGTAAATAATGTATTAATATTTCACGAGGTAGTCATGGAGAACCTTTTTGATGCTCCTTATTTGTAGCCTTGTGTCAATACAAAACTTTGTAAATACAAGCAGTAAGGCAGATCGGTTGTTTGTGTACGCTGTCGCCTTATCTGGTTGCAAATATTTGAAACATTATGCCAGGATCTTCAAATGCAGATGATACGTTTGTTCTAATCTGCCTTGAACTGTTTTCTAATGAAATTATTAGTGAATAAATGACTTTCTGGAGATGCAATATTTAAAAACTGAATAGTAGATATCTTTCGAACGTTATCCTTTCCGGGAAGGAAACGAAAAGAACCAACTTGATTACTGGCTCATAATTGTTACTACTGATGACATTGCTGGTGGTTATCAGTGGAGTTTTCTGGCAAATATTATTTCGAGGATAAATATTTGATTTTGGCTCGACTACTTCTACTAATGAAACTGATCGCTATCGTTCGTCGATATTATTAAAACGCACATTAGGAAATATGTCTAAAGCTCTGAAATAAAATAGTTTCATTATCCTCGGAATTATTCGGTTTCTCATATTCAACTCAGCGTTTTCAATGATGTCTGCCATCGGCTGTAATCTTTGAATATAACCCGTTGTTTCGTTTACAGTTACGGCCATATCATATTGAAACACTGGTTCCCATTCGATCACCTAAGTTAAACGAGATTCGGCTTGTTCATTATTTAGATGAGTCACCGTTTGGGAATACTGTACGCTTGCAGGTGCGGGTGGTCGGAGAAATAACGGCTTGGAATGAGAACGTGGAGTGCCGAGATGGAATTCCAGTCATTATACCCATTTTCTAAGGTCATATATCCGCGTAAGGCAATATAACGAACCCGACTTAAATTCGAACTCTGTTCTGTTGATCACGCCAGATTTTATGCTCTCTGCCAGAAACAATTTTAGTCCTGGGTATGATGATAAACTATATCTGGAAGCAAGGCGTCTGATCGGGAGACTGGAGGTTTCGGGGAGCGTGAAACCAACACTTAATTACAGTTATCCCCTGGTCCATCATAATTCGGGGTGGTAACACCTGTTAAGGTCCCAGCTATGAGCAAATAGTGAACCCTCAAATAAAAGCGAAACCTTATGAAAGTATAAAAATACATTTTATACTAAAGATAGCAGCAATACATTTTTATATAAAAAAGATTACCAACAATACGTATTCGTAGTGAAATTATTACCAATACCTATTTAACGTAGTATTACCAACAATACATTTTATCTGTAGATGGAAGCATACAATCGCGTTCAAAATATTTAGATTTCGCCATTAATAACCCAGAGGGGTGTTGATATGCCGTTAAAATAATCAACCAAAACCAGAAACTAACTAAATTCCTTCCAGTATCGATGCAGTATAAAACCACAGGTGTGCTGTGTGGGCGTTGCAAAAAATAAAAAAATAAAAAAATAAAAACACGAATATGACTGTGCAGGCGTCTGCAACAGAAATAGGTTAACCTAACAGACGGGTGTACAAGGAAACAAGTAGCCGGCCAGTATTATTATAGCAAACGAATAGGAATTATTAATATTTTTTATGTGCATCCCTGGTGATTTGTGAAACGCTGAGCTTGATTGACAGCACGCCTTCTCAAATCTCTAGGATTCTTCTAATATACCATTATTATTATTATTATTATTATTATTATTATTATTGACATCTATGTGTTTGGTGGTCACAACAGGGAAATGAGTGACAAGTGTCTGAATATTTTCAACACTCTCCAAAGAATTTTCGCCGACCCTAAAAACTGCTTGCAAATGACACTGAAAGCAGATCAATTGCTCTAATGGTTATGGACACTATCATAATTTGAATTATAATTTTAATTTGTTTTTTATTTTTATTTTTGAGCAAGATCTTGATATTTCCCAATAGCTTAAAACCTTTTCTTTTATTTTCCCTCCGTTGTTAACAAGATCGAATACATTGGCGATTCGCTAACTTTCTTCTCCATATTGAGAAAGTCTGCGCTTTAACATCTTCTGAAAATAGCTTTACACGACATTCAAGTTTTTTTAGAAACACACACTTCTTTGTTTGCCTGCGTGCGTTTGTGTGAGTAGAACGGACAAACAATATCTGTTACAAACTTTAGTTTGTTTCTCCTCGTGACGAATAAGTCGTTTGATATCTGGGAACACTTGTAAAGGAACTTTCCGAAAATGTGTGTAATATTCCGAATACTTTTACGATTGTTGGACGATTTTCATGGAAATAACGTAAAAAAAAACGAGACATAGGCAGTGTAACTGTTATGTCGTTACCGATCCGACGTTTGAATTCAGATTCACATCATATCACTGTGAGTATAATAGATTTTAGCATCACGTAATTAAAATAACCTCACGATTACACGTGCACGTCGAGGTTAGAACTGTATTGACGGTGGATTTCCGTGGATTTTTTATGAGAAAAAAATCTGTTGTTGTTATTTTTTTTAATTATTAATCATTTCACCCCAAGCAAGGCGGGAATGCCACTACTATGCAGAAAGTTACATGGTGTAAAAGTGAAAGAGTAGACTGAGAATTAGGAGAATTGAAGAAAGGACAAAGGATGATCGAGATTCAAGAAGACAGAATATGGCGATTAGTGTTGCATTTAAAAATTTTCAAGGTTGTAGTTATCAGGCAAACAAGGAAACGGAAGTGATTTTCGCATGCGAGAAGTGTGAGAAAAGAAACTGTTGGAGGAAAAGTAAAGGTTGAATTTAGCTATTTCAGCAATAAAATGGTGGGACCTAATTGCCTATCTAGTAGCACGTTTAAATTCGTGTACTCGGAGCACCAGGGGAAATATCTCGTAAAAGTAGTTGCCATGAAAATATAAATAGAAAATGCAGAGGGAACCGCACCACGCTGGTGAGAAATTGACTGAATTTAAGATACCTGGTCAGGATCAATTATATTACATATCTTTCATTGGATTTTGTTAAGAATATCGAGATGTACAGCAGGAGCACCAGACCAGATAGGGCAACAATATTTGATGCACGAACGAATTGTAGATTTGTAAATGATGTGCAAGAGGGATTCCAACGAGAGAAAAAAATCTTCTAGCACGTTACAGTGACACAACGTTCCTTGCAGTAGATGCAGCTATTGATTCGATGTAGTCGCTCCATTTCAAGACAGTGGAGTCTAGCGTCAGCTATGCATGTTGATGACAGGTAGACAATGATCTCTATGGTAGTTAAATGAAATAAGCTTTGTTTTGGAGGCGTTCAAATTTAGAAGCCATTTCTTGCATCAGTTAACCACTGATTAGAGTTTCTTTTCAAGAGCAGCTGTCAGGTTTACTTTGTCAGATCTGACAGATTTGCTACTGAGACATGCGTAAATGATAGTGTGATCTGCATAAATTTGCTAGTTGGGAACTGATGAAATCGGGTTATCATTGATGAATATCAGAAACAATGTAGGACCCAAAATAGAGCCTTGGGTGATACCCGCGTTTATGTGAAAGTATCTGGCTGCAGGTATCAATGACATCAGGACAATTTCAGACTTGACAATTTTAAAAAAAAACATCTAGGTCTAATGACTCTGTAAAAAGTCAGAAATTGCTTTTACAGTGTCGATAATAAAATGGTAAAAACAAATCAATATTTTTCGATTTTCAAATATCCTTCCTGAAATATATTTCCTTATTTCATACGCACAATGTCCCAAAATGTGTTTTGCTGTTAGATTGGTATAGTATTGTTGTTCTTGGTAGTGTTATTGATAATAATCTGACGGTAATTATAAGAAGTACTATAACTTTGTTTTAAATGTATATCCATCGCTCTTTGCGCGGAACGTGGACATATTTGGAATATATTGCGGTGTGATGAATACCAGCTAATTGTTTTAAATTAGGCCAGCCTTTCCTTGAAATATATATATATATATATATATATATATATATATATATATATATATATATATATATATATATTAAATAAAAACAGATTACTTTAAGGTTCTATATAATAAATTATTTCACCACAGCCCTTTTAAAGGACAGTGGATCATCAGATTTATTTCCAAATGTTGAAATGAAAAAAAGAAAATAAATTTACACATTTATGACGGGCAATAATAAGGAAATTAACGAAGTGGGAGTAGTGCAGGGGGTAGAGAGGCAGCATTGAGTTAGATGTAACATTTCTATTGTTTCAAATTTAAATTTTCGCTGAAATTTAGACAGTGACACTTTAAATCTGTTAACGGAAGTTATATCTTGATATGGGAGGGGGATATATCAAAAAGTATAAAAAGAAAAAAAGAAAAAGAGAGAAAAAAAGAAAAAGAAGTTGTAATAAAGTGTCATTGACTTCCATTGCAATAAGCGTTGTTTTTACACACACACACACACACACACATATATATATATATGTGTGTGTGTGTGTGTGTGTGTGTGTGTGTGTGTGTAGATGTTTTTAGACGGAGAGAGAGAGAGAGAAAGAGAAGGTGGGTTGGGGGATGGAGGGAGGGAGAGAGATAAGTGATGCTGACCTAAGGGTATGTTTTCAATAATAGCAGAAGCTAATTCAGATGTATCAGAAGTTGACACTTTTCTTTCTGCATCAAAAATGTGTTTCGAAATGGAGTCACAGAACAAGAATCCATTATTTGAGAGCGTTCGGCATATAAAATACAATTATCGAGCCAAGATAAAATGAGGGCGATTCCTTTTTCGTTATTTTTTTTTTTTTTTTAGCTTAAAAAGAATTACAAATCAGGATTTCCTCAGATTAACCACAAGTCACGCGAACGGACAGAGAGAAAAGATCTCGTCCATTTTGTTGTTGGTTATTAAGAGATATTATATTCCGAAGAGGGGATGATTTGCTTAATCGATAATGACGTGTATCTTAAAAATCAAAAGTGATAGTGAAAATGCGGAAATGAAAATTAGATTAGGAAAGAGCTTACGAATTCGGTGCATAAAAAAGATGGTGTCTGACAAGAAGAGCAAAAAGAATGAACGATAAATATGGCGCTTAGAGGAAAATAAATGAAGATTAAGATAATTAAAAGTGTCTGGTGGATTGCAAAAAATATGGTGGCAAAATTCCTACAGAATTACCCGAAAGAAAAATGGCAGTGCGAAAGAAAAAAAGAAAAGAAATAAAAACGATGATTTTTTGATTGATTGATATTTTTTACGGCTTATCAACATTTTATAGGTTATTTATAGCCGGAAAATATTTTTTTGTTATAAGAGATTTCTTTTTAGATAATCATTATTTACTACTAAATAACCCATAGCTGGGGTTAGATGATATAAATTTATACTTTTTTCAGGGTTATTTTTGCGTAAGTAAATATAGCAAACCCGACTGGAATTGGAACTCGACTCTCCGATTTCCAATTCTGAGCCGTTATCAATTACACTGCCGCACATTCAAGCTTATTTCGACGATCGTTCGGGAACCGGTGTTTCAACGTGATACGTAATAAAGCATGGTGACGTTAACGAAAGTCAAAAAGGTAAACGCTAGCAATCATGACAGTATAATCTCAGAGACTACCCTGTGGAGCATATCCCCAAAACCTCAAAAGCTAGGTGTTGCTGTTGGGCTTTTCGGGGGGAATATGTTTTTTTCAGGATGAAGTTGATATCGCTACATTCAGAATTTTGAATTAAAAGTTGTCCTTTCTTTTTAGACTGGTCTCCAACCAAAGCTTTTAACTTATAGCTGTAGGATTGGATAAAAGATGAATTAATAACTTTCCGAAGGTATCTGCGTCACATGACAATAGCCTAATGTAGTGCTATTCAAAGTGTGCTACGCGTACTGGTATCGCTATGCGAGCCATCGCCTGCCGGTACGCGGAGTTTCTAGGAAAACAAATAAATAGTAGTCACATTCCAAACCATATGAGACTGCCGAGATATCTTTTTTTATTATTTTTTTAATGTTTTGACATTTTCCTTTTAGTTTTAAATTTGTTATGCTTTTCCAATTACTCACTCATGTTAAAATTGATTGCTATACAACTAACGAATGCGATATAATGAACAACAGTAAACAAAAATACGTATGACATCATCATGGCGAATGACTGTGTGGCAAACACACCTTGGGATACTAGAAGGCCATTTTCATGGACATATATTTCAAACAAAATCAATATAGATTTTTTAAAATGATACATTTTTTTTTTATTATATTCATCAATGAATAATACTACGAACGTTAAAATATTATTTCATCGGATTGTTATTATATGGCACCGGTCCCGGGCACACAGGGAAGGACTTACGTCAATGGTGACTGACCTTAGAATGAATAAGACATCATATCCTCATGTTTAGCACAGATAGTCTCAAAATCAACCTGTAATAGGACATATCTAAAAAGATGTATTTAAAAGCTTTGCTCACTAGTCTCTCGCACGTTGAAAAAACATTGCCGGTGCGCCACATAAGACAGTTTGGGAAGCATTGGCCCAGTGGATTAAAGGAATCAGGCATTAATCATTCCATTTCTTTTTTGTTTCTTACAGAATTCGCTTTGTCTTTATGTGCCGTGTCCTTTCAAAACGCGGGCGATCGTAGCTTTCCTAATTTCCTGTCACTTATAGTTCCTAATAAACTTTGTTTTTTTTTTTCTGTTATTTCTCTTAAGGCCTGTTCCGACATCCCTGCCAAGTATGTTATGCGTTTTTCCTCTGTCCCTCTTGGCATCTATATGACCCGTGAGTATCATATTTTCCAAGCCCTCTTTCCTCATTATGGGTCTCAGGAAGCTCGACTTCGTCATTTCTCATATGTTAGGTCCTCGGTACCCTCATCATATTTCTTTGGACTCACATTTCTATTGCTTCAAGTCTCCTCTTCATCTCTGAGGAGATCGTTCAGCACTCAATACGAAGTTATCACGTAGCAGTTTAGTAATCTTTTTTCTTGTTTCTAGCGAAGTTTCTTAGTCTGCTTAGCTTTTGGAAGGCATCTTTGGCTATCCCAATACGTATTCGGATCTCAGTGTCACTCTTTCCGTCCCTTGTTAAAACACTTTCGCATGTATTTAAATTTCCTCACTTTGAATTTTGTTATCTCCGATTTGCACTTTTGCTAACAACCATGCATTCTGTTTTCTTGCAGTTGATATTTAATCCTTTCTTCTCGCTTTCCTTCACTATCTTGTGTCAGAGATTTTGTATCTTTCTTTTTGTGTCTGCTATCAATATTGTGTCATCTGTTTACCTTACGTGCTTAAGATTGTTACTGTCAGTAATAAATTCTGGCAGGACTTCTAGTTCTCTCAAATTTACCTCGCGGTGTAGGTTGAATATGTCTGGTGAGAAGACACAACCTTGTCTTACGCCCCTTTCTATTTTTATATCTGATGAATTCATTTTCTATCCGTATGCAGACAGTTTTCTGACAATATAGGTTCCTGATTTGTCTCATATATTTCCCAAATATCAACTTTTTGGGAACAAATCTTTGTGGCGTATTTTATCGAACGCCATTTGCGTAATCTATAAATCACAAGTAGACGTATTTTTGCATTTGCTCTTTCTGATAATATTTTGAACATAAATATCGCGTTCCTTGTTCCAGTGTCTTCAACAATGAAAAGAGATTCAGTTTTCGAATAGGCTGTAAAAATGTACCTGGAGTTATTCTTAACTCTGAAAGATGAACAGGTTTGCGGGGACAGAATTATGAAATCGTTAGAAGATGACAGTCGATAGCGATAGAAAATAGCATATATGTCTAAAACAGTTAATGTAAAAAAAAAAAAAAATTATATATTTTATTTTCCCTTAACTATATGATTACCCGTCCTACGAACAGAAAAAAAATAATAAGTCGTCATAAAAACTCTCTTACCTCTTTACAAATTTTCTGTATAAACAACATTTTCAGCAAAACATCTCTTTTATGGAGTTCTTTTTGTCATTATCATATGTCCACTTGAATTTTCTAATATTAGCATAGATTCATTGAAAATACTATGAGTGAAACATTTGAAATAATTGTCTAATGTTTATAATAATAATAATAATAATAATAATAATTATTATTATTATTGTTATATACACTATCTATATTCGCATCATTGTCTTAATCTTTATTGTTTTTGTCACTATTTTCACTCATCTTTTTTCTTTTACCAGAGGTTTCAACGGCCGAAACGTCGTGATAAAAACAAGAAAGATGAGGACAACAGTCCAAATATAAATAGTGTAAATAGTAATAATTCTTTATCCCAGTAATTCAGACAAAAATAATTAAGTCGTTTAGCAAGCTTACTGTTTTTTCACTTGTTTAAATAATCCGGTACAGCTTTGAGAAAATCTAATTAAACATTGTTTTGATGATTTCGTAATTATGCCCTATTAATTCATCGTAATACGAAATTCAAAATATTAAGAAAGGTTACAAAGGCAGCCATGCCTAAAATTATAAAATTCTGTAAAATCTTTAATATTTTTAAAACTAATTACTTTATTTATTCATTTCATTTCTGTCCGCTACTAACAAAAAAAATTAATTTGAAGTTTTCTTTAAATGACAATACACTGATAAAATTGTAGTAGTTCTCTTCACTCACGAAAATGTCTGCGTAAACAGCATTTCTCAACAAGACATCTACTTTATGAGGTTCTTTTTGGCATTATGCTAAGTTCACTTAAATATCTTATATATATAGCTACATAGAGCTGACCACGAGAGAAACATTTAAATAATTTGATAATGTATATTATTATAATAATAATAATAATAATAATAATAATAATAATAATAATAATAATAATAAAAACAATTCAATGAACTTACTGTTTTTCGCTTGGTTCAATAATTCGGTACACATTTAAGAAAATCTAAGTTTATTATGATATTATAACTCCATAATTTTAATGTTCTTTTCCACTCATGTGCATAAATGTGAAATGCCATACGGCGACGTCGCTTATTATGAATGGCGTAAGTTATCGAACTTACAACTTAATTTTAACAAAGTAGATATAAATTCTTGCTGTGCAAACAGGATGAATTGGAAAATAAAACATTGCTTTCTAGATGACAATGTTTAAATTTGAATTAAAAAGGAATAGCTCACAACAGTTATTGAAATATACATTTAAAACTGTTATACAAATTAAATGTCCCCGCGCTTATGTTGCAAAGGCAATTTTTTAGTAATACATACACACATATATATATATATATATATATATATATATATATATATATATATATATATATATATATATATATATATTAGGTCATCCTATAAGTTCTGTCCGAATTTTAACTTTCTCGTTAAAATGAACGAAATTTAAAGAGTATTTTATAATGTCTAATGGAGCTGAACATTATTTTTATGTTTAGATGCATTTAAACTGATCAAATTTTATTTCAGAGAGCAATAAAATTAAATTTTGTTTGATTAAAACCCTGCTAACATGGAAGTACCCAAGAATCATTTGAGGCACATAATGCTTTATGAGTTCAAGAAAGGAAACTCAGAAGCCGAAGCGGCTAGAAACATTCACTCAGTTTATGGAGAGGAATGTGTGAATGAAAGAACTTGCAGAAGATGGTTTGCAAAATTCAGATTTGGAGATTTCACCCTTGAAGTTGAAGATCGAACCGGACATCCAGCTGAGTTTGATGAAAAGCTTCTTGAAGCAGCCCTTGAAGAAAATCCTGCTTTATCAAATGAGGAATTGGCAGTGGTTCTCAGTTCAAATCATACAACTGTTCATCGTCATCTTCAACAATTTGGAAACGTTCTTAAACTTGGACAAGGGGTGCCTCATGAATTGTCTGAAAACAACCTCAATTCCCGAGTTGACATCTGCTCTTCTCTCCATTCTCGCCAACTTGTTTCACTTTTTTTGGATAGACTTGTGACTGGCGAGGAAAAATGGATCTTTTATCGAAATGTTAAGCGTCGTAGACAGTGGCATTGTAAAGGGGAAGGACCCCAGCCACAGCCGAGAAGGGAACTTCATGGGCAAAATGTTCTTCTTTCAATCTGGTGTGATTGCCAAGGAATAATCCCATTTGAATTCTTACCACCTAATTCAACAATTAATCCTCAAATATACTGTCAACAATTAGAGCGTTTGAACCAAGCTTTGAGGAAAAAAAGACTTGCTCTAATGAATCGAAAACGGGTGATGTTTCATCAGGACAATGGGCGACCACATACAGCAAGTATCACGTCACAAAATATTGGTTGGGAGAATATTCCTCATCAACCTTTATTCTCCCGACCTTGCTCCTTCAGACTACTATTTGTTTCATAGCTTACAGAATCATTTGGAAGAAACAGCTTTTGTAACACAGGAAGAGATTAAAACTGACATTTGTGAGTTCTTCGAATCAAAGCCAAAATAATTTTACAGTAATGGAATTAGTAAGCTTGATAATAGATGGAAGGAATCATAGATAATCAGGGAAAATACATTGTTGATTGAATCTATAATTAAATGTAACATTTGGTCACTTGTTTTCTTTATTCAAAATTCGGACAGAACTTATGGGATGACCTGATATATATATATATATATATATATATATATATATATATATATATATATATATATATATATATATATATATATATAAAGGTTTGGTAGCTAATAAAGTATGGAATGAAGTAGAATATATAGAATATTCAGTCCTCTTGTTATTTATTACTCCGCATATGATATCATAGTTTAATGCCTCTGTTTTATTCCATATCCTCAGTAATCCACAGACAGACTCTTTCGCAGTATCATATAGCTCTTCAGTGTGGATAGAAGTCCGGTTGCCTCTAGCTAGGATCGGAACCCGGCTGAATTGGCGTCAGTCGGAGATTCTATACTAAGCCGTCGACGCGCGGCAGTGCCGAAGGTGAATTTTAGCGTATTTTATTTTCTACAAACAGTAACTAACGGAACTAGATTCGTTTGCCGAAGACTCTTGTTAAATAGCCGTAATAGTCACTGTTTACAAACCCACACTTCCTCCCCCAGAGAGCTCAACCGAAATAAATTTTTCAGGAGACTTATATATATATATATATATATATATATATATATATATATATATATATATATATATATATATATATATATGTGTATATATATATATATATATATATATATATATGTGTATTTTTTAATTTTTTATTTATATTATTTATATATTATATATGCGGGGTACTTATTGGAAATAAGTGATAGAGCTAACATATTTAGTTGGATTGTTGTGAGTTTGCGACTCTGGGTCATTTTTAAATTTTGCATTTATATGTGGTTGCGTATATCGGTCTTTTTATGGTAGTGGGAGGAAAAATTGTCGTCGGAACGCCATTCATACGTACGCAAACATATTTACACGCACGTTCACTCATTGACGTGCCCAGACATACATACACGCACGCTCACTCATTGGAGCTCACACAAACAGAAACATATATGAACAGTGTGTGACTGGGCGTATATGCGCATCCATCTGTCGTTGCGTACATACGTAGGGAAGTGGTCGCTGTATTCAATGTTGGATTGTGTTCCTCAGTTGCGGTGTTAGAACGTTCGTCTATTTTGTTCGCCGAATAATGTTTTGTTGCACACACGTATAGTTTTTCTGACGACCACAAATAGCGTGAAACCTAGTTTGACAAACTCACATCAATCCAACTAAATATATAGTCAGGTTTTTGAATTCAGAGTTTTCCTACTCCTAGACCAGTTGCCATCCATCTGTGCTGCTATTTACCCATAGCTGGAGGGAGAAGAAGAGGAGTCACATCTTTCCCAAGTGTATTAGCACTTAAATGAATGGAATGGATTCAAGTAGAATTCGTACTCGGCTCTCCGATTCCTCAATCTAAGCCGCTATCCACTACTCGACTGTATCACCTACACACACACACACACACACACACACACACACACACATATATATATATATATATATATGTGTGTGTGTGTGTGTGTGTGTGTGTGTCTGTGTGTGTGTATGTATATAACAAAGAATGTATAAACATAAAAATGTCTCAATATATATATATATATATATATATATATATATATATATATATATATATATATATTAAGTAATTTTATATTAAGTATAAAAAGAGTTTACTGGGTTATTTAATAAACATTAAAATTATGAAAATAACTAAAAGAGAACTGTCATAATTTATATTAAAAATTAATGTAAATGAACGTATTTCAACAGATATTTATTTTTATGCCTATATATAACCCTCAATTCATTTGTATTGTTTAATAAGCTAGAGTTATTTCAGTGTATAAAGATGACTAATTTTTCAACAAGGCATAAATTACACCTATCGCCTTTCCCACTATAAGATTTTGCTACAATATCCTGCGTAATAATGGGTGTATTATTATCAGTCTTTAATTTCTTAGAAAAGTTTTAAGAAACCAGTGATCTTTATATATCATACCGTTGAGGGTTTTATTAATATATACTTAATAGCGATGTTATATTACATCAGTCACTCTTTTATTAACACCAGTACTATATGTGCGATATATTATATTAATATTCACAAATAAATATGCGAAAAATAATGCGATATTACTAGTTACTGCACCAAACGTAATAGTTACATTCGCAATGACTGCATTTTGTCAGTACGTTTTGCACTAATTCCAATATGAGTCTAGTATGTGTCCATGCTTAGAATATGGCTGCCATATGTGGTTCGATGCCTCTGCTACTTACGTGGAGTTCCTTGATAAGATCCAAAGAAGAATCAGCAATTACTGGTCCCGATTTGGCGGATCAGCTTCAGTCACTTTGCCATCGCCGTAAGGTTGCTTCTCTGTGCCTTTTTAGAAATACTTTCATGGTAATGTTCGGGTGAGCTCTTCGGTATGGGACCAAGACTGTATGAATTTAATTGCAGTATATACTGGCGTCGAGATCTTGTCAATTTACAGTTCAGCTAATTAGATGTAGCCGTGACTTCTACGTTAGGAGTTTCTTTTCTCGCACTTCTAAGTTGTGGAATTCCCTTCCGGTTCCATCCTTTCCAGGCAAATTTAATCTGCAAAAATTTATATGCAATGGCTATCGCTATCTACTGTCCTCCTGATTGCTCTTTTCTCTTTCTACTCATTACTGATGTTTCGCAAACGAAATTCCTAATTGTAAACACTTTTCCTTTATGGGTTGTTTTTTTTTTATCCCACCCGCAATAAATATTCATTTTCTTAGTATAGAAATATATATGAAATAAATATGAAACTAAATGGCCTTTCTTCAGAAATGCAGTATTCTTGTCTGAATATTCTGATTTTAAATGTCATCTTTTTCACATATATTTATATACACATAGGCATACACATAAGTTTCGAGCGCGACATGTACTCTGTCCAGAATCTATCTTACATATCTATAAGTCTGCCATTCGTCCCTGTATATAATATTGCTGCTACATATGGTCCGGTTCCTCTGCTATTTGACTTTTTTTTTCTTTTTTCTTTTTTAAGCGTATCACCCCAAGCAAGGCCGGTGGCCACTATCACGCATGGGGTTACAGAAGGTATGGAGGAAGAGCAGATAGGAGTGGTAAAGGAAGGGATGTGGAGAAAGAGAAGGACGGAGGGTCGATCAAGGCAGGGGGTTACGGAAGATATAGAGCGAGAGCAGATAGGAATGAAAGATGTCAGGAAGTGGAGAAGGGAAGTGGATAGATCAAGGCAATTGGAGATGACGATTGACGCTACACTTAAACCGTTGGAGATTGTATTTGTCAGGGAAACAGTAATAGGGAAGGGAGTTCCATAGGCGAGATGTGCGAGACATGAAGCTATTGGAGTAGAAAAGACGTCTACATCTAACAGCAGTTTCAACGGTGAAGGGGTGGGAACGGGGTGAAAGCCTCGTAGGACGCTTAAATTCACGAGGCTTAGGGACAAGCGAAAGCAACTCCTCGGAGAAATTACCGTGGAAGTACTTGTAGAAAAGGCAGAGCGATGCAACATCGCGTCTGTGAGAGAGCGACTGCAGACGAGATGACAGATTAGGGCCAATCACATTGCATATCCGTCTCTGGATCTTATCAAGAACTCTGAGGCAACACGCAGGGGCCCCAGACCATAAATGGCATCAATACTCCATGCAAGGTCGAATGGTAGACTTATAGACTTGGAGGATCGATTCCGGGGAGAAGAATTTCCTGGCTCGGCACAGGGAACCAACTTTTCTTGCGGTGGATGATGCAATTGACTCGATGTATTTGTTCCATCTCAGATCAGCGGACAGCGTGAGACCGAACAGCCGCAGAGAGGAGCTCTCGAGAAGTTGGTCCTCAGACTTTCTGATGGGATGCAGGGATGGGTCCTTGTGATGGTTACTTGAGTTCGTTCATAAAATTCAAAGAAGAATCAGCAATATTATTGGTCCTAGTCTGGTGGATCGTCTTCAGTCACTTAAACACCGCCGTAATGTGTGTATCACTGTGCCTTTTCTACAAATATTTTCATGGTAACTGATGGGATGAGCTATTCCCTATGGTACCTAGACTTCTTGAATTTAAGCGCAGTACTAGACTGGCGTCGAGATATCATTAATTTGCGGTTGAGTTGGCTAGATGTAACCGTAAATTCTATACTAACACTTTCTTTTCTCGCACTTCCCGCCTGTGGAACTCACTTCTGTTTCCATGCTTTCCAGCCAACTTTAACCTGCAAAAATTTAAATGCAATGCCACTCCCTGTCTACTGGTTGGTTACTCTTTTCTCTCCCGCTCATAATCAATAACTCTTTTACAAATTCTACCACACCCTGTAATCCCTTCTGTCTTACACACACACTCACACACCCCTATACACACATATATATATATATATATATATATATATAGAGAGAGAGAGAGAGAGAGAGAGAAAGAGAGAGGTACGGTGGAATAGTGGATAGCGACTCAGATGGAGGAAGAGCCGATCTGCACAAAGCCTTCACCATAATAAATTTTCCTAAACTTTTGATTTGAAAACAGAGATAGTTGTCTGTATATAAATGCAAGCACCTCAATATGTATGCCCATTTAATGAATATCAAATCTTGGTCAGGAATGCAACACGGAATGACACCGGCTAAGCATAAAACGTGTCGAGGCGGATGGTTGGGATCCATTCGTCATATAAGCAAACTGGCCGTTTGTATCGCTGGAGTGTGGATGGCACATGCTTACTCTTAATGATAGTAGGCAAGCCTTTTTTTTTTAATCAAATTTGATTATTACGCGAGAAGCATTTTGGCCCATGAATTATCAATGGTTGGTAATGATGCATGTATAACTTCACGTTTCAGTGAGAAGCTTCTTTGTGAATTACAAGGATCGTTCTGGTGGACTGGGTTTAGCAGTAGACTACAAAATTTTAATACATGAAAAAAGTTAATATGATTTTGGGTATGGTTGGAGAAAGAGTAAATTACTGGGAATAACTGGAGAAGAAGAGAGGGTGGAAGAGGAGAAAGAAGAAGAGGAGGAGGAGGAGGGGAAGAAGAAGAGGAGGAGTAATAATAATAATAATAATAATAATAATAATAATAACAATAATGCTCTCTGTATAATGCTCGGTTGACAACTGAATAAAGCACACTGACTAAGACAGAGATAATATAAAAAAATACATATTCGTCCTAAATTTGAGTCTCGCAGAACATATTTAAGGCAAATGGTAATAGTAACGGTAATATTAGCCGTTTCCTTATAAGGAAATATTCGTCATTCATTGAACGAAGTGCTTGTACTACTGTCGGTTGAAATTTATACAATCATTGGTTTACATCAATTTTTCATGAAAATAGGTTTCTCAAGTCCAGTAGCCGTTATCGCTCTTTCCAGCAGTGGAGATCAACTGGGCCATATGCTGGCACATACTTATTAGCTGAAAAATTACCCGAAATATTCATTGTATAATGGTTATTCGATGTGATGAATATTTTCTATTGGATTAAGTAAGCTATAAAGTAAGATTACCTTATAGCTATAGAACCTATTCTGTCCTGCTGTTTACCTGTCGCTGGGGAGAGAAGAGGAGGATTCATACCTTTCCTGAGGGTATTAGAGCGTAAGTGAATACAATGGATCCGACTGGAATTCGAACTCAGCTCTCCAATTACTGAATCTGTGCCGCTATCCATTACTCTTATCCTTAGTATATATCAAATGCGACACCGAGATCGGATTACTCATTGGACTAGCGAAAGAGCCATTCCAAATCTAAGGCAAGTGCCGGCAAACAGAAACAAAAGAAAAGAGGACTGTATTGTTATAGCTGTGCATTCTCTTATATGCCAGTGTATTCTGCACAATCTTCCCACGGATGAAGAGAAAATGGACAATTTCCCCAGGGATGAGAAAAAACTAGAGTCAACAGAAATGTGCTTCTATAGAAGGATATTGAAAATTGATTTGAAAATTCCATGAATGGAGTGAGTAAATAACAAAGATATCTTAAAGAAAATCGCAGAAAAATATACTTACACTCGAAATCGGGAAAAGATATTTAGCATTCTTTGGACACATAATGACGAAGGAGAGCTTGGAAAACTTAACACTCACTGGGCATATTGAGGACAAGATGGACAGTCGGGTGGTAGCTGACGATGAATGATGGCGGAATGGGTGTCGAGAGCCATAGCAAAGAGAGAAAAACTGTTAAAATCTACACAAGAAAGAAATTTTACTGCTGCCATATATGGTCTAGTGCCCCCGCAGTACGTCTCGAGGTCCTCGACAAAATCCAGAGACTGATATGCAATGTGATAGGTCCTGATCTGGCATCTCGTCTACAGTCACTTGCTCACAGACGTGCCGGGGTTTCCCTCTGTCTCTTCTACAAGTACTTTCACGGCAACTGTTGCAACGAACTACTTTCGCTGGTTCCCAGATTACATGTATTTAAGCGAACTACTAGGCTGGCATCTCAGTTCCACCCTTTCACTGGTGATGAAGTTAAATGTAACCATCTCTTCTACTCAAACAACTTCTTCTCTCGCACTTCCCGCCTGTGAAACTATCATCCTCTTACTTGCTTCCCTGATAGCAATAATCTTCAAATATTCGAATATAATGTTTATCGATATCTTCTGAATCCTTGATTTTGTTTCCCGTCCTTCTCCTTATCCTCTTCTCAAATACTCCTCTTTACTCTTGCTTTCAGGCCTCTGTAACTTCTTTCGGTGTAGTGGCACTCCCGCCTTGCTTGGGGTGAAATGCTTAGAAAAAAAAGCCATGATTTGAATGCCCACGGCCCATAGAAGAAGTTGTTAGTATACGTGGGCTTTCTAAATATATTGACATGACCGCAGAGAGAAATGCTGATTTACGGCTTTCCCTCTAAGAGCAGGAATACAGTGTTTTACCAACATTTTTCTAAGCGAATGTGGCAGACAATTGCTCGAATAATCGACTATTACTCAGTAATGTTCATTTCCAACTCACGCGAACATCGCAGACAAACAATGCTATTATTGAGTAAATACCACTGTCAGTACCACATTTTCTAAGATTATCGACTAATAAGTATTGACAATTTTTGTAGCTGACACACTGCAAACTTGAGTAAAAGTCTTTGCTTCGTTCAAAACGTATAATGCGGTTTGAAAAAAAAACGAATAGTTAAATGTCGAATCGCTAGATGTAGTGTTTTCTTTGCGATTCTTTTCCTACTATGGATTGGTCGAATGTTTTCTATAGTACCTTTAAGAGAGAAAATAATTGAGATAATAGAGAGAAGAAACCAGGGAATATCATGGATGCTCGCACCAAGGAAGACTGAAGAAAAATGGAAACAAGAAGGACATATATAGGGTGCGATGGATAAATTGTCGTCTAAATTACACAAAAATGAAAATGACACTGGCATCTCATTTTAACAGATATATTTACGAAAATTACACAAAAATATCTTGAAATATTACAGAGTAAATGCATCGAATAAAATTGTCATTGGCTTCAATGAAGAAAGAAGGCTTAGAAACATTGAAACTCACAAGAGATAAATGAAAGCAAGAAAAACAGATAGAAACAGCGCGATAACAGAACAGAGGAGAATCTGCAAAGGAGAATCTGCGTTACCCTGACGGTACACGTCACACAGAAGACGAACTGTATTGCATTAACTGCACTGATATGTGTGTAATTAATTTATATACATATTATGGTGTTCGCGAAGTAATTACCTTTGTCAGTGAATTATAACAACCAAACAATAGCAGAATAAATGTTCAAAGGTAGAAAACTGCGTTTAGAAATAGCTTATTAGTCAGGGTATTTGGCTTCCTCTAGAGTACTGAACTGTTATCAGTCCTTCTCTATGGCAGTGAATGTTCGACAATCTCCTCACAGATGAAAAAGAGACTTGAAGCAACAGAAATGTGGTTCAATGAAAAAGATGTTAATAATACAATGGTCCGAAGAAGTGAGCAACAACGAAATCCTAGAGGCCATCGCAACAAAAGGAACACTTATAATTAACACCAGGAAGTGACAGTTGAGATTTCTGCGGCACATAATGAGAAAAGAGGGCTTGGAAAATTTGATACACACTGGACAAATTGAAGGTAACAGTGACAGAGGAAAGCAACGCATTGCATACCTGGTGAGCTTGAGTGAATGGATGGGAGAGCAGGGTTTGCGAGAGATGGCAAAAAAGACACAAGTTATTAATAGCTACAAAGGATTAGGAAATTATTGAGAGCCATGACTGTCCTGAAGGTAGATGGCACATAGAAGAAAAATAGAACACAACTTTCCACTATCTTTAAACCAGGAATCCCAAAACCTCATTTTTCATCGCTTTGTTTATAATTTATGTCTATATTGTTTCTGGTAAGACGTAATTAGTTTCCGAACACACTAATCTAAATAAATAAACATTTTCTGTCTGTCTGTTCGAAACCTCTCTAACTCCGGCCATACTTGCTCTACATAGATATATTATACTTTTTTAGAATCAGGATGGTTCTGGGATTGAAAATCTTCCCTTCATCAGGTGCTTGAACATCCAGCATTTGGATTTATATCCGGATGAGGAGGGAACAGTTAAAAATTCAAATTTTAAAATAACTGAAAAATATTAGCGATTTTAAAAGTTTTTAATTTATATTTAGTTTAAAGTAACAGAAAAACGTTTAAAAAAGATCGTTTTAAACTGCGCTGAGTGGATCTTAGCTACAGTTTCGGACTGGCATCGATTTATCTGGTGTGATAAACAGTTTGAACCAGGCTAGTACGCACAACCATCGTCGAATCATTCCATCTACCGAAATGCACTCACAGCGCTTGGATCAACCTGCGATATGAATTTCAAACTTTTTTTTCATGCCGATAATATCAAGAAGTCATCCGACAAAATCAACTATGGTGCGATTTGAACCCAGGTTGCATTTTAAGCGTAGCCTTAGATGTGGCACAAGACCGAAATACGGGAAAGTCAGTGAGGATCGAACTCTCTATTCAGTCATAATTGATCTAGCGTAACAAGCTTGCGAACTATTGCACAACTTCAAAGAGCCCAACACTCATCTATTAATTTCCTGCAATATTACAGTTAGCGTCAATTTCAAGTATTTAGATTCTTAATGTGAATCACATTTCATCTCGCTCGTGTCGACTTCCTTATTTTGAAATAAAATACGTTTGCTGATGAAGATGGTTCATCGGCGATGTAAGTTCTTTTTTGTCAAAACTGACTAGTATAGTTACCGTACCGTCGTATTCTCACCCAACTTTACTCACAGATTTAAAAATCAAAAGCCCGCAAATATATCCTTATGAAAACACTGACCAACAGGCGAAGCTTATAACAAATCTTCAATTTAATTCTGCGCAACGTAAGTGTATTTCTCATTTCGATTTTCTAAACGCTTTACCACGTTAATCTGTCAAGTAGTTTATATTTATTGGGCATATATTTTGTTTCTCTCAAACGGATTAGTCATTTAATAAATATGTATTAGATTTCAAGAAATGATAAATTATTTCCATTCGCAATTACGAATAATATACAGATTTGCTTTTGCTTGAAACGTTTAAAAGACGTTGGTGGCGCCGTGAGTGATTCTTGTGGGATTTTTCTGATTCAGTCTGTGGTAAAGGAAAGAAATGCAGGTCTGGTGTGTGAGATCCGGAATTGTTTTTATCCGCGTTAAAATAATTTAGAAATATTTAGCGTCAAACAAAACTAGAGGAACGTTCATATATGATAATGGATGGGGAAAAAAAAAGAAAAAATTCTCATGGGACTATAATAAATTATTAACAAAGAACTGTTTCTTTTGTTTACTCTTTCAAAGATTAGAGTATTTTCTTAAAACTAACCTTGTTTGATCGTCTGTTACGTGACGCGTTATCAGACAACGAATTCAAGAACTGAGACTTGATATTATTTTTATGATTTTTCAAATCCGATGCTTACTTAGAGATGTACAGGAAGGTAGCTGTGAAATCATTCATATTTAAACATTTGAAAGAGAATTATTTTATATTATTTTATTTAAATTTACTTACTTATTTATAAGTCTACCATTTGCCCATGTAATGAATATTGCAGTTGGTAATTCTGCTTCGTATTTAGAGATTCTTGAAAAATCTTGAAGAATCTCCAATGTTAACAGTCCTGACATATCATCTCTGCTTCAGTCATTGTCCTACCACAAAAATGTAGATTCCCTGTGCCTTTTCTATAAAAAAATTTCATGACAATTGTTCTAATGTTTTGTTTTTAATGTCATTATATTTTATTCCATACAGGCAAATTGTACATATGCGTACTACATAGATATTTTGAGGTATTATGGTGGCTGTAGTAAAGATGATAAGTAAAAATATGTTGTTTTTGTGTAAGGAATACTGTGATATGTTTGGTTCAGTAATCGGGGCGAGCTAAGTTAAAGATAAGACAGGCTGAAGTCTACCCTTCCCCTATCCTCGTTTGGCTTGTATTACTCAAACTAAATATTAGTTTACGCCATGGCACGTAGATTTTATTAATTTAAGCGCCATACTAGATTGGCTGCATGGTCTCATCATTTTGCAGTTGTATTGGCTAGATGTAACCATAAGTTCTATACTATCAGTTTCTTCTCTCGCACTTCTCGCTTGTGGAACTCTCTTCCAGATTTTTGCTTCACAGTCAACTTCAATGCCTGTTATTTTATTGCCCTCTCTCCCTGATATTCTCTTTTTCTCATATATTCTCGAATTCATTAACTCATTTAGTTTTAGAGGCATTATCCCCTTGTTCCGATGAAATGGTTGAATGTAAGCGTAAGTTCTATGCTAACAGTTTCTTCTCTCGCACTTCTTGCTTGTGGAACTCTCTTCTGGCTTCTTATTTTCCATACGACGTTTTTTTTTAATAATTTCATCCCAAGCAGGGCTATAAAACCACTAAGACGCAAGGGGTTATTGAGTTTTAGAAAATATGAGAAAAATTAAAGTGAGAGAACCATAAAAGAGCAAGAATGACGAAGCCAGACGATGACGATTGATATTGTATTTAAATTCTTACTGGTTTTATCGCCTTGACTTGGGAGAGGGCATGATTAAAGAAAAAACTTTATGCCTCTAGGACCATTCCCCAAATCTAGAATCGACATTGGATGAATTGTAAATTTAAGAAATACTTCAAAATTTGGCGCTTCAAAAATGTAAATGCAATGTCATTCGTTATCTTCTGTCTTCTTAATTCAGTCAGTTATGTGCCATGTGTGATACACGCTTAGGCCATCATGTATCTTTTGATACATGACTGACGAGGCAGATTTTTTCCCTGCAATAAGTTGCCATTTCTTTCTGTGGTATACCAGTTGCCATCCAAGGCTGTAGAACCCGGTCTGTCCCGCTATTTACCTATACCTGGGGGGGAGAAGAAGAGGATCCATACCTTCCCTAAGGGTATTAGAACGTAAGTGAATGTAATGGATTTGTCTGGAATTCCAACTCGGCTCACCGATTCCTCAATCCGAGCTTCTATCTACAGTGCCTCCGTCTTCTTAATCGTCCGTTCTTTTATTGCCCTCTCTCCTTAATGCTTTTGTGTACTTGCATATTCATCAAATATGTTTGGTGGCTGTCGATGGACAGTGAGTGACAGTAAGTATCCTTGCAGACTGGGGCAACGCCTTTGTTAAGGACAATGTGAATCATTTCTTAAATTTACAATTCATCCAATCTCGATTCCAGCGTTTTGGAAATGGCTCTAGGTGTAGGAAGCATTTTTTTGTAATTTCTCCCCAGTCAAGGCGATGAAACCACAACTAATAAGCTTACTAGAGGTGAATAACTGTGAGAGAAGGAAAATGTGTGGGTTACTTCATTATAAAAATTAGCTTTATGATTATGTTTCATACCAAAATAATTGCAAATTTACATTTTCTATTATTGTTTCAGTTACAGCAAAAGAGAATACAACCGGTTTGAAAACCTTTGTGCATTTGAAAACCCAAAACATTTGCAAAGCCAAATTTTTGAGGGTTCTACAAAAGGATGCTGAGATACTGAACATGACGACAAAAGTTTAGAGAAAATTGAAACAAAAAAGAAATTTATACTTAACACCTGGGAGAGACAGTTGCATTTTCTAGAACACATAATGAGGAAAGAAGGTTTGGGAAATCTGATACTCACAGGACAGATTGAATTTAAGAGTGACAGAGGAATTCAACGTATAACATACGTAATGAGCTTGAGTAAATGGAAGGCGAATTGGAGAAATATCAGAAAAACAACATTAAGAGCTACAAGGGACAGGAAGTTGGGGAGAGCCATGATCACCTAGGTTCTGAGGGGTACGGTACATAATGAAGAAGATTTGCGGTATTACAGTAAGTAGCCATCTTGAAACTTCTTGCAGATAAGTACTTATTTCATGCTAATATATAGCTTTACTCATCTGTTCTGAGGGTCATGTAAATAACCTTAACATATTTTAACTACTATCATTTAAAAACCTACATTTGATCTATGCTGAAAATGAGACTCAGTTTAGTTTATCTCTAGATAAAAGTTAGGAGCTTGAATGTCATTTTATATTTGTCCTTTATATATTTTTTCTAGTAAGGTGACAAAGCCATAGAGACACAAATTTCTACTAAGTGTAAAGGAAACTGAGAAGACGTTACTCGAAAAAGAGACAATAAAAAGAACAGGATCTAAGGATACAGAAGATACCGATTGACATTGCATTTAAACTTTCCTAGATTATAGTTCACGGGAAAGCAAGAAGCTGGGAGACGATTTCATTAGCGAGAAGTGCGAGGGATGAAATTATTCTAATAGAATTTATGGAGATTTTCTATGCGTAGCTTAGATGTTGCATAAAGCTGAATGTATGCGATACGCTGTACGAATAGAACTCGCTTTTCAGTCGTAATCGATCTTGCTAGATGAGCTTGTTAACCATGACACTACGTCAAAGTGCCCAATTCGAATAGGTTCTATGACTACAATTTCAATTTCAAAATGTTGAGACTAAGATGCAAATCCTGTACTACGCTTCAATTGATTAAGTCGAGCTACCAAAGAAAAACGCTCTTCAGCTGCCATGACAACACGATAATCTCAATATATATTGGTTTTCTCTATTCGCCATTTAGATATGTTAAAGAAGACGTTCCTTCATTTCACCCTCTAACCAGGCGTTATAAATCTCAAACAACCAGCTTTATCAAATCACAGTAGATTAACAAGGATGATTTCTCCTCCAACAACCTCAAAAACTGAGCTTCACGGAAGAAAGGTAATCCTACACTTTTATACTTCGACGAGCTACAACGTGCCCATATATATATATATATATATATATATATATATATATATATATATTGCGCACTGCTGATGAGTCCCAAATATATGACGAAACGGCCGTCCAGTGCTTTCTGCTTTCTGCATTCTGTTGAGGTTTCTTTCAGACTCAATGAATTACTTAATTATAATTACATTTTCTATCATATGTATATCATTGCTTGATCCGGCTTCTAATGCTTCAGTTTGAGCGGCTTGGTGATAGTAGTCGTGGCTCGGGGGGGGGGGGGCACAGTCCTATGGTTACAGAGAACTTCAGTTGAGTTCCACCACGGAATATGTGAGCGAGCAGCGCTATATTGAGTCTGATTTGCTATCGCTTCGTCACCGAGGCCCGTTGGAACAGTTGGTATGGTGTTTGCTTGCCAACCTAACTGTCAGGGTTTCAATTATCGGTAGTCGATACGAACTATTGATGAGTCCCAAATATAGGACGAAACGGCCGTCCAGTGCTTTCTCCATTCTGTTGAGGTTTCTTTCAAACTCAATGAATGACTTAATTATCACATCCTCCTTACAATGTCTATTTTATTTATATATATATATATTAGAGTGTGCAGTTTATATTTTATATCATAAAGAAACAATTTATACAAAATATTAAATAGCAATGTTAATGTGATTAATGGCGAAATTACTACGGTAACAGGACTTAAAGATACATTAATTTATTATCAATTCCTTGAATAATAACATCCTTATATTCGAGTTGACAGATGGAAGGCATATAACAAGTACTTTCGACAATTTCAAATTGTCATCTTCAGGGCGCAATTTTCTCATACATAGGCAAACACTAAGTCGAAATATGTGTAGACCGCAAGATAATTTTTTTAAATTATGCTATTTATTGATAGCTGAATATATGTTTTGGAGCATGCGAAGCCGCGACGCTAAAGTTCTTGTTCAAATCGATCAAGTGAGAATTTTGTTTGAATTTTTAAAAGTTATAAATCAACGAAATTTTCTTGTTATATGTAATTATTTGTTAAAGTTAAATAGACTTAGTATAATCCAATTTGTAGAGTAAATATGTTTTTAGTTTTCCACAGAATTTAAGAATCCGTTTATTAGTGTGCTGCGGTTCTGATGTCGTAAATATATGAAAGTGTGCAGGTTATATTTTATATTATGAAGAAACAATTTATACAATGAATTAAATAGCAATGTTAATGTGATTAATGGCAAAATCACTTCGCTAACAAGACTTAATGTGACATTATCTTACTATCAATCCCTTGAATACTATGGTGATATATACGAATCCTACATAATTTAACAGCCTGCAATTTTCGAATGTTACAGTAGGAAACAAAATAGGTCTTCCTTTCAAGAAAACAAACAGAACTATGGAATATGTTGGAGACATTCTAGATTTGCGATAGAATTGAGTATCACTAATTAATTGAGAATCGATATATATATATATATATATATATATATATATATATATATATATATATATATATATATATATATATATATATATAGGTGTTGAATATAGAATCAATAAGCTAAGTGACAAATTATATATTAGTATTATATATATATATATATATATATAGAGAGAGAGAGAGATAGATAGAGAGAGATATAGATATATACACACACATATCTTTATGTGTGTATATATATATATATATATATATATATATATATATATATATATATAAAGAGGAATATCTTTTTTAACCTCATATGTAGAGATGTACAATTGTAACATAGAAATATTGATATCTGATCGATCTCTATAATGTCTGACAATGACATTAACAGCTTTCGGGTGCTATTGTGTTAAGCACATAATGTCATCTTGGAATAGGGATTCCCCAGCTGTTCGCTTATCCATTTTCCTACTCAACTATCGTGACTAACTTTAGCGATGATCTTTTGTCAAGATGGCTGCCGATGGTGCAGATCGCAGAGAGAAATGGATTCTTCTCCAAGAGTAGCAGACTGTAGTAATGGTAAACAACCTCAAATAGAATTCAATTCGATGTTACCATTTATTCGAACTGGTGCACTCTGTAAACCCACGCGTTTTAATGCACAGAAAGTGACAAAAAATTAAGTATTTAAATGTGTTTATATATATATATATATATATATATATATATATATATATAGATAGATAGATAGATAGTAATGGATGTGTTTTGTGATGTGTTTTGTGATGTGTGCATATATCGGTCCCGAATGGGAAATCGGAGAGCAGAGTTCGAAATCTAGTTTTTTTTTTTTACATTCACTTACGCGTAAATACCCTTGGTAATGGCATGAACCCATCTCTTCCCATCAAGTTATGGGTTAAATAGCAGGGCAGATTTGACCCTGTAGCCTAGGCTGGCAACCAGTCCACCACAGAAAGAAACGGTAATCTACTGTGGGAAATACATCTGCCTAGTCAGTTATGAATCCAAAGAGACATGACCGCCCAAGCGTGTATCCTGTATCCCGTATGGCACTTAATATATATACATATATATATATATATATATATATGTGTGTGTGTGTGTGTGTGTGTGTGTGTGTGTGTGTGTGTGTGTGTGTGTGTGTGTAAATTGGCAGCAACTTTTCTTTTAAACATGTTGTGTTGAATGCTAAAGACAACATCGTCCTGCATATTCAAAAATTAGAAAATATGAGAAAATTCAAAAGAAAATACGCAGGACGATGTTGTCTTCAACGTGTTTAAAAAAAAAAAATATATATATATATACGTGTGTCTGTCTGTCTGTGTGTTTATAAGAATATATATATATATATATAAGCAATTCTCATGTATGTGCGTGTGTAAACTGGTTAAATATTTTAAATTTATATTGAGATATATTGCACAACATGAAATCTAACCCAGCTTAATACATAGTTTCTTCTTTTTCTGTTTCTTCTTCTGTGCCATTTCCTTTCAGGATGTGGTTGATCATGGCTCTCCACTGTTTATTGTCATTGTAGCACTTAGTTGTTTTCATTATCTCTCCCATACCCATTTTCTGCCTTCTATTTACACATGCTCGTTAGGTAAATTATTCTCTGCTTTCCTCTATCCCTGTCACTCTTGCCGTCGATATGTCTTGTGAGTGTTAAATGCTCCAAGCTTTCTTTCCTCATTATGTACCCTAGAAATTTGCCTGACTCTTTCTTGTTTTCATTTTCTCTAAAACTTCGTCGTTGCTCACATGTTCGGTCCAGCTTTCTGCAGAAAAAAAAATTCTGTTGCCTCAAGTTTTTTTTTCGTCTGTGATTAAGCTTTACAGCATTCACCGGCATAAAGGAAAACTGACATTGCATAACTTTTCTGTGTTTCTAAAGAAATGTTCATGTGTCTTAACACACTGCTATACCAACGTACCAAAGGAAATGGATGCCGTATTTTCCGTAATTAAATGGTATCCTAGTTTTGAAAAAAAAAAGAGAGTTAATTATTAATTAACTACATGAGCATGTATAGTAGCAAGTTACTTAGTTCCCACATCGTCACCGAAGACCGCTGGCTCAATGATATTATATGTGCGCTGTGTCAAAAAGATCCAGGTTCAATTCTCAGTAGCGGATGCGCACTGCTGATGAGACCAAAAAGTAGGACGTAACGGCCGTGCAATGCTTCTCTGCATTCTGTTGAGGTTTCTAGATCGAAATATGATGAAATTATTCAAATTACTATTCAGTTTTGTGCATATGTACGCACATCACTTGGTGTTGCATAGGTACAGAAATAATCATTTTTGTTTCATTTTGAATGACGTAGGTAATATATTTTGTTTTTTCATATATATATATATATATATATATATATAGATATATAGATATATAGATATATAGATATATAATTGAGTGTGTGTGTGTGGGTGTGTGCCTGTATGTTTGTTATATCTACATCCATGCACACAAACACTCATATATATATATATATATATATATATATATATATATATATATATATATATATATATATTATATACATATATATATATATATATATATATATATATATTATTCAAACATTGATTTTCTGTTTACCAGTATTTGAGTATATGCTCCGTTTATTAAACACTGTATATTACGGCGACCGTCCTAGACACTCGAGAAAATATAATAATGGGAATGTGCCCTCCCGCAGACACTGCGGCGTATACTCATACAGTGCAGCTACTAAAAGAGAGTAATAAAAATATCGGAGTAAAAGAAATTCATCAATTCATCAGATATAAGTATATATATATATATATATATATATATATATATATATATATATATATATATATGTATATATATATATACATATATATATATATATATATATATATATATATATATATATGTCTGTGTGTGTGTGTGTATATATATATAAATATATATAAGTGAACATTGAAGTCAACACTCAGAGGCGACAGGCTGTTTCATGCTAGACGAAATCATCAGGACGCCGATTGCGTCTAGCATGAAACAGCCTGTAGCCTCTGTTGACTTCAGTGGTCAGTTTTATATTTACATACGCTCTATCTCTGATATTGATCTCTTTATCCCGTAAATATAGTAAACCTTAAAAACTGTATTTCTTCGTACACACACACACACACACACACATATATATATATATATATATATATATATATATATATATATATATATATATATATGTATATATATATATATATACACTACAGTTTAAAAGTTTGAAGTGACCCACAGTTTTTTTTCATGGGATGAAATTGACAGAAGTTTTAAAAAATCAGCTCTTATCATTGAAAAAAAGAATGGAATCAATTATCAAACTTAAATTTTGAGAAATTTATGCAAAGAATTCCAAAACTTTGTGCTACGGTAATCAAGGATAAAGGAGGCAAAATTTAACCAGAAAGTTTTAACCAGAAAGTTTAACCATAAGTTTTAACCATAAAGTTTTAACCATAAAGTGTTGAATATGCTTTTTTTTCTTTTTGTCATAATAGAATTTCTAATAAAATACCCTCATTTATTTAATCATGCCTAACATTTTAATCTTATTTGAAATAAAAAAACAACTACTTTTGTGTCCAATTGAAAAAGTTACCAGGTTTACACTCAACTAAGTATATATATATATAGTGTGTGTAGATTCTAATATATATATATATATATATATATATATATATAGATATATATATATATATATATATATATATATATATATATAAACGTATAAACAAATATTAGTTGGACACTATAGAATCATCTATCGAAGTAATATGCATTGATGTGTACGCCTTGGCAACTCATCATTGTGCCTGTGTGTGGGATGCTAATTTATATGTCTGTTTTTCAAATATGTACGTACTTGTGTGTCTGTGTATCTGTGAATTCTTATAAACACACACACAGACAGACACACACAGACACACATATATATACATATATTATAACAAAAACATATATATATATATATATATATATATATATATATATATATATATGAATATGATTAATACAAATATAAAATTATCATTTAACTGTTTGATGTTATTTTCAGCATCTCGATTCTAGTGTTTTGCAGACCGACACTCCAGAAATCACTCCGACCATTCGTCAGGCGATATAAGCAATTGACATTATATATATATATATATATATATATATATATATATATATATATATTTCTAATATTGTTTCTAAATTTTTTATAATCTTATATGTGTGTGTGTGTGTGTAAAATTCAGTTATAAATAAATAAGATATATATGTAAAAAGTATAAAAAGTGCAATAAGAAACCATTACTTCCCAAGCGTTTCTTCCTTAAATGAACTTTATCAAATTTATTTGATAAAGTCGATGATTTATTTTATTTGGAAACATGTATTTATGAGCAAAAGTAAAAAAAACTATCATGTTTTCAAAATGATTACATTTGAGAACGTTCTGAAATATATTTAAAGATAACAATGTAATTAAATATTAAACAGTGTCGTGCCCTAAGTAATGTGATTTAATGCGTAATATATATATATACATATATATATATATATATATATATATATATATATATATATATATATATATATATATATATATATATATATGTAGGCATAGAGTTAAATAAATCAAACGAC
>OZ038481.1:54063806-54211306 GCA_964036315.1 Acanthosepion esculentum
CTTCGGCTTGTTTCACTAGCGAATTTAAAAGTTTTCTGTGTATAAACAAATGATAAAATCAATATTGCTTATCTCTTTACAAATGTATACACACACAAACATACCCCCATATATAAGTGGACATTGAAGTCAACACTGAGATGCTCAGGGTGTTGACTTCAAAGTCCACTTTTATATTTACATACGCTATTGATATGGAGCATTTTGACCCATCAATATAGCATACCTTAAAACTATATTTTCTAATTAATATATACAGACACACTGATGATCTGTGATGCAGCGAAATAGGCCTGTGGGCGAATGACGTTATATATATATATATATATATTTATATATATATATATATATTGGTGTTTATTCATATATAATCCATATTTATACATTTTATTTTTTTTATTTTGTACATCACCTATACAGAAACAATTCCCATATATACATATACAAAAGACGAAATGAGAAGAATGTTTCCGCATATATATACATATGTGTGTGTGTGTGTGTGTGTGTGTGTGTGTGTGTGTGTGTGTGTGTGTGTCAGCATAAATAAGTTTGATTAGACTCACAGGAATGCAGAGGAAGGAACTTGAATAAAATTGGTATTTTCTTTAGCTAAAGTCCAGCTTCTGCCCCCGCTGCGAAAAAAACCTGTCTGTCTCGCGCGGGCCTTGTCAGCCACTGTCGGTCACTTTCAGAATACTCATTCGCGAGTCGATCCTTGAAAATATATGGTTACACAGATAAATAAACATCCCTATATATATATATATATATATATATATATATATATATATATATATATATATATATATATATATATATATATATACATATATATATATATATATGGATTGATGAATAGTTGGAGGAGAGAGAAAGACAGAAAGGAAAAGAAGAAGCAAATGAATAGAGAGAGAGAAAGAGAGAGAGAGAGAGAGCGATTGAGAGATTCTTGTGAATGGTAAAACGTATAATGGTAAATAAAGTCAGAAATGAAAATAATGAAGATCTCAATCACGTAAATATTAATTCTTTACCGGTAGATTCGAAATCAAAGAAACATCGATACATTAATCGATTTTCCTCCCACTTTGCTCACAGACTGGGACCACCTTCATGAAACGAATATATTATACATATACACACATAAGCATATTCATATAAATAAATATGTCCTGAAAAAGTCATAATACAATAATATATATAAACAACTGTACATATATTATTAACACACTATATCTACAAACAGGTTCAATTCAGTATATGTAAATATATTTCAATGCAAGCATCTGATTAATTTTTAAAAGTTCTAGCATATTTCAAGTAATTTCTAATCATGCAACAAAAGAAATTATTTCTTCCCGAACTAATATGATTCTTAGAGAATATACTTGGGAACTGTTGTTATAATTTCTTTGTTTGTTCTTTTTTTCTTTTTTTTCTTTTTTGACAATGAGTACTTACGGGATGTGGCTTCCTTGTGTTTCGGACCGCGTGCAGTTCTTATTGGTGTTACCCATTGACAAGGGAAGATCTTACTTTACATTAAGTGGTGACCATCATCCAATTCGTGACGTGCAAAGACGTTGTCATGACAACAAAGCTTAAGAATAACTTTTCCTTTATTTTTTTTTTTTTTTCACTTTCCACTCTTCCGGTGTTTTTTGTTTTTAATTATGAATTATTTATACTTTTTATTCTTCTTTATTTAATTCATTTTGACGTTCGCCTATTGTTTAAGTTGTTCAACATAGCTAATTGTTTTGTTTAGTGTTGCTTTTTTTTATTTAATTCATTCGTTAATTTTTCATATTTTTTTTTTTTTAATTTGTCACTTTTTTCTACCAATTTTCTTTCTCCGGTGGCATTTTATTTTTAAATTTCTATCTCTTTTACTATTTCAAATAAATATGTATATTTTTTTATTATAGTTTTTTTTTTTTTTTTTTTTTTTTTTAAATGCGCCTTACCATAATTTTGGGGTACTTTCCTCTTTCTTTGTTATCCGTTAATTTTTGTTCAGCCTCCTTTCAATTCATTACTTTTTTTTTTTCTTCTTTTTTTCTTTTATACTTATCTATATAAAACTTTCTTTCTTTATTTCTTTCTTTTACCTATAACTTTTCTCTCGCTTCTCTGCTTGTCACGGGCGCGCTTTTCCACGTCAAGCTACACCAGCGACACTGCGTTCAATGATCTCCTTTAATGAATGGGGTACATCACCATTATCAAGCAACATCGCCAAACTCCGCATGGAAGAGTTTCACCTATTCTACGGAAAACAGAGCCTACGCCTGCTCCGCCAACCACGGCCGCCGCAGACACCGCCACTGCCAACAATATCACTAGCTTTATCTGAAACACTGCATCTCCCGGTCGTCGCCGCGACTGCTGATGCCACCCTCGACACCAGTACCTCCAGGTTCTTTCTCATCTGCATCTTTGTAATTCCCAGTCCTCGTGTATGCTTCAGTCTGTCTATTCGTTCTTCTACACTCAGTCATTCGCTTTTTACGCTCTTCTGCTTCGTTCGTTTTCTTGTTCTTTCATTCTGTTCCATTCGATCTCACTGGGTTTTTCTCAGCCAGTGCTTCTCGTTACAAATAACATGCTACACACAGACACAAATACACACACACACACACACAAACACACGGATTCAAGCAAGTACACGGAGAATAATATAAGAAAGTGGATGGGAGCTCATATTTTCCCTGAACCATACTTGTCTCTTATTGCAGTTGTCTTAGGATAACAATCCTTCGCTTAAATTTGTTGATTCAATGCTTAACTTGACTCACTCGAATGACTTCCATGCTGATGCACTCAAATGTACATAGGATATACGAACTTAATATGTATAGATAGATAGATATAAACAGAGTGATACACACACACACGCATATATATATATATATATATATATATATATATATATATATATATATATATATACATATATATATATATATATATATTCATAGGCCGATAGATGCATAGCTAAACAGAATTAGATAGACATGATCTGAATTAGATAGATAGATAGATAGATAGATAGATAGATAGATAGATAGATAGATAGATAGATATCCTGCTATGCTAGAAAGCTAAAGACAATAAGTTTTTCCTTTATGTACTTTAGTACAACTTGATAAAGATCGCCCTGTGTACATATGTATATAAAAATTATCTATCTACGTATATATATATATATATATATATATATATATATATATATATATATATATATATATATATGTATGTATGTATGTAAACAGCTGTATTAGATACCAAAATTAAGCCCAAAATGTTCTGAGAAATTAAAACCACAGGGTTTGTTTATTTAATGTTTTATTATTTGTTTAAAATTTCCGAGAGAAACGTTGTATATGTGGCGACTGAAATTTATGTATAAGATATCTAGAGAGTTTATTGTTAATTTCAATCTCTGGATGATCTATCTATCTATCTATCTTTATATATATTATATATATTATATATATATATATATAGAGAGAGAGAGAGTGAGAGAGAGAGAGGGAGAGAGAGAGAGAAACAGAACTAGATAGATAGATAAATCATATCTATCTATCTATCTATCTATCTATCTATCTATCTATCTATCTATCTATCTCTCCCTATCAATATATGTAGAGATAGATACATATACAGAATAGGAAGCACGCAGACGAACACAAGAAAAATTAAATAAAAAGCTTAATCGCAGTACCTTGTCAGTCGTCTTTAATGAAACTTGTATAAAAGAGGGGTTGCTGCCAAAATACAAGTATACATATATATATATATATATATATATATATATATATATATATATGTATATATATATATATATATATAATGATAACAACCAGGAATCTGTCCTGAAACAGGGTCTTGTTAATTGTTTCACGCTTCCAATGATCATCAGACGATTAAAATCCTTCATGTGCGAAATATCCAGCGAGGCACGGGGTAAGTTGACATTGAAACAGACTGAACAGTCATCTCAAATTCCACCAACTCTTGGCTCGTACCTCGTATATCGATCTAGATACGCATTTATTAACTTTTATTTGCCCCTCTCTCTCTCTCTCTTTCCCTCTCTCTCTCTTTCCTCTCTGCTTCTGTCTCTGTCGCGCTCTCTCTCCCCCTCTCACTCTCTCTGTATACATACATACATATATATATATATATATATATATATATATATATATATATATACATATATATATATATATATATATATATATATACATATATATATATATATATATATATATATATATATATATATATATATATATATATATGGATGGATGGTGCAGCCTTTGGATGGCTTGATAAATAGGAGAGCCAGGTTCGAATTCCGGTTGAGTTCGTTATATTCACTTCCGTACCGATACAGTTGTGAAGTGTATGAATCCCTCTCTTATTTCCACCTCGTTATATATTCAATAACAGTGCAAACTGGACACTTGGGAATCAGTCTAGGAATAAGAAAACATTACAATAAAAAAAAAACGAATGCAGCCCAGACGAGGCGGATACTATAGAGCCGTCGAAAAGTTTATGGTACTTAGTTAATTGCAATTCGCGTTTGTAGAATCTATGATTTTGAGTAAAGTTGAATAAAATCTATTTATCTATATATCTATCTATCTATCTATCTATCTATGTTAACCATAATCCTGACACGGCGTATCCTATAGAGCCATTGAAAAATTGTGGCGTTCACAATTAAACGCTATCCCGAGTTGTGGATTCTACGAACTATCTATTTATCTTAACCGTAACCCTGTCAAGGCGCATAATATAGAGCGATTGGAAAAGTTTATAGATTTTACAATCAACTAAGGCACCGGGATGTGAATTCTATGATCTTGACTGGTGAAAATATCTATCTACCAGACACCCCACTGAGTTAGGATACGACACCAGGTCAGTTATTTAATGTGAGGTATCACGGTGCGTACACTACTCTAACTGGTCAAAATATTGGCCTTGGCTCGTCATGATCTACCGGAACAGATACTACAATATGCTCATAATATCTATCTGTAATAATAATAATATTAGCTGGCCAAGTCTTCTTCCTGACAAATCAGCTGTGGTGAGATTCGAACCCGGGTCTCAAAGTCAGAAAACGAACGTTCTAACCACTCAGTCAGTATATGTATGTATGCATGTATGTATGTATATTTGGGATTAGAACGTTCGCTTTCTGATCATGAGACCAGGATTTTGAATCTCACTGTAGTCGACTTGTCAGGATATTATCGGACTGGATCGAGGTCGATCCCAGCATGCGGCATCTTTGAAAGTGCCTGAAATCCATACCACGTGTTGACCCAAGCCTTTTGAGTGAAATTGGGTAGACGGAACTCTTGCGGGCTGTCGTTAGCTGTGCTAGCCACAAGTCATCTTGGCCGAGGGCTCGAGCGAGCTAGCCTTGTTCAAATTGTTCATCACGCTAGATAACACGCTTTCTCCCAGAAACTGAAACTACGGTTTGCTCAGCGTAGTTGCAATATAAGTTTCAGTGGGCTCCGTGGGTGTTGAACAAACACAAATGTGCCTGAGCGAGCGTCTGCAATAGGGATTAGCTAGCTATGGGCAGCTATTAAGTATGTATGTATGTATGTCTATGTGTCTGTGCGTGTCGTTTTCTTTTTACATATATAAGAACAGAGATTGGAATTCACTGCTGCAGTGTATTCTCACATTGCATTTAGGTAGGGCATGAAGCCATCACTCAGTGCGTTCTGTCTCATTATAACATGTTTTGAAATGGATTGCATCAATGGTATCGCTCGAAGTTGAATGGTAAACTGTGCAAACATGTCAGCATTTCTGTACTACCTGTCTTGCGAAATGTAGATGGCCAACACTGATACTCACTCAATTTATATATGCTCCAAAGGATCCATTATGTCAGTCGGCATCCTCTGAATGTCATGGGACGAATCGTCAAGAATTTACTTCTAGTTCTGCGTATGTATCTTCCACAGATATTTCTCTCTATCTCTCTCTTTGTAACACACACAAACACACACACACATACGCACATACATATACATACATGGCCGAGTGGTTAGAACGTTCGCTTTCTGACCATGAGACCTGAGTTCGAATCTCACCACAGCTGATTTGTCAGGATGAAGACTTCCTGATGTTATCGGTCTGAAGGGGGCGTCCTAGCGTGCGGCACCGTTGGAAAGTGTCTGAACACCATACCATTAGCTTACGTGCTAATACCCTTGGGAAAGGTATTAAACCTCTTCTTCTCCCTCCAGCTATGGGTAAATACCACGACAGACTGGGTTCTATAATCGTGGATGGCAACTAGACTAGGAGAAGGACAACTCTGAATTCAAAATCTGTGTAGGGATGTTTGGGGACATTGTGGCACGAAGTGCACTAGGTCTCTGTATTCGGCCCTTCAGAATGTGTCGTTGGTTCTGCACGAAGCCTTCACCCCTATAATTAAATCATATGTGCTGGTGTCTTGCTGTCGGAACTGAGCTGCTTGACACTCATACGACGTATATGATGGGTGAGTCCACATATATATATATATATATATATATATATATATATATATATATATATATATATATATGGTTGTGTATTTTGGAAGCAATTCCTCTTTAATACATGTTTCGTTGAACGAAGTTTACTTTTTTTCTAAATATGCGTAGATATGTTCACCTATCGCTCTGTTTATATATCCTTCCCGTCTTTTGAACAGAAGTAGATTTTATCACTTTCTTTTTCAGTCCTAGTATCCCTTGCGTCATAGTGGCATTATCGCCTTGCTTTGGGTTGGGAAATGGTTAAAATAATAAACTGACAATGTAAGTTTGTTTCCTTATTTAATATGATTCATATCTTTACCAAGGGTATTTGCGTGTAAGTGAATATCATGAACCCACTATCTTGATTAACAAATTAAATGTTTATTTAATTGTTTACTCAAGACATACCCACAAGTCTAGTTTTAATTTTGACCTTATGTCCCCCGCCTTTAACTTTCGGAAAAGAGGTAACACTCTGTTTTTAAACTTCCGTAAAACCACCTTGAATCACCAGTTACGTACCATCACCTGAAGAAACACATTCATAGTATTGAAACGTGAAAGCTTTTGTTTGGCGATTTGAAAATGTTTTTAATATAATCTCTTATAATAAAAATATAATATAATATATATAATATATATATAAATATATATATATATATATATGTATATATAAATAAAAAGAAAGAACTTTTGCCGTTAGAAAAAAAAAAAAAATCCCAGACGACCTGAATTTAGCGGATGTCAGAATTTGTTGAAAGATACATCCCTACCCGGATCTCTAAACATAACCCCACTTTCGAATGTAACTATTAACTGATACAACGAAAATTTAAATTTTGAACCCCCTACCACCCCTTGTCTAATGAATGGATTTATCGGTATCCTTGGAAACCCTCAATTATGAATCTTTGCCGTGCCTTTAACAACCGTAAATTTTTTTTAAATTTACGGTTGTTAAAGGCACGTCCAATGACGTCCATTTTGTTCAAATCTCTCTCTCTCTCTCTCTCTCTCTCTATATATATATATATATATATATATATATATATATATATATATATACATATATATATATATATATATATATATATATATATATATATATATATATTATAAATTAATTGATTTAAAATGTTTTTTTTTTTTTAAATAAGTTACTCCAAAATTCGCTTGACGAGGAAATGGAACTAATGTCTTTGGTTTAATAACAAAATTAAATGCAGGGGATTTAGCTTCCATTTCTGAAACATGGTATCACTGTGTAGCGAAAAAACCATATTTTAAATCAATTAATTTATAATATATATATATATATATATATATATATAGAGAGAGAGAGAGAGAGAGAGAGAGAGAGAGAGAGAGATTTGAACAGAATGGACGTCATTTTACACCTAAGGAACCTTTCAACCAACACTTGATCAAAGGTGATCGTCGGCAAATTGCAAAACAATCAAAGACAACCATAATAACAAAAGAGGAGGGAAAGTCGGAACGCGATAAAAATTTTAAAAAAATTTTAATAGTAAATAATTAAAAAAAAGGAATAATAAGATCCACAAGAGTATAAAATGTAAAAAGACACTCACAGATGTTAAATTGGTGATGTTATTCATATATATATATATATATATATATATATATATATATATAGATATATAGATATATATATATATGAATAACATCAGCAATTTACCATCAAGTTATGCGCTTTAGTCAACATGATAATTAGGCAAATAATTTTTCTTGAGCAGGAGAATGACTCAAAGTGTACAAAAACAAGCACGTGAACGCGCGCATACACACACACACCTACACACACCCACACACACACACACACACACACACACAAACATGCGTGCATATCTATATGAGTCGGTTTATTTTTTAGATTACGTTTGTCTGGTGTATGAATGTTATTTGTATATGAATATACGTCAATGAAAGCATTTGGGTTCAAAGTCTAGAGTTTTATAGCAGATTATATCTCTAAGAAAAATGATTGAATATATGCCCAGTTAAAACTCCGAATGTGTGCGGGTGTATACATATGGTCAGCGACACAATCATGGAAACTCTCTCTCTCTCTCTCTCTCTCTCTCTCTCTCTATCTCTATCTCTCTCTTTCATACTCACATTCTCTCTCTCTCACTCACACACACACACACATATATATATATATAAACATATATATATATATATAAACATATATAGAAACAAGTATATATATATATATATATATATATATATATATATATATATATATATATATATATATATATATATATATGTATATATATACAGAGAGCGAGAAAGAAAGTGAGGAATTGAGTGGATGTAAGAGAGGGGTTGGCTTTGATTTATTGTACGTCATAAAAACCTGAACAGAAAGAACACATCGTTTGATCCTACGTGTCTTTACGGACTTGTCAACGACGAAGCTTCGATTCCATCCGGAGTACACATATTTTTCTTTAATAAGATTTCTCGTATATTCGAGCAGGTAGACGAAAATAAATACATATATTCTGTTATAATATATACCGCAATGAATATTACACCCAAAGAAATATTTCGTTGCCCCTGTCATTTCTCCCTTTTTTCTGTTATATATATATATATATATATATATATATATATATTAATCTCTGACGTGCTTTAGACAAAGTCAGCCAGGGAAAGCGACACCTATCAACCAAGGTCGAATTGTACCTTCTAAATGCAAATCCTTCCCAGATTCTCGATCGATCATATCTGCTCACGAAACGTATCTTAAAGTAAACAGTGACAACATATAATGAAATGGATTAAGTCCGACATTTATTTAATATATTTTCTGTTTATACGTTGTTATTATAGATACAATTTATTAAATGAATGCTCTGTTTTTAATTAAATAGTATTAATTATATTTACCGGCCTGAATCTTCGAGAATTTTCGTAGAAAAATATGCGTTCTCCGACAGGAATCGAACCTGTATCCCGATACGGAAACCTACATATATATGCAGTAAAATTCACACACACACTCACACACACACACACACACACACACACACACACACACACACACACATTTATATGAATAAAAAACGTATATACGAATATAAAAAGGATCTCAAAAAGATACTCAACAATTTATCAAATGCATTTGTCATGAAAATAACTTCAATCATAACATCGATCTACAGAATGCTACATTTATTAAAAGAGGAAGTAACTTAGATTGGAAATTCTTGAGGATGCCAGTATATGTGCACATAATTATATATATATATATATATATATATATATATATATATATATATATATATATATATATATATATATATATATATATATATATATATATATATAAGGGAAAGGTTATATTTGTTTCAACGAGATAAAAGAGTATATTTTAAAGAGAAGAAAGAAACAAACACTTTATATAATGTGGATTTTTTAACATATATTATACTTTTAACGTATAATATATATATATATATATAACCCAAAACGTTTTCATTTTTATCTTCTCTTTAATATATATATATATATATATATATATATATATATATTAATATCCCAGGCGCTTCAAACGAACTTGACCACAGAGTGCGTCGAATAGTGCCTTATAAATGTAAATCCTTCCGAGATTCTCGGAAGTTCATATCTGCCAAGATTCGTATCCGAACGTAAACAAAGCAATTTCTAATGAAATTATTGGATTTTTCTTTATGAATCCGGCAGATCTTTATCACTTTAAACGTTATTTTTTACTGAATAAACATACTTGAGTAGGCATATTTATTAAACAGAACATTTACATATTTTTCGTCTATGGACCTGAATATTGGAGAGATATACTTAAAGAAAAATATTCACTCTCCGTCACTGCTCAAATATTCGGGCCGGATGGATATAGTTTAATTAATTAACGGGACGTCTAGTCTAGTACTAGTATCGACTAAAAACGTTTAAGTGGAGCAAAAAGTATACCTTTGTCCCGATAAATAAACAATCACGTCTACACATCGCAGATTACACTTGTTTTCTTCAGGTAATTTGATTGCACGATGGAATTTATTTTCAGAAAGAATATTTATCTTAAAAGATGTTAATTAATTTACTTAATTACTAGATGTAATCTCTGCGAAACTCTGATAAGTGAACATTTCAAACATAAACAGTATTAAATAACATTTACCGGCCTGAATGTCCGAGAAATTTTCATAGAAAATTTTCGCTCTCCGACAGGAATCGAACCTGTATCCTATTCGATTCCTGTCGGAGAGCGAAAATTTTCTATGAAAATTTCTCGGACATTCAGGCCGGTAAATGTTATTTAATACTGTTTATTATAAAACAGAGCATTTGCTTAAATACTTGTATCTATAAAAAGAACGTTAAACATAATATAAATGTCTTTAAATAAATTGTCGGACAATGTCCAATTCTAAAATATATACATATATATATATAATATAAATAAATTACACATATATATATATTTATATATATATATATATATATATATATATATATATATATATGTATGTATATAATATAAAAGGCTCAAACACTAATATTCCATGGTTATAATTTATTACATTGGAATCGTAATCACGATCCAATTCATCAGATCTACGAATTCAAAAGGAAACAGAAAACATTGTTTTGAATTTGTAAGTCTGATGAATTGGATCGTGATTACGATTCCAATGTAATAAATTATAACCATGGAATATTAGTGTTTGCGCCTTTTATATTGTATTCTTGCTCTGTACACTGGAATGTATCCTCTTGGAAATATATATATATATATTGACAACTAATATTATTTATCAATCTATCTATCTATCTATCTATCTATCTATCTATCTATCTATCTATATATATATATATATATATATATATATATATATGTATGTATGTATATATATATATATATAGCATTAATTTTATTTACACATATTAATATTATATATAGATAATTACAGGGTCCGATGGGTAAATTGTCGCCATTTTATATTTTGAATATTGTGCATGTAGGGTGTTTGCTTTTTGATTTTGCCAACTACACAGTCTAGTAAAGTCAGTTGGGTACCGCCTGTTAGAAAAAGAGCACTATGACGCAATTCATTACGTCAGAAATTCGTATTAGCGCCTGAAGATCTAATATGAACATTTCAGAGTGTTTTGGTGTCAATCTGTTGACAGTGCAGAGGATTCGGAAAACGTTGGATAAGTCTAAAGATGATTACGAAAGTACATCGGCTCGGAAAATTCACTCCGATCGTTCTGATAAGAACAGAACTCCGGAATTTGTTGGTGAGGCCCTCAGACTCATCACGGAGGCCTACATCAAGTGCCCCGAAGAGATAGTGCTGCTCTGGGTCAAGAGGATGTCTCCCGGAAAACACTTTGTCTGGCAACAGGATTCTGCATCTTGCCACACAAGCAGAGGAACTTAGTCATGTCAGTCAGACAATTCCTGCAACCACATCACACCTTTCATTTGTTTATCTGACACGCTGGTCTGCAACTCTTTTACTATGTGTGGGTCGCAGCCGAGCGATAGACTAAAAACTCCTTGATGAACTGAAAGCAATGATTATGACAGCATTCACCAACATAAACAAGGAAACCGTCCAAAAGAGTTGCATGAGATTCCGAAGTCGTCTGGAGGCCGTGGTTGAAACCAATGTCGATTTTATTGAATAAATAAGATATTTTGGTAAATGTATCTGTTAAAATGAAATGTCAGTGTTATTTCGATTTTTGCGTAATTTAGACGGCAATTTATCCATCGCATGTATATTATATGTGAGTGTGTGTGAGTGTCTGTGTATATGTATGTATGCATTTATATAAATGTGTGTAATAAATAAATAAAATTACATATTCTCTTACGATGCCCCCAAGATTGAGTTTAACGATGAAACAGACTGTGTTGCCCTCATTGTCCACATCTATTTCTTATATTCACATGCGCTCTATCCCTGCTATTGCGAACTTTTACCCAATATATATATATATATATATACATATATATATATATATATATATATATATATATATATATATATATGTATATATATATATATGTATATATATATATATGTATATATATATATATATATATATACATATAGATATAGATATATGTATATATATATGTATATATAATAAATATATATATATATTTATTATATATATATACATATATCTATATCTATATGTATATATTTATTATATATATATATAATAAATATATATTTATTATATATACATATATATATTCATATATCTATATCTATATGTATATATTTATTATTTATATGTATATAATAAATATATACATATAGATATAGATATTGTATATATATATGTATATATAATAAATATATATTTATTATATATATATATATATATATATATATATATATATATATATATATATATATATACATACATATATATATATATATATATATATCGTAACCACCCTATATATATATTTTATGTGTTTGTGTGTTTGCGCGTGTGTGTGTAGCGAATCCCCATATCTTTGTATATGTATGCGTAAATGTGTCCGTGCATATATATGATTGTTTAAGCTGTATATGTCTCATTCACTCTCTCGTTAAATATGTGCATGTGTTTGTGTGTGTGACTGTGTGTGTGGGTGTGTGTGAGTGAGAGAGAGAGAGAGAGAGAGAGAGTTGGCGTGTGACTTCCTGAATATAGGCACTATGTTGGTGAATTCCCGTTTCAGTTTAGACGCACCATGGCCCATATTTTAATTTTAGTTTATCTTCTCCTCCTCTGTATTGTGGAACTTTTCAGGACGTGATTTTCTCTTTCCAATGTTGGCTTCTTCCTTCTCTCATTCCTCGTTCAAGGAAAATTCTAAAACGACGTCATTGATCTGTCGATCCACCCAGCTGAGTACAAGCCAAATCTCCCTGAATACACACATACATACACACACGCACGCGCGCACACACACACACACACACACACACACACACACACACATATATATATATATATATATATATATATATATATATATATATATATATATATATATAATGTGTGTGTGCGTGTCCGCGTGTGTTGGTGGGTAGGTAGTTAGTTATTTCCTATTACTCCAAACGTACGTAGGTATGTAAATAATTACTTATTGGTATTATTATGTTTTGTACGTGCATTATCAAGTATACGCATATGCGCTTGACTTGTTTATATAGCTTATACACGAACATACACACGCGCGCACATACATACGCAAAAGATATACGCAGATATGCAAAAGTAGGTATACAATAGTGAAAAACTAAACGTACGGAAAAAAACGCAATGTATTGATTACCTACTTTTACATATATTGATTTTGCCTACTGTACACACACACACAATCACACACACACACACACACACACACGCACACACACATATATGTATATGTATGGAGATAGAGAGTAAAATATTTTTTTAATGATGTCTTGATGTAGTATGGCTCTTCATTGGTTCTGATTTTTTCTAATGCATGAAAATTGTCAAGGCTCCTTCGTAAAGATCGCGGTGTGGTTTCCCAATGTCATCAACCCGTTTTCATTTTTTAAGTATCCTTTTCTTAGACTGGCTAATATTCAGCCTACGATTCCACGCTACCCTGCTTCTTCGCTCTTCTTGTTAGTGGTGCGCGAGAACAGAAACGGGTAGATTCGTACCTTTTCCAAATATTTCATTGGCGTATTTTCAAATTCGCAACTTTTCTTCCAGTTAATGCGGAAGTGAGCGCACAACACCAAGTCAGGATTTGAATTTAACTCGCGATTTTAGTTTCATCGCCTATAGCCGTTACACTATCCGCATATTTTTTTTTTAATCGTTTCACAACAAGCAAGACGAAAATGCCATTAGAACTATAGGGGGTGACATCGAAAGAAAATGAGGGGGACTGAGGAAAGGACAAAGAAGGAACAGATTTCAAGAAGACAGAAGATTGCATTGCATTTAAAATTTTGAACATTGTAGTTATCAGGGAAGCAAGAAATCGGAATGATTTCTACTGATGAGATCTGCGAGAAAAATCTGTTAAAGGAGAAATGGCGGTTGTATCAAGCTCAACAGTAAAACGGTGAGTCCTAGATGCCAATCTAGTAACATGCTTAAATTCATGTAGTCAGAGCAGCAGGGAAAAACTCATTTAATTTGAAAAATGTAATGCCGGTTTCGGGGGTGCCAACTTAGCTTGACATGTAGGAGGGGACAGGATTTTCTATAGCCCGGTTCGCACTACACCCGGTCTTTCGAAACAGGGGTAGAGATTTATCCCTTGTTTCTTGTTTAGGATTGGGTTGTCGGTTGACTATAAAGTCTTTTTGTTTTATTTTACTCCCAGTAGCTCCTTACATCTTAGTGGCATTTTCGCCTTGCTTGAGATGTATTGATTAAAAAAATAAAAACGCGGAAGATGGATTCAGTTCAAATTCCAGTTGAAGTAGTTCGAATATAATTTGGACATCTATCTTTGAAAACACATGAACCCATCTCTCCCTGTCGATCAGCACAAAGGTTAACCATTGCTCCTTGCATCGCACGACTGAGTACAGCTTGTCACATGTTAAATGAAGTGGGGGTGCGCGCTGTAATAAAAGGGATTCTTCAGTGCGCCGACGTCGCAAACGGATGTGACACATGGTCGATGTTTAGTGTGTTTATCAGCAATACCGTGAAAAATTTACTCAAGTCTCCTCGGAACTTCTCCTTTTGGTGTCGTTTCAGGCACCGGGTAATGAGAGGTCGATTTAAGGCTCGGAGAATATTTGGTTACACCATACAATGCCCTCAGGAGACCTTGCACCATCACAAGAGACATGCCCGATGCTGTTCTCGCATCATTCCATTGTCTCTCTGCTCGTAAATCTTACCCAAGGTGCTACATTTGCTCTGATCTGGCCAGTACATATACATCGATCTTGGCAAACGTAATATCCGTAGCCGTTCTTGCCCTGGTATGTGGCCATAAAAATATTCATTTGACCAGAAATCATCATCCAGTCTCTTGAAAGACCACAACTTATCCTCTCCTAAACATAACTACGCCTGCCACTCAGTGGTATCACATTTGTTTGCACCGGATTTTTCACATACTAAATTTATCGCATCTTGCATCACTGTCTATCTCTCAGAGATGGTACTATGCAATGTCGTAAAATGACCGGATACATTTATCTGAATATCTACTCCGTATCACACGTTTTACCAATGACAAAATTAGCATCGTCCGACAAGATGTGGCAAGGGGATTTTCTCTGAGAATATACATTCAGGAATTTTCAAATCTATCACTATGGTACAATCAATCTTATTTAAAATATATAATTCAATTATTAAATGCTGAAACTGATTTTAATTTAAAGCCTCGAATGAATACTAATAAGCCTTTAAAGGAAACCTTCCTTGTATATAGTAGCAGTATATGTCTGACATTCTCTCTCTCTCTCTTTCTCTCTCTCTCTCGCTCTCTCTCTCTCTCTCTCTTTGCTTTTTTCGTTCTCTTCAAATCCCCAACAGTTGGTTTCGCCTTTTCACAGTCTTTCTGACTCTTCCATGAACAACGTGGAGCCAGTCTCTGCGATTATCTGCTATCTTTTCCCAGCTACCCGAGTTGATACCTGTGCGTTTCAGGTCCCTCTTGCTAACGTCCTTGAAACGTAGGGTGGCACGGACTACCGGATGGTGACCCGAGACCAGCTCGCGGTACATGATGTCTTTTGGTATACGGCCGTCGTTCACAGAAATGTTAATAATAATAATAATAATAATAATAATAATAATAATAATAATAATAATAAACCGGTTACGGAGATAGGACCTGTTACAATTCTATGGGACTACACAATATACACTGACAGAACAATCAAAGCCAACCGCCCAGACATTGTTATTAAAGACCACAAACAAAATAAGTGCCTCCTTATTGATATGGCAGTCCCTGCAGACTGCAATGTGTCTTTGAAGATATTCGAAAAACTGTCAAAATACAAGGACCTTGAAATCGAAATCTCAAAAATGTGGCACATGGGAACATCAACAATTCCTGTTGTAGTTGGAGCCCTTGGACTGGTTGGAAAAGATTCCAGTAGGCTGATTGAAGGGATCCCTGGAAGTCCATGCCTCAAAGAGATACAAAAAATTGTTCTGACAAGTACAGCCCACACTTTACGAAGGGCTTTATCTATGTAATTTTTTTTTTTTTTTTTTTTTTTTTTTTTTTCAGTGGAAAGTGTCATGATGCCATTTCTAACCTTAGGTCCCTGGGCGGGACCCGGAAAGAAATGTGTAAACGCCAGATATCAAAGGAAATAAAATAATAATAATAATAATAATAATAATAATAATAATAGTTAGGTTTCTGCTTTGCCCTGTCTACCGCTGATATGCAACCGGTCATCACTGAATATGTATATCAAGCTGTTGATAATAACGGCGAAACTCGGGCTGTGGCTCTAGATATCACCAAGTCGTTTGACAGGTTTTGGCATGCCGGCCTTCCACGAAAGCTTCAGAGTTACGGTATTACAGGACGATTATTTGATTTAATTTAATCATTCCTATCAAACAGTGAAATGAAGGTCTTCCCGACGGGGTTCTCTTCCAGTTCCTTTCAAGTGAACGCTGGTTGTTCCCCAAGGCTCTATCCTGGGTCCTACAATGTTTCTGGTCTTCATCAATGACCTTCCCGATGTCATCAGTTCTCAAGTAGACATCTACGCAGACGACACCAGTGGCACACCCTCGTTGCCTGGGTGTGAATGCTTAAAAAAATGCAATTACTATATACGTGAAAATTACACATTTGTAAACACAATGTTATATTTCTTCCGAATTTATCTACACACACACACACACACACACACATACATATACATATATATATATATATATATATATATATATATATATATATATATATATAGGTAAAGATGTGTTTGGTAATCCGTATCGATAATTCCAGGGAGGATATAATCCAGAGAGCTCAATGTAAACACAAAGCAAATATTAATTCGGCCCCTCTATATATATATGGTGGGGTCAAATTAATATTTATTTGTATGAAAATGTTGATCTGAGGAATTAGAATCGAATTCCGATTCTAAGGTAATAAATTATAATCACCATGAACCCTTAAAGTTGTCTGTTTCTTAATATATATATATATATATATATATATATATATATATATATATATATATATATGTATTGCAGCTATTCATTTGGTTGAACATTGTCCTTTAACGAAGAGAGTTTAGAGTGGCTTCACAGACCAATCCTTGCATGATTCTCTCTTTCATAGGTGCGACAGATGAAGTTGGAATGTGGAATGGAGGTCTGGCATTGCTCTCTCTCTGCTTCCTTCGTTCTCTTCTGATCTCTAACATTTGGTTTCCTCTTTTCCCGGCATCCAGAACTCGTCCATGAATATTATGGCGCCAACCGGGGCTATCGTCTGCTAGCTATCTCCAGATGCCAGAATCGATGTCTGTGAGTTTCAGTTTCCACTTGCAAACGTCCTTGAAACATAGTCTGGGGGAGGCCTACCAGACGGTTTCCCGCGACCAGCTCAATATACATGATGTCTTTTGGTATACGGCCGTCATTCGTACGATGAACGTGACCCAGACATCGGAGACAACGTTGACAAAGAAGATGTACGCTCCATGAGTCTGATTGCTCCAGTTAAACAGTGTTGATACCTTTGTTTCACCATGTGATGCCGGAAGTATATCGTAGGCAGCGGTCACGGAAGATTCCATCTTGTATATAATATCCCTAGCAGTATAAGCCGTCTTCGACTGGGTCTTTCATTACTGGGAATTTTCGCCGTTCAATTGGAGCAATTTAAGTTTAAAGTCAGCCCACCCGAAAATCAGTATTAGTAACAACAATTGGGTGCCACTGAGGCACATCCCCAAATGGGTGGGGTTAAAAAAATTTGAATGAGTGGTGGCACTGAAAAGAGCCGTTTTTGCTTTCTCAATCTTGTTTCAGGCTCATGCGCAGCAGCAGTTGAAGAGGCGTTTCTCCTCAGCCGTTGAGTCCTTTGATTATCATTTTCAGGCTCGCGCGCATTAGCGTTCGGATGAAAAATGTGGAAACACATAAACAACATTCACACACACACATTTTGAGAATTATAGATAATCTTACTGTAATAATTTAAACAATTTATTTTCATTAAAGTTTTTCTGAAAGATATATATCCAATAACAGATAGTAAATAGTAAAACGTTGCTGAGTGTTATAATGAACAGGAAGTAGTGGAGAGTCTCGTCTCTAACAATTTGGACTCAAAACCGGCACTGAAGAATTATCTATCAAACAAAAAAATCACCGAAATCGGATGAAAACTGTGGAAACGCATAAACAACATCCGCTCACACACACACACACATACACGCATACATACACACACATTTTGAAAATTTTAGATATAGATCATTAACATTATTGTCAAGGAAACAATTATCTATATACTAGAAATTTATTTAAATTATGCGCGAAATTCCAAAAACATATAACATGTATATCATGTTATGATGAGCTAGTCTGTTAGGTTGTGTCTGCCAGGTAACCAAAAAAGTGAATTGTTTTTCCGTGGTACAGTCTTGGGCGATCATGACTTGGGAAAAGATGTCCCTCAATAGGTTGCCGTTTCTTTCAGAATTAATTCCAAACAAGGATATAAGGGCCTGTCTCTCCTGCTACTGAAACCATATCTGGGTGGAGAAAAGATGGAATTATGACTTTGCGCGTAAATGAATGCAATGACCATCACTAGAATTTGAATTCGGCTCTTTGAAAGTGAAAGAGAATAAAAATAAGGCATAAGATGGCGAGGGACGATGCATTTTTAATTTTTTGAAAATTGTAGTTATCCGGGAATCAAGAAATCGAAAGGGAGTTCCACAGGTGAGAAGTGCAAGAAAAGACACTGTTAGAGTAAAAGTGGCGGTTGCATTTAGCTAGCACAACAGTAAATCTGGGAGACATAGTTGTCAATTTAGAAGGATGCTTAAATTTATATATCGGAGAAACAGGGCAGAAATTCTTATCAGAACAGTTGCCATGAAAATATTTGTAGAAAAGACAGTGGGAAGCCTGGTGATATTGAAGAGAAAGTGACGGATATCGAGATGCCTGGTCAGGTTCGATTACATTACAGATACTATTTACATTATTCGGACTTTTGTCGTCATCTTTGTCGCCATGTTTATCACAACGTTTCGGCCGTTGTACGCTCCGACCCTAATCAGGTGATTGGAATGTCGAACTGAACCCTTTATAAGAAGGCCGGAGCGTACAACGGCCGAAACGTTGTGATAAACATGTCGACAAAGATGAGGACAATAATCCGAATAATATAAGTAGTGTACATAATACATCATCTCAGAAATATAGAGATTACAGACGCTTCTTTAAATTTTGCCAAGATACTTGAGATATAAGGCTGACCAGATATGTCAACATTATTCAATGCACGGACGAATGGTAGATTTATAAATGTGCAAGATAGATTAAGACGAGGAAAATTTTCTGACGTGACACTGTGAACCGACTTTCCTGGCAGTAGACGAAACAATTGATTCGATATAGTCGCTCCACTTCGTGTCAGTGGAAAACGTGAGGCAAAGAATGTTTTGAAAAAAAAACTTCAGTTTACTTTAATGAGCATGTTTGTTGTTCACTTCAAGCCGGGCATGAACAAGAGAAAAAATAGCGAAGGTGTAAGATGTGTTTGTGCACTTGAATCAACAAATTGTAAACGCTTGCATTTCGAGAATAAATCTTGGGGCATCATCTATGCAATTTTTAGCACCCAGATCGACTATACAATATCTGATGAAAAATATCTCGAAACAAAATATAGTAAAATAAAAGAACACATGTTGCAGTTTTCCAGAAAGAGGCCGCTCGTTTAATTCTGCCAAAAAATATTGTCTGGGAATGTAAAAAAAGTTAAAATTATGGTAAAAGACATTGTCTTTCGCTTTGTCAAACAAAAGTATATATGTATCATACCGTACGATGAGAAGTGTGCTCAAAAGAAAAAACGTGTCCAATAGTTACAGCCTAAGAAAAACTCTTTTCTCCATAAGTCATCATCGCAAGATTCGAATGGAATTTTTAATTGCCTACCAGATTTTATGGCAAGAAGTAGGTATAGCTATTGAATGACTGAATCTTTTTTAATACTTATCAATCTTTTACAGGATATTTAAAGCCGGGAAATATTTTTAGATTGTAAGACTTATTCTGGAGATAATCATGATTTACTAGTACATATTCTACTCATTAACCCATGGATTGTAGGACGGAGAAGTGATGGAATCATACCTTTCCCAATGGTATTTGTGCAGAAGTTAATATAACGAACCCGTCTCGATTTGGAACTTGGCTCTCCGATTTTCAATTCTGATCCGTTTTCTGTTACACCAAACCCACGTCTAAGGTCACAGCATCTGGCATTGCTAAGCGATCGCTCATCTAGTTATTGATCTGGCTCGACGTTGCTTAACTTCGGTGATCGTACGAGAAACGGTGTTTCAACATGATATGTTCGTAAGCCACAGCGAGTGTGGAGAAGGATAGGCGAAGACATGAATTTCAATATTATGTTTCGGGGTGTGGTTTAGTGGGAATATAACGCGTTCTTTGTTTAAAATCGTCGAATAAAAATAAGAACACTGAGATATTTCAAAATAAATTATATTTTCAAGAGAACATTCGTTACACTTTCAGACATGGTAATGATCCTAATCACACAAGTGCACTCGGCGAAAAATTAACTGAAAAAGATGAGGTCAACAAGTGAGTCAAAAATTTGTGGCGGGACTATAAAGTTAAAATTCTTTCAAGAAAACCTTCAAATTTAGAGCGAGAGCAGCTTGCTTTCAAATAATAAGACCAGTATGCTGAAAGAGATCTGTATTTAATTAATTATTAACAATAAAAATAATTACCGTATATTTCAGAGTATAAGTCGACCTGGAAATCTTAAAAATTATCCACAAATATACAGCATCATCTAATACAAGTTACAAAAAGCCAACTTTAAATCCTGTGGTGTATCGGCACTTATAAGTAGACTAGTATGTTTGCGCTATTGATCCCAATAGGCCTACAACTGCATCGGTATAGCAACTACCGATGTAAATATTTCTAGTTAAACAATTGACATTATAATGCTGTACCACATTTTTAAATGTAATAAAACAACTTTGACTTCTTGATTTCACATTAAATGCAATATTCAAGCGAAGATTGCATAAACAATTTGTAAATGTTCCGCTCAGCAACACAAACAAGTAACAAGTAACGTAAAGAAATCTTTGGTTCTTGATTTGTATGTTTATGGGTACGTTTACACCAGTCATTAATTCTCATAGTAGTGTTCAAATAACAACATTTAGCATGACATACAATCTATATTTCTAATTAAAATTCATTATCAATGTGGTGTTAAATAACAACATTTAGTATAACCGTGACACTATGTGACACTGCTAAAAAAAAGGAAAAGAAAGTGTTGATTTAAAATATGATATGGAACAGACGGAGAGGCACGAGAAGACATAGATTTATCTCCGCTTGTCTAAAAGTGTAAGTGATGATACCATGTCTCATGATTTCCAGGAAGAAAGAAGAGTCAATTGAGTATATAAAATTTGATAATTTTGAGGACAAAAGCAGAATCAAGAGACTGGCATATGCCTGTCCGTCAACAGGTAGAAATGGCCTCGCCGACCTGAGGATTTTATCATGTGTTACAGGAATTCAGATTGTGAATGGATCAGTGGGTTCATGGGTACAAAATTGAAAATTGAAAAAATAATTATAATTAATGACTAAAAGTTGTGACCGCCATTCTGCCCATGAATTTTTAAAGTCGGAGTTATCAAAGAAATAGATGAGGCGGAGGGCTTAGATGCGACGGAGGGGATCTCCCCAATTTGGAGAGATAATTAGTATTACAAACGGGACAAACAAAGAACCTCAATACACAAACCTGGGGAAACCCTAAATTCCAAAACATTTTGAATCAAAGTTCCCAAGGCCACAATGTGTAAACGGAGCGCTAGTTGCAGTTGGAGTAGAAGTTAGAGTGGCAGACAGAAGACGAGACGAGACAGCTGCGAAGTAGCTGCTGAAGCCCATGTGACCTACTACCGAAAGAATTCCCGACTTTGAGCTCTGTTCCAAGAAATTCGCACCAATAATCAAAATTGTTACTAAAGAGATTTTAATGAGAAGGGTTAATTTCTTTTATACTAAGAACTATATTAACCAAATCTAAAATTGACCTAAAGACTTTTCCGTTTTTATTACGTCTGCAAAAAATATATTTCTGTTTTTTTTTTCCATCATAGCACAGCTCTCCGTGTTTGAATCAGCGCTACGATACTATACCAGCAATATGATCAAGAAACATGGCGTGGGCGGTGCCGGGTATTGACGAAGTGGACAGCAACCAACGATCGTTGAACCGCGACAGTATCGAACAGTGTGTGATTGACCCTGCAAACAATTCGTCGTCTTACGACCATGAGGACCAAGACATCGTCTGGTATCGGCAGCGTGTGGCATGCATCCTTGAGTATAAAGGCCCAGTGGATAAAAGCGTTGATTAGATCCAGTGACTAGACCCAAAAAGTTGAGAGTTCAATAGTAAGCTATGAGGATAACAGTCCGAATAAATATAAATAATGTAAGTCATCATAATACCTCATCTCAGAGATATAGACAGATGTAAATAATTATATTGAATATACTACACCATGTTTTACAAGAAGACTCACGTTAAATCTCTCTGAACATAGCTCAATTAGGTCTTATTTAAATACACATGGAAATATGGCAAATACTATGCGTATTATACTGGGTGATAATACAAATATAATATCATCATCCACGGGTACAAAAAGGCTAAAGATAATGGTGGCATAATTAATAAAAAAAGGAGAATGACAACACTCAATATCAACTATGAATAATAAACAAGGCCACAATGTGTAAAAATAAAACATTCATATAAATCTAGATAAAACAATGCATATAGTCAATGAAACGTAAACTAATGTTCATCTTTGATAATGGGTAAAAGTATAGCCGAAAACGCTCGGAAAATTTCAGGACAATTTTTATATAATTTATCTCCTCAACATAAAAAGAATTATAGGAACACATGAGAAATTATATAAAAAAACTCAACAAGCACAACTTGTCAGTCGTTTTCAATGAAACTTGTATATATATATATATATATATATATATATATATATATATATATATATATATATATATATATATATATATATATATACAGTGCGGTTCACCCTGTACAAGGCCCAGGAGCCACTCGAAGTAAGTAAGAGTTAGAAATTTTGCAGATTTGTGGGGAAGATAACAGTTACGCCTAGACTTGAAACGGTTAAGATTGTAGTGATCGAGAAAACATCCTCTTGGGAGTCGGTTCCACAGAACAGTGCTCCGCAAGGAGAAGCTACTCGAGATGAAATTACTTCTCACCAATGAAATAGGGAGGGAATGAGGGCAGTTCGCTCCAATGCGCGTAACATGGGTCATAGCTGTGAAGGTTATAACTGGCGGAGCTAAGGAATGTAGTCCGTCAGAGCACATCTTGTCTGTGAGAGAAGGGTTGTAGAATGGAAAATAATTTATCAAATCAGATTTTAGGCTCTATCAAGACCGCAAACTGAGGACTGTTTAGGTAGTGCGAAATATAACAGCAATACATCATTTGAAGACTGATATATCTCTTGCAAATATAGAGGATAGGACAAGGCGTCAGTTACTTACTGGATCACGAGCACGTGTTTGTGTGTGTGTGGAGAGTGTGTGTGTTTGATTTTAAATCATATCAACAAGTGTTGAATGACTTAATGTCGATATTAGCCCTTTTTATAACTTCATTTGTGTCTATAAGTGTTATGGTCCATTATCCTCGTCCACGGTTATGGTTCAAGGTTAGGACCAAGGAAGAACAACACGAACACAAGAGTAGGAATAACAAAGATACATTAAACAGAATAATAATAATACAAGAAGTTGAAGGTGTTAGTATGACTGTCAGTCTGGCTTAGAGTGAACTACTATTGTCTCGACTCCCTCTGTCTCGACTCGTTACACTTCCGTTCTTCTACACGTCTCTCTTGAGAGGCGCAGTCTTTATAGTGTCAGGAAGAGTTCATTATCCCGTTACAGGTAAGATCCCATAACAATAAGCATTTTCTTTGTTTGGGAATAGGTAGATATTTTTTGCTTACATTGTAACAATTTACTTGGTTCAGTGATAGGTAAATAAATACTGGTTATTTATTCTTTTTGATCTGTCAACATTTACTTGGTTCAGGAATAAGTAAATAATGGTTGCTTTTTGTTTAGTCTGGAAGTATTTATCTGTCGTCGCATTCTAGGTGCTGAAACACCAGTTCTCGTATGATCACTGAACTCAAGGAACATTTGGCCTGGTCAGTACCTAGTATGGTATTGTCAGATTGGATAATGTAATGGACAACAACTCCGAGTTGGAAATCGGAGAGCCGAGTTCCAATTCCGGTCGAGTTCGTTATATATATACGCGCAAATATCCACCTCTTCTTCCTCTAACTATGAATTAATTAGTAGACTTGTATCAGTAAATAATTATTATCTCCAAAAAATTCTTACAATCTAAAAGTATTTTCTGGCTTTAAATAACCGTAAAAATAAAAATCACGTCCTGCAGACAAGGCAGGTTTATTGGTGCGTATGTATCCATGCGTATACTCGTGTCACACACACACACACACACACACACACACACACACACACACACACACACACACACACACACACACACACACACACATATCACGATCATCTTGACCCATTAGCCGCAGAAGTGGTGTTTGAATACAGAGTTTTCCTTTTCCTAGACCGGTTGCCGCACAAGTTTATAGGACCCATTTTGTCTTGCTATTTTCCCATGAAGAGGATTCATACCTTTCCCAAGGGTATTAACACGCAAGTGAACGTAATGGATCCGACTCGAATTCGAACGGCTCTCCGCTTTCTCAATTTTTCTAGCCGATATCCATTACTCTACCATGGCCCCTTACGTATATGTACGTATAAAAGAACATTTATATGACTCTGTATTCATATATATGTCTATAATCATAAGAAGATACCAGTCAGTGTTTATTACCGTTTAATAATTGATCGGACTAGTATTCCCATAGAATATGGCTTGTGCATTTAAAAGCACTGATAGGAGGAGATGGGTACTGCTCACTTAAGCATTCCATACCATATCCCAAAGAAATCGACTAATAGAAGAGACAACGACCCGGCTTTCCCTCACGGGGCGAATGTCCTGATGATAAGGGGGGGTATGCCGATGACATAGGTTTTCTATGAATGATCTTGAACAGAAAATCAACATGCCCTGCCAAGTATTCCAAGAAATAGAACTCAAGATAGACCTTTCCAAACTAGAATATAATTGTAATTAAAGCAGTCGAATCCATTCACTTACATGCCAATACCCTTGGGAAAGGTATGAATACTATTCTCTATCACCCCAGGTATGTGTAAGTAGCAGGGCAGACCGGGTTCTGTAGCCTTGGATGGCAACTGGTCTACCGCAGAAAAAAATTACAACCTATTGCGGGAAAAAAATCATCCTTGTCAGCCATGTATCGAAAGATACATGATCGCCTAAGCGTGTATCACGCATGGCACATAACTGACTGACTGAAAGCAGGGATGTCAGCTATCCTGAATTCATCATAAAGATTCAAGATATGAAATTAGTAAATACTAAACATTTCAGCTACCTCAGCGTATGGATCAGTTATAACAAATTCACTATATGGGTAAGAGACTAATAGGGCAATATTTAGCGGTTGCAGAGTATTCTTCAGAGTTCTTAAGAACAGGAACTAATCTACACCTAGTTGTTTTACTCCGTGTGTTTTAGTCAATGAGCTTTTATACTAACACTTTTTAAGAACTGAGCCTTCTTTATACGTAATAAAGAACTCACTTTACCACTCTTTTTAATATGAACAAACACAGACTGTACAAAGCAAAGTCCAAGTTCAGTTTCAATCCATAGACAAGTGGTTGTATATTTCAGCACTATAAAACGTTAATGATATAAAACATTACTATTACCTTCAATCAGTTTTGAATTTTTTATTTTTAATCTTTTCATTTTTGTTTGTAAGCTAGTTATTTTATTTAAAATCTGCTATCCTTTTAGGTAACGTTATTCAGTGATTTGAGTGTGAAAGATAGGTGCTGATATTTGTTTTGTTTTTTTTAAATTAAAAATGATTTTGTCTGATGCCGTTTCACAGACAACAGACACCTGAAGAATGCTATAATTAGACTGACGGTAACGTTTTATTTGCAATAAGAATAATAAAACAAGAATACTGATCCGAAGTATTCATGGAATCATGACTATACTTAATTTCTGAACCTCCAACAATATACGATAATGATAACAAATGAGTATTGTCTAATGACTGGGTGTTCATTGCAATAAATATAAAACTACATAGACAAGACGACAGAGAAATAAATGACGGTACGAAAATAAAAAAAAGCGGGGGACTGTGTGGGCTGAGACGTAATTAATCATCAGGAGGTCACAGAAAGAAAAAAAAACAGAACGAAAATTGCTATTTGTCTTTTAAAGTTTCCTCTCAAGAACAGAACATCACGCAGGTGTTCTATAAATATACAAAACGACTTGTGGGGATTAGATTCTATAGTTGATGAGGGTAAATATTGATTCCTTTTTTTTTTTCAAAGAAGAAAAATGACCATATTTCTTTGTTCGCCAATAAATTAAATGCCCATGTCTATTATTTCAATATTTGATATGTTAGAAATATTTCAGATGTGAATTGTATTATTGCGGAAATTAGTTGTGGTGGATATCGCAAGACGTATAGTGCGCGTCCAGTTTTCATCCAGTAATCTCTAAACGGTTGCAGGTGAAAAGCCATATGAGTCATAAAACGCTGAAAATTGTTCCGATTGTTTCTCAAAAGTGTTGGGTACTTTGAGGTACTGATGACATAAAATAGGATCCATTGCGTGTTAATTCAAGATATGTATGAAACGGTAGTGAAATCACCCACACAAGCGCATAATCCCATACACGCATATATATATATATATATATATATATATATATATATATATATATATATATATATATATATATATATATATGTATGTATCAGGTCATCCCATAAGTTCTGTCCGAATTTTGAAACAAGTGACCAAATGTTACATTTAATTACAGATTCAATCAACAATGTATTTTCCCTGATTATCTATGACTTCCTTCCATCTATTAACAAGCTTACTAATTCCATTACTGTAAAATTCTTTTGGCTTTGATTCGAAGAACTCACAAATGTCAGTTTTAACCTCTTCCTGTGTTACAAAAGCTGTTTCTTCCAAATGATTCTGTAAGCTACGAAACAAATGGTAGTCTGAAGGAGCAAGGTCGGGATAATAAGGTGGATGAGGAATTTTCTCCCAGCCAAGTTCTTCGATCTTTTGTGACGTGATTCTTGCTGTGTGTGGTCGCGCATTGTCCTGATGAAACATCACCCGTTTTCGATTCACTAGAGCAGGTCTTTTTTCCTCAAAGCTTGGTTCAAACGCTCTAATTGCTGACAGAATATTTGAGTATTAATTGCTGCATTAGGTGGTAAGAATTCAAAGTGGATTATTCCTTGGCAATCCCACCAGATTGAAAGAAGAAACTTTTGCTCATGAAGTTCCCTTCTAAGCTGTGGCTGGGGTCCTTCCCCTTTACCAAGCCACTGTCTACGACGCTTAATATTTCGATAAAAAATCCATTTTTCCCCAGTCACAAGTCTATCCAAAAAAGGTGAAACAATTTAGCGAGTATGGAGAGAAGAGCAGATGTCAACTCGGGATTTGAGTTTGTTTTCAAACAATTCATGAGGCACTCATTTTCCAAGTTTAGGAACTTTTCCAAGTTGTTGAAGATGACGATGAGCAGTTGTATGTTTTAAACTGAGAACCACTGCCAATTCCTCAACTGATAAAGCAGGATTTGCTTCAAGGGCTGCTTCAAGAAGCTTTTCATCAAACTCAACTGGACGTCCGCTTCGATCTTCATCTTCAAGGGTGAAATGTCCAACTCTGAATTTTGCAAACCATCTTCTGCAAGTTCTTTCATTCACACATTCCTCTCCATAAACTAAGTGAATGTTTCTAGCCGCTTCGGCTTCTGAGTTTCCTTTCTTGAACTCATAAAGCATTATGTGCCTCAAATGATTCTTGGGTACTTCCATGTTAGCTGGGTTTTAATCATACAAAATTTAATTTTATTATTCTCTGAAATAAAATTTGATCAGTTTAAATGCATCTAAACATAAAAATAATGTTCAGCTCCATTAGACATTATAAAATACTCTTTAAATTTCGTTCATTTTAACAAAATGTTAAAATTCGGACAGAACTTATGGGATGACCTAATATAATTCTCAAAATATGTGTGCATATGTATGTATGTAGGTTTTTTGGGAAATGTGTTATTGTTAACTGTGGAAAATCTTTTGGAGCGTGCGGTTTCAACGCTAAGGTTAATGTATTTTATTAAAAATTGTTTGCGAGAGTGATTCTGGCCACTTATATCATTAACTTCACTATCTGCTTTTTGTATGAATGATTCATGTAATGGAAATTGAACTGCACCACATACTCGATATTAAAATAACTGATCCGATGTGCAAATTTCTTATAATAACGGTGACATTCCTCTAATTATTGAACAATTTAGTTCATGCCATATTGACTGGGAATAAAAACTACCTCTACAAAAGAATTCTCATATTACTATATTAGTACAAAAACGCAAAATTCAAAGTTTAAAAAAAGAATTCAACCTCTGCGTTGCGACCGCACGCCCCCAAAACATTTTCCACAGTTAACAATAACACATTTCCAAAAAACTTATTTCGGAGTACATCTTAACTTTCGTTGTCCTGTTATTAACTGGATGTAAAAAAGACATATCTATTTCTATACCTGACGATGATTGTATGAACAATCGAAAGCTTGTAGTAAAAAAAGACCTTATACAACTGGAATTAATAAACAGGGAACATAACATCCATCAACGGGTTTGAGGTTAATGTATTTTATTAAAAATTGTTTCCGAGAGTGATTCTTGCCAATTATATCATTAACTTCACTATCTGCTTTTTGTATGAATGATTCCTGTAAAATATATATATATATATATATATATATATATATATATATATATATATATATATATATATATATATATATATATATATATATATATATATGTACCGGGTGTAACAGGAAAATTGTACAAATGTTAGATTAAGTTTGAACCGTTGTATCTTAGAAATGATTAAAGACATTTTACTGGAATTCTCTATTCGAATCTACTTTGATCAATAAGAATGTATTTAGCTCTAAGTTGAAATGATGCTCCCTCTTGTTGTGACTTCCTGATCCAGTTTTTCTTTCTATTGTTCCCCCTTTTTTAAAACAGTTCTCTTGGTGGTTCTTGAATGGACTTTGAAGATAGAAGCCAGAGTAAGAATGTTGGTACCATTACTGAAAGCCTGAGTGATCCTTTTCCTCTGATCATTGCTCATTTGAAAGACATAGAGGGCAGACACAAAACGATTTTAACCTGTTCTCTTTTTAGCTAACTGTATGTGTTATGAATGAGAGAGCTGGTAAGAAGGGAAGGTTATTAGGATAAGGAGCTTAGATAACGATTGAACTTTGACATGCACAAGTTCTGTTTGTTCTAAAATGTATCATGGGGTGGAGAATGCCGAAGGAAACTGTTTTCTTACCTTTGGAAGTTAGGGGAAGTCAGGGTGAGTCGACTCCGTTGTGTATGAAGCTCAGTTGAACATTTGCTACTTGTAAGTAACCATAGGGTCTGCAATGTTGTGTCTGTGGCTAAGAAGCCGCGCAGTGTCTGAAGATCGCGTAGACGGCTGTAAAATTAATCAAGGCTGAAAGGTGAGGACTTAGCGGCTTAGTATTTTGTTTAATCCATATTTTGTTTAATCCGATTCTTGTAAATAAAAAGTAAAGCTCTCTTATAACTTAAAATGTATGGATTTATAGCACCAGTCGGTAGTGTCTGATAAAGGGTTCATTTGTTTTTTAATTAATGCTGGAATGCGCTTGTAATATAGTTTCCCTTAGATTTGGGGGGGATTCCATTACATTTACGGTTAAGAATTTAATTTAATAACTAATGAGACTTTAAAACTGGTGTTCGGTTGACTAATATCTGTTTAGTTTAAAGTACAACAAAAACTTAATATTAGTTCTCTGCAATGATTGTATTCGCGGAGAATTATTTCTTATATTTTATCAGACTATTGCCTCTAACTAATAAAGATATTATTTTATATTTTTGTTCAGGCGATATCTAAAATTAATTCGGGGTACCAGTATTCAGTTGTCGGATTATTCGATAGATAGATAGATAGATAGATAGATAGATAATGAAAAACTGAGCTAGCGAGAAAGATAAATAGACGGATAAATATATAATGTAGAAACTGGGCTAGCTAGATATATAGTTAACTGTGCTAGCTAGCTAGATGGATAGATAATAAAGAAACTGTTGTAGCTAGCTAGACAAAAGAACAATAATGGGACAATAAGAGAGTGAAAGAAAAAAAACATAAGAAATCAAAAGGAATGAAACAAGAAGTGAGAGAGATGCAGATATATATATGTAACATATATAATATGTGTAACAGCTCAATTTTCATGTTATCTCCTCAAACGTTTCATTTAAGTTGGAAAAGGTTTAGGAATATCACTGAATGAGACGAAGTGCACAAACCAATGTTTTTGTTAAGTACTACATTTACTCCTTTGTTAAAAGCTGTTCTCACCGAAGAAACTTTATAAGCGGATAAAAGTGATAACGGCTTCAATATATAATTAGATTTTGTAAAAAGACTAAGTGTTTCTTTTTTTTCTCTGCTGAGTAAGCAAATATTCTCGTGTAAGATATAAAATCTACAATCACTAAGGTCAACTCTTCCGCTCCCTATTCAATAATTATTTTTCTAATTAATTAGAAATTTTTGGTTGAATATATAAAGCAGCAAAATATGACAAAAATGTACAGAAAGTAATGCTGGCTATTTGTTTTCATGGAATTTACATGGAACCTTGCCCCCTCCCGGTATGTCCCGTGAGTGTTGAAATGTCCAATCTCTCCTTCCATTTCATGTGTCACAGAAATTTCAAATCACTCCTAATTTTCGGGCTTACAGTTACGTCACGTTGAAACACCAGTTCCTGTACGAGATTAAGCAACGTCGAGCCTAGTTGTTACCTAGATGGGTAACCGCTTGGAAACACCAGGTGTAATAAGCATGGATGCGCTGTGTGTGTAATACATAATGTCTCGGAATTGTTAATCAAAGAACCGAGTTCGAATACCAATTAGGTTTGTTATAATCATTTACGCTCAAATACCCTTGAGATTTGTATGAATCTATCACTTCTCCTCCCAGCTATGGGTTAATTAGTAAGACTTGTATCACTAAATCATTATTATTTGAAACAAAAATTCTTACAATCTGAAAATGTTTTCTGGCTTTGACCTGCAAAGGTTTGCTAAACCGTATAAAAAGAAATGTATCAATCAATTCTTTTTGTGATTTTCCTATTATCGTTCTTATTTTCTATGGTTTAAACAGTAAGACTTGTATCGAGAAAAAATCATTGTTGTCACGCTAAAAATTGATAATTAAATGTTCATTTGTATAAAGATAAAGATTTAATCTTACTATCTTACAATCTTACAATCTAAATTATGTTTCGGTTATAAATAAACAACAATGTCGTAAATAATCAAATCAGTCTGTCAACATAATTATAATTTCCTTAAATGACCTTATGCTTGCCGTTCAAACATCAGTTCTCGTATGATAACTGAAGTTAAGCAACGTTGAGCCTGGTCAGTACTTAGATGGGTGACCGCTTGGGAATACGAGGTGCAGTAAATTTGTATGTGCGGGTGGCTCGGAATTGTTAATCTGAGAGCCGAGTTACAATTCCAGTTGGATTCTTTATATTGACTTACACGCAAATACCCTTGGGAAAGGCATGAATCTATCTCTTCTCCCCAGCTATGGATTAATTAGTAATACTTGTATCATTAAAACCGCTATTATCTCAAAAACAAATTGCGTACAAAATATTTAGATTTTGGCATGAAATAACCCACAGAGATGTTGATATGCCGCTAAACAAAAACAACCAAGCAAAATTAAATCATTTTGATATTCAAATGTCATTTCAATGTGATTCCTCGTTATGTTTTATTTATTTAATTTATCTCTCTCTCTCTCTCTTTCTCTCTCTCTCTCTCTCTCTCTTTTAGTGCCAGTTTGTTTCTATTTTACTTAAGACTTCCTCGTTGTTCACATATTCTATCAATGATATTCTTATCATCTCTTTACTCATTACATATCCATGAAATGCTACAAATTCAGAATAACGTCCCAAACTCCGCGCATACTTTCGATAATTATTTATTCATGCTTTAATTTATTTATGAAAAGGGAATTTTAAAGAAAAAATTAAGGATATTTAAAGAATTTAAATTTTTAAAAATTTAAAAATATAATTTTAGAATCTATTTTTTAAAGATACATCCTAAGATTTATTTCCATATGCTTAATTTCTAATATGTTAAATTACAGTACATACTCGAGTATCATGCAACCTTTGAAGACCTAATTTTGAGGCTAATTTAAGTATAGTAAATCTATATCTAATTTGGTCAACGGCGTAGCCAGTGCCAGCCATACATGCGCTAATTTTAATTCTTTAAATTCCCTTTTCAATTCACATTATAAGCGAGTATATATACGGCATCTATTGCTCTGGAAAGTTCTGAATATTTGTTTTGCAATTATTATGTGTTACGAATTGAGAAATATAACGCTTAATAAGTAAATTTCTAGATTAACAATGAAAATAATGAATTGGACAAATTTGAATCATTTTCTACTAGCCAAGAAGGCGCCCTTTTAGGTGGACTTTAGTCGACTTCCTTCGGATGGTTTTGGGACTTTGGCATTTTAACTTCAGCGTTCTATGTACGTAAAAGTTAGAAGAATTGAGATATAATAAAATTATTTTTTCTTTATTAGACATCTTAATTCGGCATAGTCCTTCTTCATATACGCAACAAATCTTCGTATTTTTTTACAATTATTTTGCGCGCAACATTTATTTTCTTTTAAAATAATCATTCTTTATGATCTCTTTATATACAGTCAGTCTTAACAGACATTAGGGAACCCGAACTATGTAATATTTTGACTACGTCACAGTACACGGAAAAACATTTTAGCAATGTACCGTTTAAGTATTAATTACAACTGATGTTAAGTATAAGTTTCTTTTTTGTATTCATTTTCTATAAAACCTCGTCGTTGCTCACGTTGTTCAGTCTGTGGCATATTCAGCATCATTATGTAGAACCACATTTCTGATGCTTCAAGTCGCTTCGTCTTTGAGGAGATTGTCCAGGCATATCGGAGGACAGATATCGCGTAACAGTCCAGTACACTTTTCTTCGTTTCTAACGAAGTTTTTCTGTCTCTGCTTAGCTTTTGGAATGCATCTTTGGCCATGCCAAATGCGTCTTCAGATCTCAATATTACACTTTCCATCCTCTGTTAGAACACTTCCCAAATATTTAAATTTTTGGACTTTGTTTTATTTTATTTTTGATTTGACAACATAACGAAATATCAAAATACCTTTATTATTTTGACGTATTCATTGTATAGCTCACACCAAATTTTCTCGCCTTTATTTATTACCTTGTCTTTCTGAGTTAGCCAATATGGCTACGTCGTCTGTTTATCTAATGTCCACCAATAATAAATCCTCTTCGTAAGCATTTTCTTTTTTTTTATTTGATTCGTTTGTTTTCTAATAAGAATTAACTGTTGCTGTGTATACAATTATTAGATGTATTGAAAACTTTGACGTTAAAAATCTCCCGCTAGTAACAAACGTCCAAGTGACGTATTTATATGTTAAACATCGCGTGTGTCCGGAATTTCGGACACTGTGCAAAAGCTCGTTTTATTTTCGTTCCTCAGCATCACTCTGCGAATAGAGCGCAGTTGTTGCCATTCTTTGACGAGTTATCCGCAGCTGTCTGCGAATTTCTCTGACAAATATTTGGCGGATGTTGGCTTTATAATCTTAGATACGGTCAGCATTTTTGTTGAAGAATTTCATACTTAAATACCAGCGACTCTCTTTAAGCACCTGTTAACACTTGATGCCCGGCACATATGACGCTTCTTTTTATTGTGTCGTTCACTCAATACAAGTCCCGAGAGCCACTCAAATTAGAGGGTTAAATTAAGCTGTTGTTATGATTTTATGGTTGTAAGCAGTTTGGGGGAAGAAGATGTCTGAGTGGAACTTTCTCCTCATGGGTGGAAAGAGGATGATTTGACATTCTGTATGTGTCATGGAAGGTATTACCTGTGAATTATATCGTCAAAACCTCTGCCACGGAAATAGCTTTAGAATACCAAGTGGCTAGCAACGTTTCATCTTTGAGAAAGGAGATGTAGGGTAGGAAATATTTCATCACCCACAAGACTGCAAAATAATTTTGAGGTCTGTCAAGCCTGAACAGTGAAGACTGGGCAACTCAGGAATACTCCATTTTTGGGCCGATATGTTCCCTTGTAAATGTAGAGTAGTAATCTGGTACTTTCTATAGAGCTACAAGTAAGCGACCATTTTTCCAGCATCTTTAGTAATTGTACGAATGTATGAGTTCAAATTTATGTCTGGAGTCAGCTTTAGTCCCGTGACGAAAGCGCATGTGAGTACAGACGGAAAAAAGGCCTCGGATCGCATGCGGACATGTTTATCAACATCAGTCAAATCCGGGTTTTTCCTGTTGACAGCGGGGTAGTTTGGCAGATCTAGATACGGGCCTCTCTGCCTGCATCTTATAAATACGGGTCTTTGTAAGATGCCTCATGCCAATAAAAGCAGGATTAAAACCAGCAGTCGGCAGTTGGCATGACACGGTGTTTTGTGAAGTCGGTCCCTTGGACATTTCTGTTCTTCAAGTTGCTGTGGTTTCCGATATTTTTGTTACCTCCCGCCTCCTTCCCCGCCCTCCCTATTACTCCCTTAGTTGCTGGGAGAGCAATCGGTTATGGGTTTCCTACCAATCTCAACAGACCCTTTGCTTACCTTATAAAAAGTCGTAATAGATATAAAAGGTAAGCAGCCTCGCTGAGAGTACAGCTGTTCGTCAAGACTGGAGTATTTTTACCGTCTACTCGGTAGTGATGAAACTTTACTAACTTTGTTTTGTTTTTATTGAACGATACAATCCATTTTGCCCCCCCCCCAATTAGCTGTGATAGGTCAGCGGAGAGATCAGTTCTCACACTCTGGAGATTAACACCCATCAACTTTTCTCATTTGCTTATATCTTTAGAAATGATCAAATAATCTTTTTAGGCAAATCGTTAATATGAAGCAGAAAGAAGGTAGGACTGAAGAGAAAGCCTTGGGATCCGACTGCATAGATCTCTTTTGGATCCAGAGGATTGGCCATTAACGGCGTCCTCATAGGAAGAGATTTATAAATGGGAATGCTCTTACAGTGATAGTATAGCTGGAGTGTTTGCCAAGCAACCCTCTGTCACACCTTGTCAAAGGTCTTTTAAATATCTAAGAATAGAACTTCACCATCAATATGATCAGCGGAAGTACGAATTCTTCAGGCTGCAAGGTTGAAGTTCAAAGGCTGGAGGTGCACTGGAAACGCGAAAAATGTCTTCCAAAATTGTAAGTAATAAAGAGCAGGAAAATTTCGTTGCAAGCTGAGAAATGAGTGAACTACTATGTAATATCAGACCTTATAAATGGCAGTGGATGCTGGACAATTATTTTCTCACAGTTGGAGAAGTGACTTGGAGCAACAGATATGTGGTTCTACAGAAGGTTGCTGGAACATGAGAGCAACGAGGGAGATTTTAGTAAAATGGGATAAAAAATGAGACTTGTACTTAGAACACGAAAAGTGACATTTGAAATTTCAGAGACATATGAGGAAGGAGGGCTTGGAAAAGGCCAAAGTGGCAGCGGGAAACATCGAATAAACTAGGTAACCGGCTTGTGTATATAGATGGCAAAACACGGAATGTTTGTAATCATTTCACCTCAAGCAAGGCAATAAAGCCACTAAAACACAAACGATTACTGAGTGCAAGAGAATATGAGAAAAATCCCCTATTAAAGTGAGAGAACAACAAAAAAAAAACAGGAACTCTAGTTCAAAGAATGGTTTGTTATTCTTAACGCCTCCAAGACAAAACTGATCTTTTTTTAATCATCTGAGACATCTTTCTGCCTTCCATCAGCATGGCTGATGCTAACCTCCATAATGACTCGTTTCGCCTTATTGGGTTAAAGTTCTCGGTCGACTTGAAGTGGAAAGACTACATTGAATCCATTGCTAGGTCAGCTTCAAATAAATTTGGTTCACTGTGTCGTGCTAGACAATTTTTTCTCTTCAGAATCTAACTTACATATCTATAAGTCTACCATTCTCTCATGCTTAGAATATTGCTGCCACATTCGGTCCGGTGCTCCTGCTATTTATTTACAGATTCTTTATAAAATCCAAAGGAGAATCATCTGTATTATTATTCATGGCGTCTCGGCTCCAGACACATTTCCACTGCTGTAATGTTGCCTACTTTCGTGAAAATTATTCAGATCAAATCTTCGCTATAGTACCAAGACTTTATGAATATAGACGCGCAGTACTAAATTAGCAAAAAGGTATCATCAATTTACAATTGTAATGGCTAGATGCTGTTCTATGCTAACAGTTTCTTTTCTCTCACTTCTCGCTTGTGGAACTCTCTTCCGGCTCCATTCTTTCCGGCGGCTAACTTTGATCTTCAAAAATTTGAATGCAATGTCTATTGTTATCTACCCTCTTCCTGATTAAATACAGAAGATAGTTATTGATATTTAATTATAGCGATGATAGTAGTGAAAAATAATGCTTAGAACTACAAATATTAAGACATTGTGGAGAGCTATAATCGCCTACGTCGTGAAGGGATACAGCACATAAAAAAGAAAATGTGTAGAAACAAACGAATTTTATTAGTAAGGAAAGATGAATTAATCTTGAAATATTTATGATCTCAAGCGAAAGAACTGAAATAATTTTTGCGTGAATAAATTTGTTTTTTCTTTAAATTTTCCCAGCTGTCCACAACTATCTTATCTTTTTAAGCTGTTCTAGTCAGAACAGCTAGAAAAATACAGTCTAATGTTATTTTTCTTACTGGTTTTGAGATATTCGAAAACATCTGCTTATACATGAAAGTAGTTTTTTTTTCATATTGCTTCTACTTTGCAACAAACTGTTGAGCCTGAAAGAGAAACCGTGGTTTCCTTCCTTCATTAGAGAACTACATCATCACGCGATTAAAATCTATATTCACATATTGATACGCTCTCCTTCACTGATAAGTAGTCCGTAAAATTCCCTTAGTTCTAGCAGTACAAGTAGTCAATTCAGACTATATGTGTTGTGCTGCTTAACACCATTGGAAGGAACCTCTGGCCCAGTTAAAAGATACCTAATTCGATTTTCAGCAAGAGGCAGAGACTCCCAAATTTGTATAGTGGTACCGAGAATGCCGTGGAAACGAAATCAGATCGCGCTCTAACAACTACAACAGATGCCAAACACTTCATCTAAATACAACGATGATCATCAGTTGTAGAAAGGCATTCCTTATAGAACCAAGAACCTACAGCCAACTACATAAGATATCGTTACAGCAACGTCACATTGTGAGGGATTGTTTAATATTATTTACACTATTTACATAGTAAAAATACCAACAATATATTTTATCTAGAGAATCCGGCATTAAATAACCCACAGAGGTTGATATATCGCTAAACGAAATCAACCAACCAACCAACATGAAACAACACTTTCATGACATTAATTCATATAAAATCCTACAATTTCTTAAAGAAATCAAATTGTGTTTCAAAATATAACTTCAACAAAACCACAACATAAAACACATATCACTGCTTCTAGTAATTATGTCCACACAAACATGTATATGCACAAAAGCTGAGTATCATCTACCATGTATTCAATTGTGAAAGCAGAATAACATATATCCTATTTTTATTACTTCAAAGCTCTCAAGAAAATTAAATTTCGGCATTAAATGATCCATAAGGAGTTGCTATGTCGTTAAACAAATAAAAAACAATAAACAAACGACGTTACCAAGATGCAACTGTTAGATCAAGCACATTACTATTTGTTGCCTGCCAGTATCTCTATTACTAATACTATTCAATATTGCTACAAATAGTAAAAATAATAATGAAATATGTATATTCTTTATGTTTTAATCATTTCACACTAAGCAAGGCAATAAAGCCACTAAGACGTAAGTGGCTACTGAGTGTAAAACAATAGGAAAAAACGAAAACCATTACTAAGGAAAACAATAACAAAAATAGGAATTAAGAAGAGAAGTTAACGATTAATATTAAAATTACATTTTTGAAGATTAAAATTCTCTGGAAAGTAAGAAGCTGGAAGAGAGTTCCTTAAGCGAGAAGTGCGAGAGAAGAAACAGCATAGAACTTACGTTTATATCTAAGCTATTTTAACGATAAAATGGCGTGAGCTTGCCGCCAGTCTATTAGTTCTCTTAATTTGATAAAGTCTCGGTACCAAATAGGAAATCTCATCTGGACTATTCATTTTATTTACATTTTATTTGACACTGACAATTCTTTCAATGTTTTTTTGGGTTTACAAAGAGTGAGCAAATCCTTCCCATTCGTTTGAAGTCTTGACTTAAATCATAGCTCAACCTATCTGATCGGACCGATTAATCTCCAACGTGAACTCTTATTGGGAATGAATCAACTCTTAAAATGAGACAACATACCTGTCTTATGACCAATGAAAAGACGACAGTGAAAATCAACGCAGTTTTGTGACACGGGCCGTACTTTAATCTGACCGGATTTTCGAATATGATTCCTGAAATACAGCTTGAAAATCTGTCCAAATATATGAAAGGAGATAAGAAAGAAAATAAGAAGATGGCGGTTTGGTGGGGGGTAGATATAAGGGGAGAGATAATCTCTGCATTGTTCTTATTACGTGATTCCGTTGTTGTTAATGCTTTTAGCAAAAGATTCAAGTCAAGGTTAGACATTTTTCTGAAGATCAAATTCATAGATGAGATTTTCGTTAATTGTCATGAGAACGATGCGTGGTGTGGTTTGCTGTATACACGTTTTAAGCCCAATCATCGTCTAATCTTGCTCGAAGAAAATACCATATTAAAACATACAGAATTATCTCATATTACTCCTGCAGACGGATTAATCACTGATTTTCAGAATTAGATCAATCTCCTATAACAAAAACTAATCCTCGTTTTTCTCATTTAATCATATATATATATATATATATATATATATATATATATATGTGTGTGTGTGTGTGTGTGTGTGTGTGCGTGTGTGTAAAAATTGAGATGTAAATAAATATATATCTGTAAAAGACAATATGAATAAATACAAAAGGGAAATAATTTTTTAACAATGCCTTTCATCCCCTGAGAAATGGCAACGAAAAGTTTTCATTTTGTCTTATGTTTGTGGCCGAGTGGTTAGAACGTTCGCTTTCTTACGACAAGACCCTTGTTCGAATCTCACCATCGCTAATTTGTCAGAAAGGAGACTTCCTGATGTTAGCGGTGTGGAGAGGGCGATCCCAGCGTGCGGCACCTTTGTAAAGTGTCTGAAAATCATACCACGGGTTGGCCCAACTCTTGTAAGTGAACTTGGGTAGACTGTCGATGGCTATGCTAACAAGTAATCACAAGTCATCGTGGCCTTGCTCAGATTGTTGTTCGCGCTAGATAACATGCTCTCTCCCAGGAACTGTAACTAAGGTTCTGTGGGTGTTGAACAAACACATTTGTGCCTGAGCGGGCGTCTGCAATAAGAATTGGCTAGCCGCCCTAAGAAACGGGCATCCTCTAATACGAGTAACCAGCTATTACACACGCACACACACACACACACACACACACACACACACATATATATATATATATATATATATATATATATATATATATATATATATATATATGCTGGATTCACTCGTTGCGGATGGCAAACGAGGGTTCAGTAAAATAGTACTCAACTTACAGATGTGTCTCCCGAGACCTGCAGGTTTTTGCTGACTTTTAGACAAATGAAACATGTGGTAGACCCATTTCGCTTCACTCGAGTAGTTGAAGATCAATTGCCACATGTTTCCGCAAAACGTAACGCACGCACACACACACACACACACACACACACACACACACACACACATATATATATATATATATATATATATATTCATACATATATATATATGTATATGATATTATTTTACTGTATTATTGTTAAGTATTAGATTATACAATCTGATTTGTTTTAATAGTAAATAATAAATCTGAACTATTTGTCAAGATTGTTAATTGTGATATACCGGTGAATAATATTTTTATTGCCGTTCTCGTCTTGTTTATAATCTGGTTACAATAAAATGCTTTAATGGGATTTTTATTTTTGTTTATATGGAGATGATTGCTAATGTTATTTCGTCTAAGTTTCTTTACAGCCAATTTCTTCAACAACATGGTGTGCGAAATTATTGTTAAGATGTGAGCGTAAGTTTTATTGTTATATTCTTCCGTTTTTTGCTTCCCTGTCACATAGAACCTTGAAGTATTTGAATTAAACGGTTACCACGATCTTCTATCTTTCTAGGACTTGTTCTTTTATTGTCCTAAAGTTTTCTCCTCTTTTACTCCAAGTGAACCCTTGCATTTTAGTGGCATTATCGCCTCGCTTGAGAAGGAATGATTTTAAAAATGTGTTGCTTAAGTCTTTATAAAATATTGCGTTTGATGATGAAATCATTTTCACACGTTTATGTTTTATAACAACTATTTCATATAATTTGATATGAACATTAAAAACCTTTAGGCAACGTTAATTTTGCACTGAGGCTTCTCAGGCGCTGAAAGTTAGAAGCTGAAATTTTATCTACACTGAGTCTCGCATTCAGCAGCAATTATTTGGTTGGAAATTTGCATAACAATCCACCCACACACTAACAGAGGTGCATGTATTATTAGAATATATATATATATATATATATATATATATATATATATATATATATATATAAATATATATATATATATATATATATGAGCACGCAGAGGGTAACCTTCACCTGAATACTTAGGACAGTAGCAAGCTAGGAGGTCCTTAAATGTCTGTTTGCATTTTGCCCTGATTTCCGTTTTTCATTCGATAACACATTCCAGTATCCAAGAAAAGTAATATACATTTTTTTATTCTTGGCAATATTTGCACAATTCTGCTTCGCAACTACTGGCTTTTCTTATAATTTTATATATTCTCACCACTTTAGCTATCGGTTAATAAGTATAGCTTAATGAACTCAATAACCGGGTTTGGTGATCAGCCTAGGAGAAAGATGGTGTAGCCCCCGGTGTAGCCATCGAAATCTTCATACATGTCATTACAATGACACTGTCTATTCATGCTATGAAACATACATCGTGGAGAATATTATCATTAATCTGTATTGATGGATTCAACCATTTTCTTTTGATTTTAATATGTTTTTGTGTACATTTGTTTGTGAGAGCAGTAATTTTGTTAGAAAAGGTGAAATAGGGAAAAAGCCTGGGTGTAGATTAATATTTGGGTATTGTTCTATGGCGGCACTCTCTAGAATTTTCCTTCTGAGTCAGTTATTTTCTTTTTTTATAAGTATAGAATTTTTAAAATCAAAATTATGGTTGAATTTATTCCTATGTATTACTAAGGCATTATTTAAGTTGTTTATTCTAAGGTCTCTTTTGTGTTCATTGATACGTTTTTTTATGTTTCTGCTTGTTTCTCCAATATATTGGGAGGAACAGTTTTGGCAATTTATTATATAAATGCCTGCTTCAGAAATGTTATTGCTATTGTTGTTTGAAGATCTTATTATATCTATAATTGTTTTCGAGGTGTTTGTGACGATTTTAAGATTATTTAGATGGGATAGGTTATTCTGGATAGTAGACGTGACAGAGTTGGTTGGTAGTATTATGTATCTGTTTTCAGCAATTACTCTTTTCTTATTGTCATTTATTTATAAATATTGTCTTCTCTAAAAGTTAACTTTGAGAAATTTTCACACACACACATACACACACATATATATATATATATATACAAATGAGAGAAAGAACGAATAGATTAAAAATCTACAGTTCAAAGCATTTATTGTTTTAAAAAAAGAGCTCAATACAGAGTAGAGCAAAATATTATTATATTTTTATTATAAGAGGTTATAATAAAATCATTTTTAAATTGCTACATAAAAAGCTTTCATGTTTCAATACTATGATTGTACTTCCTCAGATGATGGTTGGTAACTGGTTATAAAATGATTTCTTAGGGAAATTTAAAAACACATCGTTACCTCTTTTCCTAAAGTTAAAGTGAGCAAAAGGTTAGAAATTAAAAATAAACTCGTGGGTATGTCTGAATTAAACAATTAAATGTCAGATCTACGCTAAATAGAAAAATAAGGTCAGACTCACACACATACACACAAACAAAACACACACACACATACATCCATCCATATATATATATATATATATATATATATAAATATATTCTAACCACCCTCCATCCGTAATACAACACATACCCTCCTCCATAGAATATAGAATTAGCAATAACTCTTCCAGTGAAGATGTCTTGTGCAAACATAGTAAATTTTATAAAACTACCCCTAAAAAGTATTTCTTATAAGTGCCTCGACATCAATATATTAAATATAACCGCGATAGTAAGAATGAAAATAGAAACAGAAAAATCATTTGGTCCACAATCCCATTTAACCAAATGGTTAGTACGAAGTAAGGGCAGAAGATTCTCAGTTCAATTGAGAAACACTTCCCCAGAAATATTCCACTGAGTGTAATTTTTAATAGAAATGCAGTAAAATCAGATAATCCTGATGTTTTTAAAAAACTTAATAATACAATTTTAAATCAATACAAGTACCTAAGTAATAATTGCCACTCCAAAGTAGCAAACGCTGATAATACCAACAAGTGTAATTTAGAAATCCTAATGAATGCCCATTAAAAATAAATGTCAAACAGACTCTCTTCTTTACTTAAGAACTATTTCTACGATAGAAAATTCATCAGCTAAAATATTTTATATCGGTAGTACCAACAATTCCTTTAAAACTAAGTGGTATCAATCTTTCACCAAAAACGCGTACAAAAATAGGACGTCCCTTTCTAAATATTTTTGGAACTTAAAAGAAGTTAACAAAACCCCTACGGTAAAATGGAAAATATTTTTTAAAAATATAGAAATTGTAAATGAACCGTCTTTCCTATGTTTAGAAGAAAAATTACAATTAATCAAATTTGCTGACAAAAAAGCGCTGTTAAACTAATGGAGTGAAATGACTGTGAACTGCCGACACAGTTAAACTTTTACCTTAAAATATAGTTAAAAAAATTTTTAAATAATTACGAATTACCATTTTTATAGACATATTTATTAGTATATAATGTTCCATCCTCTACGGGTAATTACCTTATTTTGTTTCTTCAGCTTAAATATAAATTATACCATAGTATTATTATCATCATATATGGATCTTCCACATTTAGTCTGTTTAGTATTATTAACGTCGTATATAGATGTTCTATATTTTTTAATTATCTACAGGCCCCTTTAAGAAACTTTCTGAATATAAAAAACACATTTTTTTTTAATTTCTCGTGTTAACATTACGTTTGCGTTTGATTAACCTACCAACTCCCTTAAACAAATAAAACTTGCCTACAATCAAGATACATTTGTCGTTGTCATATCCTTCACAATCGTCAATGGTGCCATGTCTATATGTCGGTTTATCGCGACGTGAAGAAAAAATAACTCATCAACCCCCACCCTCTGACCTTATTTTTTCTATTTAGTGTAGATGTGACATTTAATTGGTTACTCCAAACTTACCCACAAATCTATTTTTAATTTCTAACCTTATGCCCCCACCTTTAACTTCGGGAAAGAGGTAACAATTTGTTTTAAAATTTCCCGAAGAAATCATTTTATAACCAGTTACAAACCATCACCTAAGGAAGTACAAGCATAGTATTGAAACATGAAAGTTTTTGTGTAGCGATTTCACAATGTTTTATTATAACCTCTTATAACAGAATATATATATATATATATATTGCGGCTTCTCTCTTTAAAATATACATTTTTCTTTCGAACAGTTATAACCTTTTCCCTATATATATATAAAGTTTTTGGTTATAATGTGGATTTGTTTTAGTGCATATATTATATTTTATTCTTCATATTATTGCTACAGGTGTTACTGGACTCGTGACGTTCTTCAGGCAAATTAAAGGAATACATTTTCCTAATGTTTTAATGTTTCATTGTTCACTTTCTGTATTTTTAGTGAACCTTGATTTCATTTTTGAACTGTGAATTTCTGCCTAAGTGGCAATAAAATCATTAGGTTTCGTTTTAGAAGGGTGATGACAGATATGTTGATGATAGATTCCCCCTATCCCCACATCAGGCTTGTGACTGTCAAATCTATTTACATTTATGTGTATCGTTTGTGCGTGTGTGTCCTCCGTTAGCGTGCACATATATATATATATATATATATATATATATATATATATATATATATATATATATATATATATATATATATATTGGAATCTTACAGAATAATATGATAAGTAACAAATAGGAAATGTCTATAAATCTAACATTTTTCCCTTTTACCTTACAATGAGATATGGAGAAAAAGAAAGAATGAAAAAAAATCTGGTATTTTCCATTTTTACATTGTTTGTTCTTCATTCGTTAAGTAGACTTCACGTGCATTTGTCTTGTCAAGTAGCATTGGGGTATATAATTTATGTATGTTAGCGTATCATAATTCTAGTTTCTTTATGCGAGATTTGGATGATAATATTTGTGTTTGTATGTGTGTCTATGTGTTTGTGTGTGTATGGGCGCGTGTGTAGTAGTAGTAGTCGATATTTTTTATTTATGCTTGGTGGTTGTGCACATGTTCATTTGTGTGAAGTTCAAAAAACATACGTAACACCGTTTGTAGTAGTAGTAGCAGTAAGTAGATCTTAGCTATCTTAGATTATTTAAGTATTGGTTTTATAAAAGTTATTGATGTCATATAACGTCTTTGACGTATGTTTATAGATGATAAAATATTTAACAGGATTGTCTCTTGCGTAACAATTAAGATTATTTTTAAATTAGGGCGAAACTTATAAAAATCAGTTTGACCATTTTTTTTATTCCTGTGTACGTATTACGAGCGAGTTTAAAGGTTTGTTTCGCTTCTACTAAAGCTTCATCTGCTTGACCAACAATGAAAGAACAACACACAAATTACAAATACGTTAACAATATTTTTTCTCCTTTCTTTTTCTACATATTCTCATATTCACTGATGAAACTTTATTAAAAGCTAAAAATGTTAGATTTATAAGCTTTTCTCGTTTGTTCCTCATCCTGTCCTATATATACAGGGTGATTGAAAAGTAACTCCCTATTTTAAGTACGTCTCACTATAATTTTTACAAGACGGGAGAATCCATTATACATAAAATTGGGAGTTACTTTTCATTCACCCTGTATATATAGGACAGGATAAAGAACAGCAATTCATCTCAAGCATCTTTTTCCCGGGCCTTGATCACGCTTTCTCGGTCTTTAGGCTAAGATCACGGTGTAGTATCTGTTCTCAGATTACTCGCTGGACGATCGCCTATGGACTGAGATTCGATCTCTGATACAGGCCGGTCGCAGGGATTCGTCCCTGCGCTGGTAGTATCGCAGCTAAGACTAGCTATGACCAGCTAAAGACCAGCTTGGACAAGCTAAGACCAGCTAAAGCCAAAGCACTGCGGCCCGGGTGAAAACTCGGGTCCATTCCCCCTCCCTTCCCACATTAAACCCAGACCTTGTGTCACAACCTGGCCCTGTGGGAGGTCAAGTAGATACCTAGTATCTGTTCGCAGATTACTCGCTGGATGATCGCCTTTAGGCCGGGATCGATCACTGATACAGGCCGGTCGCAGGGATTCGTCCCTGCGCTGGCAGTATCGCGGCTACGTCTAGCTCTGACCAGCTTGGACAAGCTAAGACCAGCTAATGACCAGTGGCCTGGGTGGAAGCGCCCGGGCCTATCCCCACTTCCCCCTTTTCCCACATTAAACCGGCCTTATGCCACATCTGGACCGCGTGGGAGGTCTGGTAAACAATATCTCAAGCAAGGTGATAATGCCACTAAGATGCGAGGGACTACAACTAGGTCTTAAAGAGAATGAAAATACTTTAAAGGAAAGCGGAAATCCGACCCTAAGTAGGAAACAATGGATAAACCTCTGCTCTTGTTCAAAAGATGTGAGAGGAGTGATTATCAGATGACATATTCTTCTCTTCTGGAAGTGAAATCTTCCCTGCAATGATGTGTAACATAAGGGAATAAAAGGAAAATAAAGAAAAAATACTAGTTCCGAATAGAAAGCGGGCCCAAATTTTTGTTCTTTGTTTATCGCATGTAAATTTTGGCGAAATTATTGTATATTCTGAACTGACCTGTTATTACTGAACAGCCTGCCTTTGAGAAAGATAATGATGAGAAACAAAAGAAGACGAAAATACTTAGACTTGCTGTCATATTACGTTGAAACAGCGGTTGATGTACGATAACCGACGGTAAGCAACGTTGAGTCAGTTCCTGGCTGGGTGACCACTTGGGTATAGCAGGTGCTGTAAATTTGGATATGAGAGTAGTGTAATGAATAATAGCTCGTTATATTCGCAAATAGTCTTTGGAAAAGTCAGGAATCCACCTTTCCCCTCCCTTGGTATGGGTTAATTAGTAATAGTTCTGTCACAAATTTATAATTATTTTTTTTAAATTCTTATACTCTAAAAATATTTGCTGCTTATTGAAGGGAAGCCACATCACTTCTGTGAGAAAGTGACTGGAGTCGAGATGCCAAGTCAGGACCGATTACATAGCAGATCCTTCTTTGGATTTCATCGAGAATTTCGAGATGAACAGCAGGGGTACCAGACCAGGTATGGCAACAGTACTCAATGCACAGACGAATGGTAGATTTATAGATATGTAGGATGGACTCTGACGAGAAAAACCTAGAACTAGATCTGTCTCCGTCGAAAATTAACGGAATTTTCAACCTCTTCTACCTTGAGTACTCTCGAAACTTGTACTGAGTGAACGTCTTAACATCGATATATGTTAACACACTAGCCTTGTAGACTATTTATTGATTCGAGGATCATTGGTTCCTTACTGCTTTGTGACAAACTCTTTGGTATACTTTGCAAATTTCCCATACCATAATTTTCTCTCGTTCCCAAGGTCTGCCCTCTTTCTGTTTTATATTAACGATCCGCCTATGAACATCTCAGTTCTATAGAAAAAATATATATGCAGACGATTCAGCGGCTTATATGTGCGCATTCAAAAATTTCGATGACCTGATCCTGGCAGATGATCTCTTCTCTGACCTAGCCCTAACTTTTCAATGTCGGAAAGACGAGGTTGAATTATTCAAAACTTTTAAAATACAGCGAGAATATTTTCCTCGTCACTTCGCCGGCGATAAGTTTTCCTCAGTCCTGAATAACTACTGAACGGTATTACTACTCCAAATGAAACTCCTCGCCTTGAAGGTCTATTGGGACCCGAGCCACATGTTGAACTCGTATATACGAACCATCACTAACGATTCATCGTTTTATGTCATTTCAACAATCACATTCAGTAATCCTCTTTATTGGATGAAAAATAATATATTACGCTACTTTTATTGTGTGAAAAATAATATATTATGCTACTTTTTATTGGGTGAACACTAATATATTACGCTATTTTTATTGAATTAAAAATAATATATTACGCTACTTTTACTGGGTGAAGACTAATATATTACGCTACATTTATTGGATGAAAATAATAAATTACGCTTTTTTTATTGGATGAAAAATAATATATTATGCTACTTTTATTGGGTGAAAAATAATATATTCGCTACTTTTATCGGATGAAAAATATTATATTACACTACTTTTACTGGGTGAAAAATAATATATTACGCTACTTTTATTGGGTGAAAATAATATTATGAGTTATTATTATTTTAAAGTAAGTTTACTCGTCACTGGATGTTACTTTAATAATTTGGCGGTAAACTAAGTGTAAGTGAAGTGAAAATAAGATTTACTGGTTTCAAACCGTGAAAATTTCACGGTTTTCTTAACTGAATTTTCTGATAAATCTTCGATTAATGATTAATAAGCTCATAGCGAGTTTTATGACAATGTGGGATATATCACTACCCCCACCTTCATTTTGACGCACGCGCGACATTTTCACCCCTTCCTCTCACGTTCGGTCAGTCATAGTAGTAAACCGTTCTTAGCCGAAGATGAGGAAGAATTTTTTTTTTTTTCGCGCGCTTTTGCGTTGACGTCACGGCAAATTTGGCTTTTTCAAGTCAGTCGCCCCCGTGGTCGTCTGACCATCGGCACGGGCAGGCTCACCTTATCCTCTCGCCGGTGAACCCATAGATACTGGCAGAGAATTTTATTCGGCAAAGCCTTGCCTAGACCTCATGGCTCGTCTCGGTATCTTAACGCAACGACACGGTCGTCATCTTTGCAATGACAGATTTCTTGTCCCGAGGCTAACATCTTTATCGAGTCGTCAACTTCCAGAAACTTTCAACTTGAAGAGCAAGCATTTTTCATATTCTTCGAACTCATTCTCTCAGAACCAGTTACTTTAAAAAGAATTACATACACTCACAATTATAAATTCTCGCAGTGAGTATTTTTTCCTTGCCGTATGTTCACTATGCATTACAACTGACTTTCTGAACCTTTCTTCTCGAGGAACTCCTTCCCGCCATTTAGCCATCTTGGATTTGAATTTTGGCGCGGAATCTATTCTTGTCAACTACCATATTTCCAGCATCTTACTGAAGGCTTAACTCAAGACAATTAAATTTCATTCACTACAATATTTCCAGTACCTTACTGAAGACAATCTACTTGGCCTCTTTTTCAACTACATTTTCCAGTACATTTACTGAAGGTCTTCACTGAAGACACTACTTGTTAAACTCTAATAAAATCTATGTTTGTTCTTAACCTTTTGTTGTTTTGCCTGTCTACTTCTTTTCACTTTGTACGTTTGTACGGTGGAAAGAGCACGTCTTTATATTATATATTTTGTTTTACTTTGTTTGTGGATTCGGTAGTGGAGAGTGTAGTGTCTGGCACAAGGCCTTATTTTCGTAAGCCAGATCTGCACCGCTATCGGGTCCACAACAACAATAAAATATCCGTAGAAATTCCCCTATCACATCTATGACTATTTCAGCTTGACAGTTTTAACAAAATATTGCAATAACAATCGTAATATGAATTCAAGTCAATATTTTCAAAAGTAAATAGGTACAAACTGAAATTGAAAACGTTTTTGATTTCGCTGAAACAGACGTTAAACACTTCTATCTTCCCTTCTTTCTTTCCTTTTCTTACTGAAAGTAAATAGCGTCATTGATGTCGTTTGTCTTCTCGCGCGATTAAAACAGAATAGTCCATTATTTATGAGGTATTAACAGGAGACGTTAAACACTTCTATTTTTCTTTTTTTCACTGAAAGCCAGTAGCGTTTTAATAAGCCTGTTATCTTTTATCGGCATAATTAACAACCGAAAAAAACGAATTCAAATTTGGCTTTCGCCGTTTACATAAACTTTGCACTAATGCTAGGGCAAAAAGGTCCCCCTACATATCTCTGTTTTTCTTTATCACCTAATATCATGGCAAACGTTGTTAGCATACTATGATGGATGACTGAGAAGAGAATGGATGCCTGAGCATCTTGGTAAATAATTTATCACCCCAGACTTCAGTAATGAAGAGCTGTTTCTCCCATAGAAAACTTTAAGAAGGTTACCGAAAGCATTATTGTTGTAGAGGACCTTACGCGTATACAACTATACGCTATGAAATTAGATCACATCCACTCCCACTAGCAACGGAACAAGCCATTTGGTGAATATATAAAGCTAGGTCAGAAAGACGAGGACAGAATCAGTTTTGAGGTATGCCTCATCCTTGTGAAACGGAGGTTGAATGCCATTATGAATAATAAAGAACTTTACCAAATAACAGAAACTATATCAATTGAAGTCTTTCAACAGCAGCAACAACTAAAATGGTTAACACATATAACTCGAAAAGAAAGTAATGACAATCATGACGTTGTAGTTCAATATTTACTTCAAATAAAATGTGTTTTGGAAAGAAACGCCCATTAGTGCTAGCGATGACAGTGGACACGAGAAACCTATTTCCCTGAAAATTTTGTTTTAAGAGGAGAAATTTACGAATTACAATCGACAGTAATGCCAAATGTTCGGGCAATGAATGCCCGATGTTTCTTTATAAGGAAACGGCTAATATTCCAATTACAATTACTATTGTGCGTGTGTACGTATGAAAATTTCTTTCTTTGAAGCAATACTGTTACATAGCCATATTCTGAAGTGGCTATCTGTGCCCCCCCCCCACAAAAAAAAAACGGAGAATAAATCTCTACCTCAATTGTATTGCTAAATCCTTTATTGACTCGTATATTCCAAACATCGTTATTTATACGATACATCACAGTTTGTCATAGAAAGCGAACGCACTAACTGCGTAATGTGTAATAGCATAAGTGATCTTGTTCAAAGGAAATATAAATATAAATTGCTTACACATACAACGATCTTGTTTTTGTGGACAGTGGTATGAAGTATTTTATTGCCATTGATGATACGCTTTCGCCATGATGTAGCTTCATTTGTTAGTTCGGTTATCAAAACTTAAACTGGAATCGGTGAATCAAGTTCAAATTCCGATCGGTACAATATGGTACATATCAGTTTGTTAGTCTTTGAAAAGCTGTAAATACCTCTTCTTTCAGGTCTGTTCTAAATATGCGATTCCCTCTGTGGATAAGACGGTCTCCCTGGAGGCGATGAAAATATTCAGGGAACGGGGAAAACAAAGAAGCATGAGAGCTATTTCGTACCATATGTTAGTGGGGATGCGGGTGATACGAGGGCGGTCAAAAACAAAATAATGGTTTGTGTAAATTCCCATAAAGTTTTCTGTGTGAGAAACAGCTTTTCACTACTGAAGTCTGGGATGATAAAGAATTTGCCAAGGTGATCGGTCATACACTCTCTTCCCTTCTATCCTTCATTGTATGGGCCCTCCCACATTATTAGTCCTACGGTAATAGATAAAACCAAAATATGGTATACAGTGGGGGGGAGCAAATACAGTGTTGTTCTATAAAAGTGACTCACCTGATTTTTTAACTAAATGTTCTCTTCTCCGATGAAACGAAAGTTGAGCTAAATTCAAAGTATGAGCGATCTAAAATCCGAAGAAGAAGCTTTGAAAGCTCTTCGAATTTAGAAGTAAGTACTGTCAAGCATCCGTTCAGTATAATGTTCTGGGGATGCTTTTCTTTTCATGGTTCTGGTTTCTTAAAACCTATTGAAAAGACCCTCAGGAGCAAGCAGTACAAGAGAATTTTAGAGTCTTGTATGCTCCCTTCTGCTGAAAGGGTGCAAATCGGCCCCACCAAGCTCATTTTTACGCAGGATAATGCTCTCTGTCACAAATCAAAATTGATGAAGGAATACTTTGATGAGAAGCAGGTGAGTGTTATGACATGGTCGCCCAAATCTCTTGACCTCAACCCCATAGAAAAATTATGGAGCATTATAAAGTACAGGCTCTCGAGAAAGCAGTTGATCAACAAAGAGGATTTGATTGTGAATTTCATATCCGAATGGAATTCAATGCTTGGAGATGAGATTTGCCAGAACCTAATTGTGTCAATGACAAAAAGGGTTTAAATGGTTATTCAAAATAAAGGAGGACCCAGAGATTATTAAATATTTCGAACTATATTACCTATTATAAATAAATTATACCTCTATTATTCTTTAGGCTTCTATTGATTACTAGTTGCAGGAAATAAGTGAGTCACTTTTTTGCACAGTGTTTTTCCCTGAATCTCATTTATATCCAAAATTATAATTATCGATAGAATACCTTAGGGTGAGTAAACTTTTTTACTAGGTGGTCGAGAAGGGGTCTTTATATTAGTAAGATTAATTTGACCCCAACAACAATAGGCGAAAAAATTTTTAAATACAAAAAATCAGGTGAGTCACTTTTATCGAACAGCACTGTATTCGTACACATACAAATTTTTAATTTATTGTATTTCCAACTAATGATTGAACATGCTGAGTTAATGGAAATAAGTCCCATTTATCCATTTTAATGTGTGAAAAAAGCATTCATACAATGCGAATTTTAGATTTTAAAATTTTAAAATTGCTTTAATCCTCTAGATTATTCAAGTGTTATATTCTAGAATATTCCAATAATTGTATCAGTAGTTATTTATAACCTAAAAAATACAAACAGAATATTCTGTATTTGATATTCCTGCAAGAAGGTTTTCATCATGGCAAGAGGGAAAGACTTGACAAATTCGCAAAAAGTTAAGATGTTAAGTTCTGGAAAAGAAAAATAAAAGGTACAGGGAAATCTTAGACAACTAATATATTTATATTTGTGCTCCCCAACCACCAATGTATGATTGAATACAAAGAAAGACTTAAAATTCTGGAAGCCTTTGTAATACAATGGAAACAGCCAACATTAAATCGGGTATATTTCCCCAAAGAAGATTGTATAGAGAAAGGTGATGTGGACCCGAAGTAGGGGCCACGGAAGGAAAACACGGAACACGGGTTAGAGGTAAGAAAGATATATTGAACAGAAAAGTTACAAAGTATTGTGTAAGCAGAGCTTACTATCCAGTGGTGTCCGATATTGGTATCGTACGCGGCTGCGCATTACTGGTATATTTAACAAAACACCCACCCACCCACACACACACACACACACGGGTCGAATGTGGCACTTACAACCCGTATACACGAGTTTAGGGACTATATACCTCCCCGGACGAAACTTTGCCCTGCGGCAAAGCCTCGTCCAAGTTCCTCACTGGCAAACAGATAGTTCGACAGCAGAACACGCGGCTGTGCATTACTGGTATATTTAATAACCCCCCCGCCACGGGTCGAATGTGGTACAAGGCCGGTTTAACGTGGGATTACCGAAACGGTAGGCTCGGCCAAAAATATGCCCATTTACAACCCGTATACACGAATTTAGGAACTGTCTACCTATATACAAAACTTGTTATATATATATATATATATATATATATATATATATATATATATATATATATATAGGTTTTTCATTTACCTAATTTTACATCAAAATAAAGTTACTAAACAAATTTTCCAAGAATCATTTTATTTTTATTTTTATTTTTTTAGATTTTACTCTTTATTTTTTATCTAATTATTATCATTCGTCTTATTATTATTATGATTAATAATATTAGTAGTAGTAGTAGTAGTAATCCGACTGTTAATATTAAATTAATATTAAATATTTAATATTTTTGATATTAAATAATTTTTATTTACTTTTAGTCAACTTTAATTTTAATTTTTAAATTTTAAAGTTCAAATTTAAACTTAATTTTAATCTTTATTATAATTGTTATTAATAATATTAATTTTTATACGCTTCTTTTTAAAATTTGGCATATATTAATTACAATTATATCAGGATTAATAATTTATTAATAATATTAATATATCTTTTTTTATTCCTATTTTGCTGATAATCTTTAATACTTTATGTATTAACTATAAATTATATTCATGTGCTTTTCAAGTGTCACCGTGATATGCCTACATATGTTAACGCACTCTTCCTTCTTCCTCCCCACTCTCCTGTTTAACTCTTTATTTCTTCTTCCTCTGTTTCCCCACTCCCCTGCTCTACAATTTGTCTTTTTCCTTCTTTTCTCTTCCTGTCTAAAAATTATTTAAGAGGTCAAATTGTCTGGCCTCTTAACTGAGTACGCTTGAACCTACGTAAATTATTAAAGATGATTTAAAACAACCTTATCCTTACTTTCCATTTCCAAGATAGACCATTCTATAGTTCTCGCCCTCCTACTACCTCTGTCACGTTATATCAATCTAAAAATATCCCTAAAAAAATTAAAATTTAAAGAGACCAAATTCCTTTGTAACTAGAGATGTAACCTGATGAACCAGGAAAAATATATGTTCTGGGGAAATAAATAATAGTCATGGAATCTTGTCTCTTTCTTTATATATATATATATATATATATATATATATATATATATATATATATATATATACATAGAGAGAGAGGGAGAGAGAGAGAGAGAGAGAGAGAGAGATAGATTATGGCAGAAGCCAACTTCTGACCGAGTGAGTCCATCTCTTGTACTCAAATATTCTTAACTTTTCATACATTCTGAATATCATCACTTCGTCGCTGATGACATCTCATCTGGCTTTTAAGACGTGCAAACTATTCTCACATTGCTGACATGTCTTCCTAATGCAGCTTGTCTTTCTGGATACTGACTGTTTATATGTTGCATGAGTCCGTCATCTGATCGACACACTTTATATATATATATTTCAACTGAGCACAATTGAGAGATAAGCTAACTCTATGAACAACAGCCACCTGCGCTAATGCAAAGCTCTTCAGTAAAATGAATAGAGCAATTTGGCCGATTGGCATGTGTTTACATTCGTAAAAACAATACGCTAGATTTAGCTATGTAACATTGCCGAGTGAAGATAGCTGAGTGGTAGAAGCTCTGACTAACACCAAATCATTTGGCTTTCGATCCTGACTTGAGGCATTCGGATGTCTAATCACACTGAGGAGCTACGAAACAGTACTGTCTGCGAATGATATATATATATATATATATATATATATATATATATATATATATATATATATATATATATATATATATATATATATATATATATATATATGCACACACACACACACTAGCAGCATGTCCCGGTGTTGCCCATGCTTGATTCAAAAAACGTACGACTCATACAGCTATCACTTAACTTAAAATATCTTTGCCCTTCCTTGCCTTTAAAGGGGTGCCCTTTGCCGTGCTGATATTGCTACATGCCTTACTTCTTCTATCTCACACTGCGATTTTTTAAAATCTCTATACTAAACATTAAATCTGTAACGAAAAAAGAACTAAACAAAATGAACACAAAAAGACCAGCTTTAAAAAAGGACTCGTAACTGGAAAAACCGAATGAAAACAGAATGTTAACAACAAATACTTTTACACACCCAACCCTGTTCTGCGGAATCAGAATCAACGTTGAGTTTAAGCAAGCGAATGAGCCAATTGGAGTAAAGTGCCACGTAGATTTAAATTTTTCCCACTTGTGACGAATGCAGCTATCGATTTTTTTGCATGCTAGCATGCTAGTTAACATTCGTGTCTGTCAGCTGTTGGCGCTCACGCTGGCCAATAGAATCTTCCTACCTATTCGTGGCAGCCAGCTATAGGCTCTCACTCTGCCCAGGAGAAAATAGCCGCAAACTACATGAAAACTGCCGTAGAAGCATGAAAAAATCGATTATTTCCACTATCGATGGAAGTTGGGAAATGCAAAGTCGGTCTTGGCCTTTCCCTAACTTGGAGCATATGTATATAAATTTTGGTGCGAATCCGTCGAAAATTACGGCCGTGCATTCGTTACAAACACACACACACACACACACACACACACACACACACACATCCTGCCTTTTATATATATATATATATATGTGTGTGTGTGTGTGTGTGTGTCTGTATGTGTGTGTGTGTGTTGCTTATTTCCTCTATGTACGAAGTGTCAATCTTCAGGCCCAGATGAATATTTTTAAGTGAATAGGCTAACAAAGTTCATAAGAGAACTACGCTTTGTTATTACTTTTAATTTGAGGTCACGCAAGCACAGACACACACTCACATATATATGCGCGTGTGTGTGCGTGTGTGCGTGTGTTATAATTATCAGGAAGTGTGATGTGGAGTGTACAGCCATAATAATACAGAGAGAGTGCGGATATAGGAACAAACACTGAAAATCTGACGGTCGCATTCAGACGTGAAAATGACAGTCACTATTCATTGTTGATTCCTATGTACCGTCTCTCTAGATCTGTCTGTCTATGTTTATATATATATATATATATATATATATATATATATATATATATATATATATATATATATATATATATATATATACTGTATATTTCCGCGTATAAGGCGACCTTTAGATAGAAGGAGGTAAAAAATATAGCAATTTTTTATGAATTTCTCCTATACCTGATTTGCCATATCAACGAACATTCGTTGCCACTTTTGTAATGTCAACGAATACTTGTTGTCACTTTCGTAATGCTCGTCGTAGTAGAGACTTTGTAATCGTAGATACAACAATAGTAACGCCGTTCAACAATACTAGTGTCAGACGCCTAATAGTACTTGCTCGATAATACTCGCACGAATAGTAACTCGGATAGGGATCTGAATAGAGAAATAGTATAGTGAATAGAGTAGAGAATAGCGGTCCGAATAGTAATAGAAGATAGACTAGAAATAGAGATCCTTTAGACATCACGCCACTTCCAACTTATGCGTTTCGTCTATGGTCACGTGGTCTACTTAATTCAATAATGGGATCGCCTGTGTTTACTCACTGGCGATCTATGTTCAAACTCAAGTGTCGGCAATATATTCCTATATGACCGCCTATAGTATATGACCACTGCTTATTGATTCTATAAAGATGACGTTTTTGGAAATGATGTTAATTACTGTATCCTTAGAAATTCAAAATAAATGAATACCGAAACCGATTCTATATCATGTTTTTCCTACACACGTACCCTAGAGGGAGACCATTGTTTTGTTTACGTTTCATCACGTGATCTCTTGCGAATACTGATTGTTCTTTCTTTCTTTCTTTCCTATATCTAAACAGTTTCAAACATCCTGATGGAATGAGTTTTTTTTTATTCAGTCTGTTCCTAACTTCTGTCTAAGCCAGCTGAAATTTCTTATTAACTTATATCCATAAAAAACGGAGAAAGTATGAAGCGAGGTTTAAATTTTAAGTTATTTAAGTAGCCAAGAAATCGAATAACTCTGCTGCTGCTGCTGCTGCTGCTAGAAGATTCAATATGACTGAGAATCATAACTCGATGTTTACATTTTCTCAGGTGAGCTTGTATGGATACAAGTGTATTTCATTGATGTGGAATTATTCTTCGAATTGGCAATTTATTAGGAAGTTATGCAAGTAATATGTAAGGTAGAAATGGTTTTATTACTTTTATTATCAGTTTATTTTATAATATGAATCTTTTCATGTAGGTTATTGGTTTTCGCACCGAGTCCGATGTTTGGCTACCAACAAACATAACTCAGAATTTAAGGTTTTATTGTAATATAAGCAACCCCAATGTTTAAGGGTGATTTGGGGGATTTCAAGGTCATATTATACGCGAAAATATACGGTATATGTATAGATTAAAACATTTTAAGATTTTTCCGTTCATACACATATATTCTGAAAATATATAAATGTTATTATCTCATTTAAAATTAATCACATTAACATTTGAATTATAAATTCTTTTCAAAGTAATATATTTATTTGTATAAAGTATGTTTTAGTTTTAATTCCGAGTTATATAAATACTCTTTTGCAGAAAGATGGTCGGCAGTAATTTCTTCCATATTAAATATTATCTAGATTTTTCGGAATCGCGAAATAATTGTCAGAAGAATTATTGTATAGATTTTTGTTTTCATAATAGAATTAATTTCGTATAATTAACATATCAGGACTTAAGCAATGCTTGATAATCAATTAGTATCGATCTGATTGCGTAAATAGTAACGTTTCCTAGTGTTTTTGAATAATCAGTAATTTACTAATAATTAATGAAGTCCTTTTTAAGAAGCTTTATCAGATATTTGTCACGGACAAACTATATTTTGGATGTCAGCTATATCATTATTGTCTGAATTTCTAGGATGACGAGCTATCATTATTTACCCTATTTATATTCTGATTATTTTCCTCATCTTTGTTGTTTTTATCACCGCGTTTTGTCTTTCTTTCTTCATTATAAAGGAAGAACAACAGCAAGTATTCAACCAATGAGTCGAAAACATGGGCGGTAATCTAATCAATAGCCCATTTACTATGTCTTAGTGGATAAAAGCTTTGGTAACATAGTGGTTGTGAGCTCAATCCCTGAGTCTGGTAGTGTGCACTTGTACTCAGAGGAAACGGATGATTGTAAAAATAGGAATGGTCACACTTGAATAATATCTATCTGTATAGATTGATAGATACACAGATAGATAAATAAAGGCTGTGATGGGTAAATTGTAGCCATTTTTAATTTCGCGCATGCGCCTTTTTTGTTTTTGATTATGTCGACTGCACAGTATAGTAGGGTCAGTTGGGTACCATCTGTGAGAAAAAGATCATGACGCAATTCACTCAATTCACGCAATTTACTCGGTGTGCTGTACTGTTTGGCATTCGCGCCAGTAAGCTCCAATACGAAAATTTCGAATTGTTTGGCTGTCATTCTTAGCACAGTGCAGAGCATTCAGAAAGAGTTGGATGAGTCTAATTGTGATTACGAAGGTACGGCAGCACAGAAAACTGATAATAAAAGAACACCCGAATTTTTTGGTAAAAGCCTCAGGCACAGCACAGAAGGCTATATCAAGTGCCTTGAGGAGGTAGAGCTGCTCTGGGTCAAGAGGCTGGCTGCTGGAAGAACCTAGGTCTGGCGAAAGGATTCTACACCATGCCACACAAGCAATGAACCCAGCCATTGATGTCAGACAATTTCTGCGACCACATCACCCCTTACATCTGACCATCTAACTCCCCATACTGCAACCCCCATGAATATTATGTGTGGGACACAGTTGACCGAGAGACCAAACAAAAAAGTCCTTTTAACACCAAAGATAAACTGAAGACAATGATTATGACAGCTTTCACCAAATTAAGGAAGAAGACTGTCAGAGGAGATTCCGAAATCGTCTGGAGGCCGTGCATGAAGCCAATGGCGATTTCATTGAATAAATTTATTCTTTAGTATTTCAAGATATTTTGGAGTAATTTTGCTAAATATATCTGTTAAAATGAGATGCCAGTGTTATTTTTATTTTTGCGTAATTTAGACAACAATTTACCCTACGTACCCTGTAGATAGCTATTCTTAATAATAATAATATATATAATTATATATGTATATAGATAGATAGATTGATAGTTATTATTATTATTATTAATAATAATAATGATAATATATATACATATATATATATATATATATATATATATAGAGAGAGAGAGAGAGAGAGAGAGTGAGAGAGAGATGTATATTCTTGATAATAGATAGATAGATAGATAATAGATAGATAGATAGATAGATAGATAATTATTCTTAATAATATATATATATATATACAGCTTGTCTGAAGTTAAGCAAATCAATAAACCTCAGTAATTCAAAAAGTTCTGAACCAATATTTGTCAAATTTAAGCTCGTCTATTTCCATCCTTAGTAAAATATTTAATTAAATTTATTGCCGTTTTTAATGTTTAGTTTTTGAATTATTTGAAATTTAAGAAAATGGACTGATTGGAGTTTATATGCTAATGTATTAGCTTAAACCTCTGAAATCTAATAACAGCTTTTTTTTTCTTTTTGCCCATAATATATGTTGAAACATAGGTGAAGGCAAGGATATAACAACTGCTAAAAAACAGAAAACAACAAAGTTATTGAGTGAAGATATGTCCACATTGGAGATATGAAAGTAGTTTTGCAGAGATTATCGCACGATAAAGAAGTCTGTTGAAAATATAAGCTGAGAACTTGAAGCAAAGGAAAACGTTTTAAGAACTTGCTTCCTCGAGATGAACGTCAACTAAAGTGACTTATAGCGAAATAATCACTTTTAACCAGCGCTCAAATCTTTGAAAAGACTGGAATTGAGCGAGTCAAGAAGGACAAAATGTGTAGAATACTTTGTGAATTGAGATATGTAAAAAAAAGTCTCATAAGCAACCTCCTCTCACTAAAGCAAATATTTTAAAGCGTCAAAATTGGACCAAGATATACATGAAAATTGAATTTTCTGAAGCAATTTTCACGGACGAATCTCCAGTGACATATGATGGACCTGAGGGATGGGCCATATGATGGATTTTATCCAATTCAGATGTGCTTGTGTCTTAAAGAAGGCAACAAGGAGGCGGTAGTTTTATGCTATGGGCTGGAATTGTCAAAGTCGATGAGAAGTTAAAATTAGCAGTGCCAACTATTGCAATTTTATGAACAAGACTTTTTTTTGCATGGTATAATTCCCAGACTCGCAGTTTCAAAGTGAAGTGTGTATTTATGTACGACAATGCTTCTTCTCATGTACTTAAGCTTAGCAGTAATTCTTTGAGCAGGAGAGAAGATAATGGAATTACCACAATCAAGTACTAATCTGGATCCCATCGAAAATCCATGGTCATTTGTGAAGATTGAATTATAGGAAGGTGGCAAACAACAGACAGCAAAGCAGGTCTATGGGAAGCAATTAAAACTATCATGTTGGAAATTAAACCTGCTGAAGTAAAAGAAATTAACAAAATGATGGATAATAGATTACTGGCTGTTATTGGGAAAAAGAGCCACTATATTAAAATGTAAACGATTCAAAGTATTATCATGTGTTTGTTATTTGTTTTATTATAGGTCTTGATCAATCTTTGATGATTTTATTTACTTTTTTTAAGTAAAATGTGATTAATTTGTTTTGCCTAATAACTTCATATGTTTTTTGAGAATACATCAAATAAGTTAAATAAAATAAACTGATATTTGTTATGGAAATTTACCCACGTACGCATGGACTCTCCCAGCTATAAATAGGAGCAGTTACTGCCTTCTGCAGTGGAAAGTTTCCAGCAGTAATCCCTGACAGTCGGACCGAACATTCTTGTTGCAACACTCACGTTTGTATATGTTTGTATTACTGTTTTCTGTTAAAAAATATTTGTGTAATTCAATTCCTCTCTTGTGTCTTTATTTCTGGCCCTACCAAGGCCACAACAAAATTAAATCTCAAAATGTATAAAATGTAGCGCTCATTGTGAGTTAATTACTTATAATCTTGAATATTGTACATAGTCTCGAGATTTTTGAAGGGAGGAATGATCGTTAATTTATTGAATCCCGAATTGAAGATGGCGGGATTGTTGTTTTGAGAAAAGCGTCCACGCGGGTGTTCATTCCAACGATTAGTAATTGTAGCGAAAATGAAATGAGTGGAATTTCCTTCTTGCAAATGAAATGCGAATGAAATATGTGTGATTAGACACCTTGGACAGAGAATAGCAAGTACCACAGATAAAGGTTTGAGCTAGCTGAACTAAAGGTTGAAGCTCATCTGAACATAAAATTATTTTTTATCGCCTGTCTGAATAGAAAATTATTTTTATATATTTCGTGACGAATTCCAGTCAAAACTCACAACAATAATTCAGACTGAAATTACAAAGAGATGTGAAAGGCGGCATTATTATTTGTTACACATCTCAAAAGAGGCTGCGTCCTGGGTATGACAATAAATTACTTCCGTCAACAAAGGAGGTTTTGAGGAGCATGGAACCACCTCTTAATTAATGTTCTTCCGTGACCCGGGTTGGTAACAACTGCTAGGGTCTCAGCTACGGGCAAATACTTAACTCCCAAACTGGGGTCAAACCACTATATAAGTATAAAAATACATTTTTATAATATAAATTACCAGCAATACATTTCCATAGTAAAAAATTACCAGCAATACATTTTTATAAAAAAGAAAAATTACAATACATTAAAAATACCAGCAATACATTTTTATAAAAAGAAAATTACAATACATTAAAAATACCAGCAATACATTTTTATAAAAAGAAAATTACAATACATTAAAAATACCAGCAATACATTTTTATAAAAAGAAAATTACAATACATTAAAAATACCAGCAATACATTTTTATAAAAAGAAAATTACAATACATTAAAAATACCAGCAATACATTTTTATAAAAAGAAAATTACAATACATTAAAAATACCAGCAATACATTTTTATAAAAAAGAAAAATTACAAGAAATACATTAAGAAAATATCAGCAATACATTTTTTTCAAAAATAAATTACTCATTCTCCTAAAAAAATTAAATTTCGGTATAAAATGACCCATAGGAGTTGATATGCCACGAAACAAACAAACGAACATAAAAACACAAACAAAATCCAAAAAGGCTACTTGATTTAAGAGTGTATTGGAACTCAAGCACACACCCTATATCAAGGGCTTACGGACTTTTCATGTTGGGAACTGCTAACTGCTCATTTTGCTCCTGATCATTGCTCAATTTGGAAGATATAATGGAGCTGACACAAAACGATTTTAAGCTGTTCTTTTTCTAGCTGTATAACTCAAAGGGATTTTCAGTGATTTTTACAACAAATGGTGTCAAGATGTCTAAACGTAATTATTTTAGTGTTTTTGGGTTTGTTTTTTTATAGATATTAAAAATTTTCTGGGATGGACAATTATCCCATGCTGTTACCCCATTTGGGTAATTTTGCTGTTATACTCGGTATGTCTACATACCGTTCTAAGTTAAGTTTGGTGATACCACTGGGCCTTTTGATCCATTAATGTTTCAAAACATTCATTTATTATGATTACGAGACAAAAAGAAAACTGTCTGCTATCAGCGTGGATGATGATATCCTCCAGGAGTGTAAAACTTTACACCTTCTTGGCTTCACTGGCATGACGTGGAGCGACTATATCGAATCAATTACTTTGTCTCCTGCAAGGAAAGTTGATTCACTGTGACGCGCCAGATTTTTTTTATCGTCAGAACCCCTCTTGCACATTTATAAATTTACCATTCGTCTGCGCATTAAATACTGTCGCAATTTCTGGTCTGTTGCTCCTTCTCGCGATTTGACAAAATCCGAAGAAGTGTCTGTAATGTAATCGATCCTGACCTGGCATCTCGACTTCAGTCACTTTCTTACCGATGTGACGTTGCTTCCCTCTGTCTTTTCTACAAATATATTCATAGTGAGCTTTTTTCCCTCTGGTGCCCCGACTATATGAATTTAAGCCTGCTACTAGATTGGCATCTAGATTCCACCGTTTTACTGTTGAACTAGCTAGATGCAACCGCCAATGCTAGTCAGCTTCTTTTCTCACACTTCCAACTTGTGGAAATCCCTTCCGATTTCTTACTTCTATCTTAATTCCATTTTTCAAAGAATTAAATGCAACGTCAATCTTCATCTTCAGGCTTCTTGAACCCTTTTCCATTTTTGACCTTTCCACAATCCTCCCCATTCCCAGTCTTCTCACTCTCTTTCACTTTAACTCCCTCTAACCCTCTGCGTTCCTGTTGCGTGGAGTGAAATGATTAAAAACTGTCATGAAATTTCCAACAATAGGCTGCTGGAGATGGTGGACATTATTTCATTAAGGAAATGTCATTATCACACATTTGTTTTAATACGGCACTATACAATTAAACATTTTACTAGAGAAAACTCTTTCTAGTCCAATGTAATTCTAAATATAACCTTTATTTATCGTTGGACTAAAGTCCTCACATTTTTTATTATCACAAAGCTTCAGCCATTATTCCCAATCGTGTTCTTCAAGTGTATTTCAATCTAAGTTAATCATCAGGGAATTTCGAACTGAAATCACAATTTAATCTACAAAACAATAGATTAGAGGATTAAACTGTTGGCGCGTCAATTAGTGATATATAAAAAGTTCAATCCCTGAGCTGGTTAGTAGACACTTAGTTTCAGTGGGAACAGGGTGAGCAATAACGTATCAATTGTAAATTACAAAAAGACGTGATATGCATAGACATGGACTGTGGAACGAGAAAAATTTAACACCGTAAATTAAATAACAGATTTAGTTTGAAATTCTCTCAAGGGTACTCGAATCGACTGGTACTTGAAAGCCAGTTGTCGAAACGGCCGAAGGGTCGTAGTAATTGCAACAAAGATGAGGATATTAGTCCGATTGTACATACTGTAAATAATGATGTCCTCAGCCCAGAAATACGGATTAATTAGTATCAAGCAAAAAAGAGGTGACAAAAGTTATTAATTCGATAGGATCATGGTATTCGATCATATTATAATGGAAGATATATCTTCCATTATAATATGAAATTAAAATATAATGATTTGTCATCATTTGGCACAATATCAACAATGTAGAAATTTTAATGTCAAGAACAGAAGCTCGCCTGAACGTAAGTTTATTTCTCTATTGACCAGCATCATACTAACCAAACAACACACTGCCCATGATACAGAAAAGAAACTGCAGGAGTTAGTACAGAATTCCGTAAAAGAATGTAAGAAAAAACGCCTAAACATTAATTGTAACAAGATGGAATCTATGGTTGTCAATAAGAGGAAAATCCCAAGATGTGAACTACGAAATGGGCATGCCAAAATCAAGCAAGTAAAAATTTAAATACGACGAAAATGTTTTAACAGAAGGTGTAAACTACTGACACCGAAGCCGCATTGGTAGAACGAAAGACGCCTTCCAAAGGCTAAGTAAAGTATTAAGAAACAGGAAAAATCTCAACAGAAACAAAGAAAAGATTGTTAAACTGTTATGCAATATCAGTATTCCTACATGGCAATGAATGTTGGGCAATCTCTTCGCAGATGAGGAAGACACTTGAGATAAAATAAATATATCTCTACAGAAGGATGCTGAGAATAACTTTGATTGAATATCTTAGTAACGAGAAGCTTTTAAAGAAAATTGAAACTAAATAGACGCTTATACTAACATCAGAAACAGACTGTTAAAATTCCTAGGACACATAATGCGGAAAGAAGGTTTAGAGAATTTAGCCCTCACAGGATATAAAGAAGGCAAGGCAGGCGGAGGGAAGCAGCGAGTAACCTTCCTAGCAAGAATGTGGATGTGGGGAAAAGACAAACCTAAGAACTACAAAGAATAGGAAGATGTGGAGAACCATGTTTGCCCAGTTGTAGAAGGGACACATCACATAAACGAAGAAGAAGGAAATGTATCTTCTATAGACATACGAGCATAGAATATAGGTACGGCATCTAGAAATGTTAATAAGCAAGGGGAAATTATTAGCTTCACACGTATTCTATAACTTTCGAAGTTTAATGTGTTTATCTCTTCATGACTTGTTACGAATACTGGCGGAAGCAATTTCTTTTCCTTCACTGACTGAAGATCGAGGTGTAAATTTTGTCACGAGAAAGTTCCTTAGCCAGCTGTTTCTCTCTCGATATACTGTACCGTTCAAATGCCCTCTTTCTTAGTTTCACGTTCTAATTCTCAATCTTCTAATTTTGTTGCGGTGTCCTCCCTTTAAAGAGTCTATGTTGGACTCTTCTGTCTACTATAAGATTAGCAGGAGAGAAGGCCTAGTGGGAACAGTCGAACAGACTGTTCAACTGTCAGACTCTCTGACTCGGCGGAGAGGAACTCGGACGAAGCTTTGCCGCAGGACAAAGTTTCGTCCGGGGAGGTAGACAGTACCTGAACACGTTATTACGGGTTCACAGGGTATATTTTTGGCCGAGCCTACGGGCTCGGAGTACCCACAATAAACCGGCTTTGTGCCACATACACCCTCGTGGGAGGGGCTGTTAAATATTAACAGTCGAACAGATTGTTCATCTGCGGAATCTCTGCCTCGAGCAGGGAGGAAACCGGACGAGACTTTGCCGAAAGGCAAAGTTTCGTCCAAGGAGGTAGACTGTCCCTGAATCCGTTCATGCGGCTTTAAAGGGAATATTTTTGGCCGAGCTTACTGCCTCGGAGAACCCACGGTAAACTCGGCCTTGTGACACATATATCCCACGGCGGCGTGGGGATGTTAAATATTAACAGTCGAATAGATTGTTCATCGGCCGAACTCTCTACTTCGAGCAGAGAGGAACCCGGACGAGGCTTTGCCGAAGGGCAAATTTTCGCCCGGGGAGGTAGACAGGCCCTGAACCCGTTTATGCGGGTTCTAAGGGAATATTTTTGGCCGAGTCTATGAGCTGGGAGAACCCACGGTAAACTCGGCCTTCTGTCACATATATCCCTCGTAAGTGGGGTGGGCTGGTAAATATCAACAGTCGAATAGATTCAACGCTGGTCAACCGACACACACTCACTAGTCGTGTAATACGCTTCTGTTGTATTTACTGTTTAATATATGCTATATATCTGTAACAGTTGTTTTGTTTTTTCTTTAACTATTTACTTGGTCACAACATCCTTCGAGGGAATTTTTCAGTCTACGAATATAAGTAATCTGATACTTCTGTTGAAATAAACGAAACTCGACGCAACTCCTAATATACTTTTTACGTGGAAGCAATTACTTCAAAGCTATGACCACGTAAATATCATTTTATTTAAAATGATAACATCTCGATCAATGCCACTCGCTAATCTTTTCTAAAAAATGTTTAGCCATAATATGTAAAAACGTTTCTTTTGCGGAGAGTGTTCTAATCGACTCGCGTATCTCTTCAGACAACAAAGTTTCTTTTAAGAACGTCTTATTTGTCAAATCTCGAAAAGTCAAAAGCATGGAAAATTGGGTTAAATTATTGATGACGCAGAAATTCCATAAATAATTTAGGAAAGACAGAAAGCTCAATTGCGTGGTGCGTTTCGATCAGAGAAAAAATTTATTCGAGGGGACAAAACGCATCAATCATAATTATTGTCAGTTTTGTCATTCATTTATTCACCATTAATTAGTTTGATATATATATATATATATATATATATATATATATATATATATATATATATATATATATATGTATATATATATATATAAACTAACAGTATAACTCGTCATTAACCGGGTCTTTCATTACTGGGAATTTTTGCCATTCAATGGGAGCAGTTTAAAGTCAGCCCACCCGGAAATCAATATTAGTAACAACATTTGAGTCACATCCCCGAATGGGGGGTTAACAATTTGAAGGGGGGAGAAGGAAACTGTATAATAATAAATAATATTATTGTAATAATTTAAACTATTTATTATTCTTATTACAGTTTTTATGAAAGATATATATCCAAGAACAGATAGTAAATAGTAAAACGTTGCTGAGTGTTATAATGGACAAGAAGTAGCGGAGAGCCATTCTCGCCAACAATTTGGACTCAAAACTGGCACTGAAGAATTATCTATCAAACAAAAAATTCAACGAAATCAGATGAAAACTGTGGAAATGAATAAACAAAATCTGATCACACACACACACACACATTTTGAGAATTATATTAGGTCATCCCATAAGTTCTGTCCGAATTTTAACATTTTGTTCAAATGAACGAAATTTAAAGAGTATTTCAAAATTTCTAATGGAGCTGAACATTATTTTTATGTTTAGATGCATTTAAACTGATCAAATTTTATTTCAGAGAACAATAAAATTAAATTTTGTTTGATTAAAACCCTGCTAACATGGAAGTACCCAAGAATCATTTGAGGCACATAATGCTTTATGAGTTCAAGAAAGGAAACTCAGAAGCCGAAGCGGCTAGAAACATTTACTCAGTTTATGGAGAGGAATGTGTGAATGAAAGAACTTGCAGAAGATGGTTTGCAAAATTCAGAGGTGGAGATTTCACCCTTGAAGATGAAGATCGAACCGGACGTCCAGTTGAGTTTGATGAAAAGCTTCTTGAAGCAGCCCTTGAAGAAAATCCTGCTTTATCAGTTGAGGAATTGGCAGTGGTTTTCACTTCAAACCATACAACTGTTCATCGTCATCTTCAACAACTTGGAAAATTTCCAAAACTTCGAAAATGGGTGCCTCATGAATTGTCTGAAAACAACCTCAAATCCTGAGTTAACATCTGCTCTTCTCTCGATTCTCGCCAACTTGTTTGACCTTTTTTGGATAGACTTGTGACTGGCGACGAAAAATGGATCTTTTATCGAAATGTTAAGCGTCGTAGACAGTGGCTTGGTAAAGAGGAAGGACCCCAGCCACATGGGCAAAAGGTTCTTCTTTCAATCTGGTGGGATTGCCAAGGAATAATCCACTTTGAATTCTTACCACCTAATGCAACAATTAATGCTCAAATATACTGTCAACAATTAGAGCGTTTGAACCAAGCTTTGAGGAAAAAAGACCTGCTCTAGTGAATCGAAAACAAGTGATATTTCATCAGGACAATGCGCGACCACACACAGCAAGAATCACGTCACAAAAGATTGAAGAACTTGGTTGGGAGAAAATTCCTCATCCACCTTATTCTCCCGACCTTGCTCCTTCAGAGTACCATTTGTTTCGTAGCTTACAGAATCATTTGGAAGAAACAGCTTTTGTAACACAGGAAGAGATTAAAACTGATATTTGTGAGTTCTTCGAATCAAAGCCACTAGAATTTTACAGTAATGGAATTAGTAAGCTTGTTAATAGATGGAAGGAAGTCATAGATAATCAGGGAAAATGCATTGTTGATTGAATCTGTAAGTAAATGTAATATTTGGTCACTTGTTTCAAAATTCAAAATTCGGACAGTCTTATGTGATGACCTGATAGATATAGATTGTCTGACGGCCATGACTGAGTTCTTCTGATTGTGTGGCATGATGCAGAGCCCTTTTTTTCGGATATAGGTTCTTCCAGCAGCCACCCACTTGACCCAGAGCAGCACTATCTCCTCAAGACTCTTGACGTAGGCCTCCATGTTGAGTCTGGGGCCCGCACCTACAGATTCGGGAGTTTCATTCTTATCAGAACGGTCAGAATAAGTTTTCCGAGCTAGCATATCTTCGTAATGACTATTAAACTCTTTCAACCCTTTCTAAATCCTCTGCACTGTCCTCAGATTGACACCCAAACATTCTGAAATGTTCGTATTGGAACATACCGGCGCGAATACCAAACAATACAGCATGCCGTTTTCCAAATTGCGTCATGGTGTTCTTTTCTCACAGACGGTGCCCAACTGATCCTTCTCTACTCTACAGTTTATAAAATCATAAACAAACAACGGGCGAAATTAAATATGTAAAATCGCAGCAATTTACCTATCGCACCCTGTATATACATAAACACAATCTATCTATCTGTCTATCTGTCTATCTATCTATCTATCTATCTATCTATCTATATATATATATATATATATATATATATATATATATATATATATATATATATATGTCTATATTTCTGAGATGAGGTATTATGTACAGTATTTACATTATTCGGACTATTGTCCTCATCTTTGTCGCCATATTTGTCACAACGTTTCGGCCGTTGTACGCTCCGGCCTTCTTCAGGTGGTTGGAATTTCGAACCGAACCCTTTATTTCGATCACTGGGGTAGACTGTTCTAGTTCCACGAGCCATGTTTGATGGATGTCAGTTATCAGTTATCTCCTGGTAATTTTTCCCTCTGAAAGTTCTCCACTGCCTGAACCGGGTATTGAACTCACACTCTTTTGGGGTCTGTTACTGGTCCTTGAGGACACATGGTACGGTGGATAAAGGCGTTGGTTAGATCAAGTAACAGACCCCAAAATAGTGTGAGTTCAATACCCGGTTCAGGCAGTGGAGAACTTTCAGAGGGGAAAATTACCAGGAGATAACTGATAACTGACATCCATCAAACATGGCTCGTGGAACTAGAACAGTCTACCCCAGTGATCGAAATAAAGGGTTCGGTTCGAAATTCCAACCACCTGAAGAAGGCCGGAGCGTACAACGGCCGAAACGTTGTGACAAATATGGCGACAAAGATGAGGACAATAGTCCGAATAATGTAAATACTGTATATATATATATATATATATATATATATATATATATATATATACACACATATACATATATATATATATATATATATATATATATATATATATATATATATATATGTATATATATATATATATATATATATATATATATAGTTAGTCCTAGAGAGCAAGACAAACCTAACTCTCTAGGTTCACTAGGTCTGCTCTACTCACTGTATTCAGCACTTTATTTAGTTTGTTTGCGTACTCGTATCGGGGTTATGTTCTTTGGGCCTTGAACTTGCATGCTGAACGATTATTTTCGGCTAACGTACATGTTCTTGGTTCTTTCTTTTTTATACCATTTTTTCCCTTAAGTAATGGTTTGATTATTTGCAAATCAAGACACCGAAGGTTTTCCGATCGAGTATAGTATCATATATATATATATATATATATATATATATATATATATATATATATATAGTGATAACAAAGATAGCCAGAAATTGCTGATATCCCCTGATGAGTTGAAGGAGTAATTGCTCTAAGACACGTCTACGAAACTCTAAAGTCGTGATGCTGAAGATAACATAAATTATCTGACAAATTGTATATTTGCATTAATCATATATATATATATATATATATATATATATATATATATATATATATATATATATATATATATAAAGAGATAGATAGATAGATAGATAGATAGATAGATAGATAGATAGATAGATAGATAGATAGATATGCCGCTAATCTAGTATTTAATAAATTCGCAGTATTAAAAATGGAATCTTATCAGAACAATTACCATGAAATTATTTGTAGAAAATGCACAGAGAAGCTAACGTACGTTAAGGGAATGGGATAGTGCCTCGAGATGCCATGTCAGGATCAATAATATTCCAGATTTCAGAACCTGTAAACACGTACCAGAAGCGCCAATATTCAATGCTTGTATGAATGGTAGACATTAATTTGTAAGATAGATTCTCCAGAGAAAAAATGTCTAGCACGATGCAGTGAACTAACTTTCCTAGCAGTAGACCTGGCATTTGCTTTAATATATTCTTTCCAGATCATGTCAGTGGAAAACGTTAGTTCGTGTAAGCGCAATGAATCAGTTTCCGGAGGTTAGCGTTTGCTGGTGGAAGGCAAAAAAAGTTTCTTATCTCTGCAATGCCCTATATGACCACTTACGTTTTGTACAAAAATCTTCATATTGTCGCGTAAAAATTATATATAGTATGTAAAGATGTGTTTCTGTCAGTTTATAAAAATAATGTTTAGCCAATGTTAAAAGTCAAATATATCAAACTACACAAAATAAATGACGATAGAACCTTTTTACATACAGATGAAGATATTGTACATTTAGAATATCTACTGTTTATTCCATTTAAGAAAAACCGTGCCAATGTAATGTAATTTAATGGTAATTGTTCTAATGATCTTTCCTCTTTGTGACATAGATTAGCAGCTAGGTCTCGTCATATAATTATTTTTTATAGTTTTTTTTTTAATATTCTTAATTTCATGATTGAAAATGGTTTTGTTACCTCCAAAAGGATAGACATCGAATTTTGCCACTTTTAACTTTCAGTTTCTACCATCCGTGGCGTTTCTATCACAGCCCAACGCAGCTATCTGACAGAAAGACAAAAAAAAAATTTCGGCATATATTTTATCCGTACATTTAACGTTGTAAATAAATATGAACCGATAGTCACTTCTGACTAAACAAGCCACTTACAGAATGTAGATTTTAATTGAAGTTTTGGAATCCAAAAACGAATATAGAATGATAGGTCTTGACTTGGGGTTTCGACACCAGTCACTTTCTCGCCAACGTAATGTGGCTTCCCTCTGTCTTTTCTATAGAAATTTTAATGACGTCTGCTCTGACAAGCTATTTTCATTGGTGCCTCGACTACATGAATTTAAGCATGCTACTAGGGTGATATCTCGGTCCCACCCTTTTACTGTCGAAACAGTTTAATGTAACCGCCACTTCTACTCCAACAGCTTCTTCTCTCACACTTCTCGGCAGAGGAACTCGCTGTTACTTGCATCCTTGGTAACTATAATCTTCAAAAGTTTGAATGGACATCTTTTGATTGCTTGATCCCCGTTCTTCTTTTTATCCTTTCCTCAATCTCGCTATATCCAGTCTTTTCCGTCACTTTCACTCTCTGTAGCCCCCTGCGTACTAGTGGCAATCCCATCATGCTTAGGGTGAAATGATTAAAAAAAAACAAAAAAGAAAAAAGAACGACTATACTTATAATCAGACAGAGACAGTTGCAATTTCTTGAAGACATTTTTATTTTATCTCTTTTTTTGTATTTCGGGTATGCATTTCTAATTTTCTTGTGTCTGATGAGTCTGTGTTTGAATGAGTGTTTGATACAATGAATGTTTAAATTATTTAATCCCACATTAATTTCGTCCAGTTAAATGATTTTTCTGCCACAATTAAGTATTGTGGGAAACATTTAATGCTGACACTATTTTCTTTCATTTCTTGTATATCAATATTTATTCATTGGGAATAAACATTGGGGTTAAAATTTATTGTTGTAGCCTAGGGAATGTTACTGAATAGAATCAAGCAAAGGTTGGTAATAAACGATAATACGTAGGACACAAACAACACACATAAGATTCGCCAGTAGAAGTCGTCAACTGCTAGAAGTGAGACAAGTGAATTCCACAATAAATCTCCAATTGCAAGATATCTACCAACCACGCGGTGAGAGGTGACACAGGGCCAAAATTCCTCGTAGACCCCGTATAAATCAGGGTCGAGTAGCTGTTTCCCGAAACAAGATTCTGCCCTTCGACATAGCCTCGTCTGGGGATCCTCTCTGCCCGGAAGCAGCACAGATGGAGACGAATCTCCGACGGCAGACCAACATACAGTATTTACTACATAACCATTATTGTCCGTAGGTATGATAAAACAATTATTTTATTCACCATCCCAAAAGACAAATTTTATATATGGGTACTAGTTAGGACTTCATAGAGACTCCGAGCTATTATGGTGATTTTAGTAAGAATGGTAAGTAACAATGTGTTGGTTTCGTATAAGGATTATTGTGGTATGTTTGGATCAGTGATAAAGGCTAAGACAGATGAAGAGCCGCCTTACCATCTCCTCATGGTTATGTGCCACATGTTTTGCATACTTTAGTCACTTTTTCCCTGACGCATCTCGGCTTCAGTCACTTTATCGCCGATGTGATGTGTCTTTTATACAAATATTTTCATGGCAACTGCTCTGGCGTGATTCTTTCCCTGTTTCCCCGACTACATGAATTTAAGCGTGTTACTAACTTGGCATCTTGGCCCAACCCGTTTACTGTTGAAATAGCTAAATGCAACAGTCACTTCTACTCCAAAAGTTTCTTTTCTTGCACCTCCCACCTGTGGGACTCCTTTCCGTTTACTTGTTTCCTTGATAATTACAATCTACATGCATTTAAATGAAACGTCAATCGCCATCTTCTGTCTTCTTGAACGCCTTTCATATCTTCTCTTCTCCTCAATCCTCCCTGTTCTCAGTCTTTTCTTTCACTTTCATTCTTGTAACCCACTGCGTACTAGTGGCATTACCGACTTGCTTGGAGTGAAATGATTAAAAATAATTAGAAAAACAAATACTACTTCCCCGGCCCAGCTGTCTGGGAACTTATGTGAATTTCCTAATCTTCATTCCTGGTTAAGCAAATTTTCCTGTTATTTATAAATTAGCAGATGCAGAATTATTTAAGATTTCTCTCTCAAACATCCGAGATATGTTTGCTATTACATGTGTCCCAAATTTTCTTTCTGGAATATTTCCGGTCATAAGAAGTCAGTTTTTATAGCTGGTTCTTCTGTAATAAAAGAAATGGAATAAAATACGGTATTGCCTTTCATAGCTTGATTTCCATCTATCGATATCGACCGATTTGCAATGGAGATTTTTCAATTTTCCATCTCATTGTACGAATATACCTTCCAAATGATTCAGGTCGATATGAATGAGACACAATTCCTTATTTCTCTCTTACAGAATTGTACGATCAGGCTTTTACAATTGAAAGGGGAATACACGGTTTTAATGATAGTTGTCGTTTCTTGATTTCAACTTGGGACTGGCCGACCGACCATCTACTTTAAAAGTTGGAAGAATTCCGTCCACCTGATACGGGTCATTAGTGGTTAAGATACTCAAAATCTAAAAGAATATTTCAACTTCCGTTAGTGATTAGTGAAGTTTTATCTTCCGGTCATACTTGAGTATTCCTTGTAAATAAACATAGCAAGTGTGGAAGTGCTATTTTTTGTTTTGCTTTCTTTTTTTCTTTTTTGCTTATGAGCGTGTTTACGACAATCTATTCAGACAGTTAAACTTAAGACCTTGCTTTCTTTTTAAGTCAAATAAAACTTGTTGCTGTTCCATTACAAATTTATTGGCAGTTTTAATCCTTTTTCTTTAGTTTCGGTCATAACCTACAGTTTTGGCATATTTCATTTTTGAAGATCAAATTGGGCTGGAAAGCATTGTGCCGGAAGAATCCACAAACGAGAAGTGCGAGAGAAGAAACGGTTAACATAAAACTAAAGGTTATATGTTGCCATTTCATCTATAAAATGATATGACATTTCCAACAGTCTAGTACTGCGCTTAAATCCGTAAAGTGTAGGTACCACAATGAGATCTTTATCAGAACAATCACCATGAAAGTATTTAAATAAAAGGCACAGAGAAGATACGTTACGTCTGCTGGAAAGTGACTGAGGCCGAGAAGCCAGGTCAGGGCAAATAACATTGCGGATTTTTCTTTGGACATTAGATGAACAAAAAATGACCATTTAAACAGTAACAAATCAGTACTAGTTTATCAAATAAACACGCTTTTTGTTGTTAACTTATTTCAATATGTTATTAATTGCTATATATGTTCAAATAAGTATTTATTTAACCGGTACGTACTTGTAATAGAAGACACATAATTCCACCTTAAACAGCATCACCTTTTGGAGGGAGATGACGAATGGCTTTTATGTGGTTAAGTTGACTACATTTTACCTGCCTGAAGATTTCTTTCATTCCACGTTGTTATCAAGTATCCACATTTCATGACCGATTGTTCAAAAATATAGTTTTAACTATTTCATATATTATCACTTATTTTAATAACCATGGTTTTAATACTAGTTAATGTGGTTTGGTTCTTTTCTTATTTTTACGCATGGAATTTTAAATGAACAATGTTTATATTGTTTTAACAGCAATTTTTTGAATTGTATCATTTTTAATGTTAAACATTTCCGACTTGACCGTCATAATGATTTAGTAAGCGTAGCTTACACGTGTGACAAGTCCAAAATCATGGAACACCCAGTGATCGTCAAACTCGCTAATAAGTTGTAATTGGTCTAGTGAGACAAGCTTGCTAAACATTACACCACGTCGAAGTCCAGAACTTGATCTTTATTACGAAATATCAGAGAGTATCTTTGACAAAAAAGCAATAGTCGTTTTAGCCGGAGATAAGAGAAATACCTGCTTTTTGATAAAGTCCGCATTCGTGGATGTCCGGGTAGTGCAACATTTAGCGATTTCTTTGCAAATTTCATTTTTGTAAACATACAATTGAGCACTTAACAGGGTTCCTACCGACCGGCCAATGACTACTACTCGTTGAGTATCCATTCGAGTTAAAAACTGGGAGAGTTCCGCTGCACGTTCACAAGGAAGCGAAAAATGAAAACAAAACCGCGACGAGAAACGGGATATCAATCTCTGTTTTAAAATATGTTTAAGCATTTTTATTCAAGCTTTCGCTTTCTCGGTCGACGTGGCTCTTGGGACAACAGTCATATCGGATTAATTCAATGTCTCTTCCCTTCGACTTTCCCTCCTACAAATCCTCGACGCATTTTAATGTGACGACGAGTGGCTGGCAATATGAATGTCGGGCATCGTAACTACCCGAGGAAAAGTCCGTTAACTGCCAAAGGCGTATTAGACCTCACTACCACGATCCCAAATGTTTATATAGACCTGCGACTGTAAATTTCCTGTGCTTGACTTTGTTGTCACTTTATGCCAAAAGTGTTTTCTTCATTTCTTTGTTTGTTCCTTTTGATGAAGTACATGATACTTAGAAGACCATGCTTCAAAGACTTTATCTGCTGGTCATAAAACACGAAATACTAACGATGGAGATAAACTGACGATTTCCATTTCTATGTGTGTGTCCCAACAAACACTTTCATATGTTGAGTCATAATTCATAACAGTGACAAACCTAAGTACATTCGAAAGAGTATATTGAAAGAGATGGTCATTCATACAATTCAACCTTTGTTATGGCTCGGTTGTTTGTTAATTCATAACGATGAAATAATCTAATATTTGTCATACGCAGCACTTAGAATCACAATTATTGTAATCCTTGCTTGAATATAAAAAGAACTTATTTAACATCATTTTGGTTCATATATGAATCGTTTGTGAAATGACATAGTGAAAGCACCGTTTCCCACAAAAATCATCAAAGTTAATGGGCGGTAATTTGGCTTAGAAGTTGGGTGATTACTTAGAACAGAAAATAGTGGAAGCGAATGGAGGTCTGCAGGCCAAACAAAGCAGAACAAATTACTGTTTGGTAGCATACGTCAAAGGAACATAATCAGTATTTTTAAAAAATATTATTTAAAATAATATTTTATTATTATCATAAATAATATTTAAATAATAATAAAATAAAATAATATTTTAAATGGATAACCAGTTAAAAATATTAGGAAAAAGAAGTTCCTAATTTGTATTGTTGTTTGAATCATATCTGCATTTTATATTCAGTTACACAAGGACGGTTCTCTTTGATTTACAGAACTTTTTTTCGATGATGTTTCGATTCTGTATATAGCAAAACATAAAATTACATGATTCATCTCTTATGCGAATGTTAATGGAATTTTTTAAGGACCGCATACTTTATGGCGATTTCGAACATCTATCCAGTCAGAATAGTTATTTGTTTTATTCAGAAGATAGTTTTAACGGAATCTAAAATAAACAATAAAATAATTCTCTCGTCTATTACAAATAGCAACACTGAACACGGTATAAATAAGGATTTAAATTACGAAAAACATATTTAAAAAGTTGTTTTCAATTTTACGTTTATCCAAGATATGATTAATCGGCAGATATAAAAATATGAATGATAGCATTAACCAAAACAAAAATGAAAGTTGGTCATCTCAGTGAAACACCATTCCTCAAAAGACTGATGGGCCTCAAACGCAAAACCAACCTAAAGTGAAACTCGTACATAAAATCCATTACTAGGATACAGGTAAAATGTACAGCTTTAGTAATTACTTGACCCCTCCTGCAATCCTCAACTTTTACAAGAGCCAGATCAAGCACGAAACGGAGTACGGTTGCCATATTTGGGGGGTAGGTGCCCAGATCACACACTCCGGCCTCGATAGAGTTCAAAATCGTCTTCAAGCCCTTGTTGGTGACGAACTATTCTCCACCGTTGAAATTCTCTCCTACAGGCGGGATATGGCAAACCTCTCACTGCCCTACCGCTACCTCCACGGTAAGTTCTCTGACGAACTACATTCCCTGGTTCCGCCGAGGCAAACCTTCACAGTAACAACCCGCCGTATCACTTACATAGTAGCAAACCACATACAGTCCCTCTCTATTCCATCAGTGAGAAGTAAGTTCCACTCGAGCAGCTTATTCCCGCGAACCACTGCCCTGTGGAAACGATTCACAGTTGGATGTTTCCCTGATCACTACAATCTTAACCTGTTCAAAGCTAGGATTAACCGTTACCTTCCACTCCTATAAACACAAATGGCCACCAAGAATAACCCTCTACCTCGAGTGGCCCCCAGGCCTTTTAAATGGTGAACCTCGCTATGAAATATAAGGGTTAAACAGATACAAAATATACTTTAAACTACCATGGTGTAAGATGAGCGGTAGGATGTAATGGCTCGGAATAAGAAATTGGAGGGGAGAGTCCCAATGCCATTCGGGTTCACTGACGCTCAAATAGCCCTGCGAAAGGTATTAATCCATCTCTTCTCCGATCGGTTATGGACTGAATAAACTTGCTTGGTAACCAGTCTACCGCAGAAAGAAACGGTAATCTACTGCGAGAAAATTGTCTGCCTTGTCAGTCTTGAATCGAAAGAGATATGCTCCCCAAGCGTGTAGGGGCAATTCAAGAACAGTTCAAATTAAAAATAATGATGTGCTCAAAAGAATTTGTCGGGATGATGGCTGTTGTAATTATTTTCACAAGTCAGAAAATTAGCCCTTTGTTTTCAAATAAGGATAGAATGCCGATTGGTAATATAAGAACGCGTTGTACTTAAATTAGAATCCGCTAACTGGAAAGTTCATTATATCGGTGAAACATTCAGTTTTCACGAAGATGTAATGGAACATCGGGATATGATTAAAAAACGTTCTCAATTAACAAACATTTGTGAAATAACGATTCATATATGTAGAATGAAATAATTCTTAAAGAATAGATTATTTTTCCAAATAAAATTCCTGCATTTATTTATTGAGTGAAATCTTTTCCTAAGCTTTTTTTAGTTTAAGGAGAAAACTAAAGAAGATTTTTGGATTCGGTTGTGCTGTTTCTTAAGCTTTGCTCAGTTTAGGAACAAGACGAAAGGTAGGGTTACTCGATGAGGTTGGAAATCTCTACGCAAAGATCAATCCTTAAAGGAGCAATAAAAAATTCGACTTTGTTTAGTCCTCCACAAGCCTACAAATATGGGATAACCAGTAAGGATGGGACTTCATCACCTGTTTACATAGTTAATAACATTCACGGTTTTGACAGTGATAAATCAATCAACAAACTTGTAAGGGAGAAAACTGTAAGGTTTTGAAGAGAAACAATAATGAAAACCGCCATTTCTGATATCCACATTAGCCGCGAATCTATTGTGATTTTGAACACCTGCTCGTGTTTCAATAATGCAATCATCACACGAGTCAATGATTGATGTTTCTGCTCAATGTGGATAATTAAAAACTTTGCTTTCTTCCAGTAAAGACAGATTAACATATATTGCGATTCCGCGTCTTTTATTCTTCAAGATAATATATGAAAAACCAGATCCCGATTAATAAAGCACACATACACAAAAAAGAACGGCATCGAAGAAAAACTTGATAAAAAAACACAATTGTTGAAAGAGACTTAGGCCTTGAATACTTGAGAAAACCTTAACATTAATCAATTCAAATGTTTTTCAACTCGTAATATACAGGCAGGCCCAAAAGTAGGCTTACAGTTTTTCACTGTTTGTTTCACGTTTTATATCTCGGTTATTCAAATCATAACTGTTCTTTCAGCAAGGCAGAGCAAGCTCCCCCATTATGCTTTGGTAGCAAGGGATACCTTAACCAAACTTTTCCACAACGTTCGTTCGAATAAAAGGGGCAGCATTGAATGGCCATCACGGTCACCTGACCTAACGTCAATGGATTTCTTTTATCAGGGTGTATTAAAGAACAAGTTTTATGAGAAAAATATCCACACAGTGGACGAATTAACAGTACATTTCAAAACTATTTATTAAAACTGATGCCGATCAGGATTTGTGTCGTGTTGTGTGTCAGAGTATTCTGGAGAGGTTCGATGAATGTTGCAATATTAAAGGATGACATTTTCAGAACATAAGAGATTAAACGGTGCTAACAATGTAAGTAAAGTGTTAAACAAATATATATAAACAGGTCTGAACAAATATGATTGTAACAAATATATATAAATGTAATAAAATGTTTTTAAAAATGGTAAAGTGCATACCTACTAAGTGTAAGCCTATTTTTGGTCCGCACCGTAGGTAATCTTTATAACAAAAGTAATTTAAAGTTTGTCATAACATATCAGATTTTTCACACATTTTGTTTCTTTTTACATCAGAAATTAGATTAATATAGGGAAATTATCCGTGGAGAAATTCACAACTGTCCAAAGAACGGATATTATGGAATTTTACTGGATTTAACCAATATATTATTTGCATCCAAATAGAAGACTTTCATGTAAGAAAACCACCATTCGGGTTTCATCATTAGCCGACTGACTCAACGTTTAAAGAAATATCATTCAATAACTTGACACGATGTGGGAGATCAAGCACAAGTCATTCACAGATGAAGTGTTAGTATGTACGAGACTGTTGAACAAGAAGCAGAGACATCTATGTGCAAATGCGCTGACTAGACGATCGACATTGTTTTTGGCTGAGCAGAAGTGCAGAACAAATCTGAGATGTGATTTCAACAGCTGGACTCACTGTGCCCTGAAGAAAGCTGCTGCATACACGACCCCTGAAAAAATGCTGCACACACAGCCCGGGGAAAGATGCACCACACACAGCCCGGGGAAAAAAATGCTGCACACACTTCCCAGGGAAAGTTGCTGCAATCAGTGCTCGGGAAGAAATGCTGCGCAGAAGACCCTAGGGAAAGATTGTGCTTCGAATACAAACTTTTGGTCACGGAATAATTTCGTGTAATACAGAAATTTCTTGGCGCCTACACTCTCCTGAGCTGAGACTTCACGATTATTTTCTTTGTGGATGCCTTGCGGACCGTGCATACATCAGTAAATCACAAACGATTCCGTTATTCGATGGCCATATCTGTTCAAAATTGACCAGTTATTGAGAATGGTATCGAAAGAACACGTCTACATGAAGTGGAAAATTGAAAACATTTACGTCATATAATTTTCCTAATTAAATGGAAACGCATTTCCAGTGTTTGAATTTTCAATTAATATAAAATTATTTTGGAATAATAAAATATGTGGAAATTACAAAATTATTTAATACGTAAGTGGCTTCTGGGATGAGCTGTATAAAATTAACAGCAGTTACTTTTAAATTCATTTTAAAAATTCCTTAGAAACCTAGCAGACGTTCCTTAGCGGTAGCTTCACAGACGAACCCTTTTTTACTTTACATATTTGATCTACCTCAGAGTATACTCCGATCATTTGTGGATCTCTATGCAGATGATGCAGGGGTATATGGGTACAACTTCAAAATTCTAGACAACTAGACATCGGCAACTTATCTATATTCAAACCTAGCTCTAACATCTTAGTGATTCGAAAACTAAAATAGTTACATTTCTTAGCAATCTCAATGAGCAAAATAGTTACATTCCTTACTAATTACAATGAACAGATGTTCCCTAAGGGAAGTCCCGTGCCTTGAGCGCCTGTTGCGACTTATATTAAACGCAAACCCCAAGTAGAAAACATGCAATGCACCGCAAAAGATGCTGGAAAAACGGTCGGTTCCCTGTACGAATCCAATTTATACCTGACCCCACCTGCTATCCTCACAAGAGCTACATCAGGCAAAAATTATTATTGCTGCCATATATGGGAAGGAGCTTCCCAATTATCACTTTCCCGTCTCGATAGAGTCCAAAAGCGTCTGCGCGTCCTTGTAGGTGACAAATTATTTTCCACCCTACAACCCTTTTCTCACAGACGAATAGTTACGAGTATCTCTTTGGTATCCCTTTGGTGTGATGTAAATTCCACTCGAGTATCTTTCTTCACACGAAACGCTGCTTTGTGGAAACCGACTCCCAAGAGTCTGCTTCTCTGTCCACTAGAATCTTAACCCGTTCAAGTCTAGGGTTAACCGTTATCTTCCCCTACATATCTGCATAAGCTGTACCTCATACTCTGTAACCCTCTACCTCGAGTGGCCTCAGGCACTTGTACAGGGTGAACACCACTGTAAAAAAATGTACTGAAAATTACTAAATCCATATTAAGACAGAAGATTGCTAAAGCAAGATTAATACAAAAAATAATTAAATACATATTAGTGCAGAAAACGACTAAAGCCCGATTAGTATAGATAATGACTAAAGTCAGATTAGTACCGAAAATGATTAAATCAGATTATTACAGAAAATGACTAAAACCAAATAAGCTCGATAATGTTTAAATCCAAATTAGTTTAGAAAATGACTACAACCAAGGAAAGAAAATGTCTAAATCAATTTTAGTACAGAAAATGAATGTGGTTAATTTAGCAGTGGAACATTGGTAACTTCAGTGAGAAATAATAAACACGGACTCTCCCTATATATATATATACAAGGTTATAATATGTAATTGGTTAGACAAGACCACATGATTGTTGTATCATTTTTATCCTTACGCCAGTTTATTTAATTATTAGAATGAGGCAAATCTTCACGCGTCTTTTTAATAAATCATTCTCGTTCGGGTGAGATAAACAGCACATAAATCTTCAAAAATATTTTGGCTTTCATACTACAATTATTATTTTTTTCGACAATTAGTCATCTTAGTTTTAAAGAAATTATAGAACGACTTTGGAAAGGTTTTGACTGCTTTTATTTTTTTCCTTTAATTTTTTTTTTCTTGAAATTTTTTTTCTGTGGGCTAGCATAAAAATATTTCTCGCTCTCTCTCTCTCTCTCTCTCTCTCTCTCTCTCTCTCTTGGAATACGATGTAGAAAACAACATTAAGTCAGTCTGAAGAACTTCAAAGACAACGCCAAAAGGATAACCGGTTTTCTAAAGAATGCCATCTCTACCATTTTTATTCTGCCCCATCGAATTAAATATTTGAAAAGATATTTGCCTGCTATATAAAAAAATAAAATAACTGTTGCTCTCTCGCCATTTTTCAGTCCCATTTACGTAAAGCTCTGCAAATATCTACGTAGTGTAGCCACATATGGAAAAATATCGGTTTAACATTTCAGGGTTGTAGTGGTAATGTTGCACGCGTAGCTGATTGAGTGGTGTTTGCGTTGGAAAACACATATCTCCTGTAATGTTATTCCACAATAAAAATAGCGGACTCGGTATGTGAGTCCGGGTAATAATAATGGGTAGCATCTATAACCAATATACATACAAACAAACGATAATGAATTATTAACAAGACAAAAAGTTACATTGTTGCGAGCGACATTGTATGTATGTCACAAAGCAATGTACATACAGGAAAATATTTAAAGACTAGTGAATTGTTTATTTGTAGGAGTCCTAGAGCAAATGAAGTAAAATGAAGTTTGCGTACATACGTGTGTGTGTGCGTTTTTGTGTGTGTGTTTCCCAATGAGTAACGCGTTTTCACGAAAGGCCTACATCCTAGTGTGTCTAAGGAAAATAGGAAAAAAGAATAGTAATGGGACCTGAAGACAAAAGTGCTGGCGCGCTTTTCCCCGTGTTTGACTTACATCTTACCATCCCCGAGTGAAATGGGGAAAAAGAGAATGATAGAAAATATTACAGTGTATTTAGAGGTTCAGAAAGCGTCCTCTAGTGGCAGATTTCTGTTAGGTAAGTAATTGGGTAACCCCATAGTAAATACGGGTATTAAATCAGTTATTTTCTATGAACACTTTGATGAAATTTTCTCTATTGGGGTTTCATTTTTTTAAATATTTTATTTCCGCCCGCCACAGACAAATTGTACATATGGGAACTATTTAGGACTACATAGGGATTTTGAAGTATTATGATGGCTGTAGTAAGAATGGTGAGTAAGAATGTGTTTTTTTATGTAAGGAATACAGTGATAATTTTGGGTCAGTAACCGGGTCTATCTAAGTTTAAGATTGAAGACCAACCTTCCCCTCTTTTAGCGTTGTGTCACATTTTTATATTATTCAAAATAAATATTACTTTCCTTTACATTACTAGATTAGCGGCAAGGTCTCATCATTTTAAATGAAATGGCGAGACGCAACCGTAAGGTTCTATGCTAACTGTTTCTTCTCTCGCAGTTCTCGCTTGTGGAACTCTTTTCCCTCTTCTTACTACCTACTGAACTTTGATCTTGAAAAAGTTAAACGCAATGCTAATCGTTAATTCTGTCTTCTTAATTCCTATTCTTGTATTGTCCTCTCTCCTTAATAACAGTTTTCCTCATATTCTTCAATATTCATTAACCACTTGCGTGCTAGTGGCTTTATTGTCTTGTTTGGAGTGAAACGATTAGAAGAAAAATTATCGTCGGGAAAAGTGCAATCGATATCTCGAATTCAAATTACAGCCCACTCTTGTTGCATTCGTTTTCGCACCAAATCCATTGATAGATATTACTCTATTTCTTACCTCTTCTCACTGATGTGGATCGAATCGCAGGCTATACTAGATTCCTTAACCTTGGCTCGTAACCAGACTAAGAAAAGGAAAATTCGGAATTCCGAGCCGTGAAGAATCTAAGGAGAAACGACTCTCTTATCTTTACCCTGAAATCATGGAAATTCCCAGATAATAAAGAAAAGGATAGTAACGATTTACTGATGCAAGTCCTACTATTTAAACCACAACAATATTTTTCCCAAGAGTATTTGCGCGTATGTGCGTATAACGAACCCGACTGGAATTGAAACTCGGCTCTTCGATTTCCAATTCTCAGACATTATCCGCTTCACCACCTGCACATCCACACTTATAGTACCTGGTATTCCTGAGCGGTGATCCATTATTGTAAGAACCAGGCAGTCACCCATTATTGTATTAACCAGGCTTGACGTTGCTTCTCTTTGGTTATCCCACGAGAAACCATGCTATACCCTAATATGGCCATAAGGAGAAAAAAACAGGAGACAACATCATGTTTTCAGCGTCTGCATCAGTGAAATGGAAAACGTTGTAAATTTTGAATATTTTCATTTGTACCCTCTTACTTCTTAAAATAAATACCTTCATTCATATTCATGTAGTCGATGTGGTAATGTTGTTAGTTTGGACAGAAATTCCTGACTCACTTATGAAGCGGAAAGAAAACATCAAAATTTTATGGAGCAACACTAACATTTATTCTTCAAAATATAATCCATCATTCTCGACGATCTTCTGCCAGCGATCAGCCAACATCTCAATCCGTCCCAGATACCAGTCTGCTTGCTTTGCATCAAAAACTGTAAACAAGCTTCCTTCTCGTCATCAAAAGTGTTGAATCGCTGGTCGCACGGGTAATATGCCATTGAGCGGAATAGGCCATAGTCACTTGGAGCAGCATCGGGACTGAATGGTGGATATGGAAATATCTCAACACCGTCCATCTGTTTCAACTTCTTAGACAACCTGGTAGGGTTTAGTCTTGCATTGTCTTGCTGAAACAAAGCCCGACCGAGATTAACTAAAGCAGAATGCTCCTTCTTTAGATTGTAGTACGGGAAACCAGTTTAGCGTTGATGGCGTAACCGTGTGGAACAAGCTCGAAATGCAGTATTCTTTAGAAATTCCACCGAATGTAGATCAAGATTTGTTGTTTGTTTCCTCTTTCTCAGTGAGTCAGGACTTTCTGGCCAACCTAGTATTTGGTTGGTCTCAAATATTTAACGATGCAATGCGAGGATTTCAATGGGTATTTTATAGTCAGGAAACTCGTAATTTAGTCAGTAACTTAAGAATTAAGATTCATCAGAAAATTCAGTTAGAAAAATCATGTAATTTTCATGACTATTTCTAGTTTTAAAGAGTAAGATATCTCTTTATGTTATCTCGGGCGCCATTGAAATTTATAAGTATAAAACTGAACTTATTCTGTTTCCTGATGACTTTGTTTCAATCATTTGTTTTACTTTCAATGATTAAAAAGCAGAATTCTTTATTCTAATTTGTTACAAACTATCAGGCAATTGTAAAATTAAAATTATGAATGGAAATCCTAGTTTGTTCATGCAGAAAAATGTAGACAATATTAATTTAATAAAACATTCTCAAATTGATTTTGATAACGGTTCGATCTTAATCAGCAGTGTCCTTATCGTCTGCATCTGTGTTATTCAGCTGAACTGGCAATAATATAAAAGAAAGGTGAGGTCGAGAAGATGTAAGTGCGGCAAATTGGAAAAAGGATAGAGATAGAAAAAAGAAAGAAAAGGACAAGAAAGAGATAGATATTAACTTGTATAACATAACATATATTTCCATTTTAGAAAGCATCCAATTATTAATATACTTGTAAAATCAATTTACTTTAAAAAATAACCCTAAAAAGACTACTTATACTTAGAATCAGCAAGGGGCAGCTGAAATTACTTGAACACATAATGAGGTAGGAGAGCTTGGAAAATTTAATACTCACAAGGCATCTCAAGAGAAAGAGTATTGTAGCTGATTACCTACTTGTCCGCTTATGTAAATGGATGGCGAAATGGGGTAGGCTTGGCAAAGGAAGAAACTCTGATAAGGACCACGAGGGATATGAAGTTGTGGCGAGACATGATTCCCAACGTTCTGAAGGGGCATGAAGCATATAAAAAGAAGAATGGTCGCCGTTTGGAACCTGGCAGTACTGCATATAGGCCTCGGTTATATTTAATACTAGCATAAAAGCGGGACTGTGTGGATACTTTTAAGCTAGCTCCAGCAGACGATTTATTAACTAAAGCACCTCTGGCCCAGCATCGAAAACAGCAATTATAATTTAGAATAAATAATTCTGAATTTACCAATTCACTCAATGGAACTTCAAATTCTCACTTTAACTCTGATTCAAGCTATAAGTCCTATTGCGGCCATAAATCGATTTGGGACGAAAGTCCAATTCAGGCCGAAAATTGAGTTCTTGAAATCACAAACTCCGAGGGACTTCAGTTAAGTTGAGTTCTTCAAATCACAAACTCTTCAGAACTTCAAACCCTCGGGTCATGAAAATCTGATTCCTTATCATTTTGAAGTAATAAAAATGTTTTCCCCAATTCACAAAGTATTTTAAACTAAATTTAAAACAAACATTTTAAATTAACAGTTTTTGTGTTACTTTAAATTAAATATAAATTAAAAACTTTTAAAATCCTAAATTTTTTCTGTTATTCTAAAATTTGATTTTTTTACTGTCCTCTTCACCCAGACGCAAATCTCAATCCCGGATATTCAAGCAACAAATGAAAGGCAGATTTTCAATCCCGGATCAGAGTATGTATGTAGAGCAAGTATGGCCAGAGATAGAGGGATTTCAGACACACAGACAGAATTTGCCGTTTATTTATTTAGATAATAATTAAAGTGTTATTCATTGGTTTCGGGTCTTCAATATCAAGCTCCCGTGTTCTGGTAGACATACATATTGTGATCATTTGTTTAATTTACAAAATAAAATAATAATTATCAGTGAGAACAATTTTTTATTCTTAATCATTATATTTGTTCTTTTTCTCTTTTATATTCATCTCGCCAACACAACAATGATGGTTATAAACGTTAACTACCTGATGCGACGTGTTAAACATCGAAACAAAATATGCAATTTTGTAGTAGTAACTTACATGTTCTAATGTAACTGTTTATAATAAAATATTTATTGGTCTACTCTTGTATTGAGCCCTTTTTAAATTGATGTTATGAACTTTTGAATTTTATCCTTTTGGTCCTTTTACATTTGTATATATATATATGTATATATATATATATATATATATATATATATATATATATATATATATATATAGATATAGATATATATTATAAACAGTTACATACATTAGAACATGCAAGTTACAACTACAAAATTGCATATTTTGTTTCGACTTTTAACACGCCTCATCAGGTCAATGATGGTAATAAACGTTAACTATCTGAGGAGACGTTTAAATGTTTGAAACAAAATATGCAATTTTGTAGTAGTAACTTGCATGTTCTAATGTAGCAGTTTGTAATATATATATATATATATATATATATATATATATAGATATATATATATATATATGTGTGTGTGTGTGTGTGTGTGTGTGTGTGTGTGTGTGTGTGATATTTGGGCAATAAATGTTCATCTAACACGTTTGATTAAATAGAAGCGATAGGGTGTGTCTGTATAATGTTGTATTATACTTTTCCAACTTCCAGATAAGCTGTTGTGTTTTATATGCGGAGTTGTGCATAAAATGTTCGAAATTCATATTCTTTTGAGTACTGTCGACATTCCAGTCATCACCAAGAACCGATGTTGTGTCGGTGATAGTTTTAACACCTTTGTCGGCATCTTGGTATTCATTCGGACGCTGGAAGTTTAAAATGACATGACATGTTCATCTGCTGTTGGGAACGAGGCAGTACAAAAAGAATGCGATTTATTTATTTTATTTTCTCAATCAATATCTTTCGTAATTTTTTAATACTAATATAATATGCGTCCATATCACTTATATTGTATGCAATTCATGATACTATTTTCTGTGGTGAAGCATAGCTTATGAACTTATAAATCGCAATAAATCATTGCAAAGAACGGTGAGAATATAATTAAATTAAAAAAGATTTGTACGTCATTTTTGTAAGATTAAAGATGATAAACCAAAACCAAAATTATTTATGATGGAGCCTAGCACACACACACACACACACACACACACACACACACACACACACACACACACACACATATATATATATATATATATATATATATATATATATATATATATATATATATATATATATATATACATATATATATATAAATATATATATAGGCATTTTATGATATTTTTAACGTTCTTTTTATAGATACAAGTATTTAAGCAAATGCTCTGTTTTATAATAAACAGTATTAAATAACATTTACCGGCCCGAATGTCCGAGAAATTTTCTTAGAAAATTTTCGTTCTCCGAAATTCGAAATTTCTCGGACATTCAGGTCGGTAAATGTTATTTAATACTGTTTATTATAAAACAGAGCATTTGCTTAAATACTTGTATCGATAAAAAGAACGTTAAACATATCATAAAATGTCTTTAAATAAATTGTCGGACTATGTCCAATTCAAATATATATATATATATATATATATATAACTTTAAAAATCAGGAGGTCAATTAAAATACGCGACCACGGTTTCGACCTGATGGTCTGTTCGGGCGATACATTTAAAAATAACCACTTAAACGCTCTATTTAAAAAAAACACACACACAAAGAAAGCTACATAATTATCTTTAAAAAAAATAAGAGAGTCAGGAATCAAACCTGTACCCCAGATGGAAACCGTCATTCGGCCTGACGTGCTGTTAACTATACAGCCACTGTCCAAATTACTGCTTATAAGCACACATCTTCGACGACCTTTCTATTTTAATTTTAATTAAGACAGAGCATTTACTCAGATAAGTTGTATCCATAAAAATAACGTATAAACAAAAACTTGTGTGTGTGTATGTGTGTGTGTGTGTGCGCGCGCGCGCGTACCTAAAAAACTATTACATTTTAAAACAGTTAATTTTGAGTCTGTTTATTGCATATTGATCCACCTGCGGCATCCAAAACAAAATATGATCAAACCATGTGATTTATTCAAATTTCATTTTTTTTTTTTTTTTCATATTTTAGTATCGATTGCGATTTTTAAATTTTAAGAAATCACGTGGTATGATTATATTTTGTTTTGGCGATTGGGGGATCAGTTTCAGTCGTGCGGGGAATCAATTAATAATGAATGTATATAATAAACTGATGCCCACTATTAAATTTTGTAACATTAAAAACATAATATTCATTGTCTGGAGTGGTTAATCTATAGTAATCAGAAAAAGAAAATTTAAAAATAAATAATCATTTCTGGTTGCAGTCTTTATTGTACATCTCCAGTTATCTTCATTTTTCTCTTTATGTTTCATAGCCCCAACGTCAATACATAATCGATGTAATTCTTTTCTCAAAGTCCTAATGTATGTGGAACATACATTTGTGTAAACGAGGTTAAGAGATAGCAAGTTGCTATCAACTAAAATTAAAAAGAAACTATGTTTGTGTCGGCCATATACAAACCGTTAACAGAAAAAAGCTTAGCTAACCGCCATGTCATCGAATGATTTTACTTAAGTAATTTCGTTGTATTATCTCCAAGAAAATACAATTGTGAGACATTCTTGGTGCTCTCTGTTAAAGGCATAAGTAAAAGAAAACTGTGTTATCTCGAATTAACTATTATCTTGTCGGGTATATTCACAGATAGAGCACCTGCAAATTTCGACGCAAATGAGATGCAATCGGATGTTGCTCGTGGGGAAATCGTTATACAGAACAACAGAAATAGGCATTGAATGTATGAATCTTAAGCATATTTTGGAAGATAGATGTTTTTATTTTGTTTCGTTTTATGTCAGGAGGGTGCTGGTTTTATACCCATCTGTATCCTAAATGATGAAAAGATGCTATTTTCAAATAGTTAAGTAACTGTTAAAATGCTTACTAAAACAGTTATAATAAAGAAAGGCATCTTTTTTTTATTTAGGTTCTTGATCTAACAATTATTTAAAAGATTATTTCGATCCAGTCAAAGCTACTATTACGTCATGAGTTACTTAGACTGAAAGTAATCGACTGTTGTGGCAATAATCGAGTCAATGCGAACAATACTTTGCTTAGCTGCATAGTACATGCTTCGCCAGCACTATATACAGTTTTGAATTCAGAATGTTCCTTCTCCTAGACCGGTTGCCACTCAAAGCTATAGGACCAAGTCTGTTATGTTACTTATCCATAGCTGTGTGGGGGGAGAAGCGATCTGTTCATACTTTCCCCAAGATTATTAGCACGGAAGTGAATGTAATGAACTCTACTGGAATTCGAAAAGCAACTAAACAAGAAAAAAAGGAGAAAAAGAACAACATTTAAGATGAGAGATGTGATTGATGTTGATTTAATTTTTTTTTTCTGTTAAGAACAAAGAAAAGACTACAGAACTCCGTCCTGCTATATGGCAGTGAATGTCAGACAATCTCCTCACAGACGAGGAAGAGACTTGAGGCCACAGAAATGTGGTTCTAAAAAAGGATACACTAGAACATTTCTACCAAAATTGGTGGTCCGCGGACCGGTGCCGGTAGACGAACCATCAACTACCGGTACGCGCCCAGTGTCCACGCTATCCCAAAGAATCATTTGAAGAATTGGTAGATACCATCCGAACGGTACACCGATAGAACCAGGGTCGTTAGAATTTATACTTTCGTACCAAATTTGGTACTTTTTGCTTTCAAATGAAGGTTTTGGTACGATCGTGGGTTATGATAAGTTTTTAGCCACAGCAATTTTGGTTTGTTTAATAACGTATCTTTTCTCAGACAATACCGTGTTAATATCAAGCTACTCTCATCTATGAACATTAGTTGACTCATATCTTGCAATGAAAGTTCGTGGAAGTAAGAAAATTGACGAATTTCAACGAGGGCAAATAATAGGATGGCATCAGTGTGGCAAGTCAAATAGAGAAATCGCTAGGTTTTTCCAGGTTAATAATATTGTCAAGATATTTAATGAAGAAGGCCATTGTTGTGTGGAACATTGTTCAAGAAGACCAAGCATCGTGTCTGAGCGAACGAAAAGGGTGCTGAAGAGGGAAGTCATGAGAAACCGTCGTCAGAGCATCAAAGATGTCGCCAACAGCATGGAAATGTCGCCATATGCGGTGAGAAAGACTCTGAAAGAGCTAGACTATCAAAGAAGAGTTGCAAGAAAGAAACCCTTGATTTCGAGGTTAACAGGAAGAGGTGTATAGACTGGGCGAGAGAATTCGAGAGAAAAGATTATGACGCTTGGCAGTCTGTAATTTGATCAGATGAAAGTAAATTCTGCCAATATTCTAATTCGAAATTGGTTTATGTTTGGAAAAATCAGAATGAGACTTCGAACACTGAATGCCTGCAGGCGATCGTGAAACATGGAGGGAGTGGAGTAATGGTGTGGGGTTCTGTCTGATTTGGAAGGAAATCTGAGCTGATTCTTGTTGACGAGCGGTTGAATGGTTCAAAATACTGTCAAATATAAGAGAAAGGACTACTCCCACTATTTGAAACCAATCAGATTGACAAGAATGTCTACCTTTTTCAAGAAGATGGAGCGCCATGTCATACGAGCAAAGTAGCAACGGAATCAAGTCACTGCCATTTGTAGCCCAAAATCCTAACATGAATCCACTAGAGCACGTTTGGGAGCACCTTGACCGAAGACTTCGAGAGCGTGAAACCAAAATCACGTCAGTGTTAACCCTTAAAGAAACATTGCTAAAGAAGTGGCAAAATATGGATCAGGCGATTGTTGATAACTTTATCAAATCCATGAAAAATCGAATATAAGCACTGAAACTAGCAAATGAAGAACCTACTCCATACTAGTTCCAAATACTGTTTATTTATGTTGAATCAGAGATTGCGTAATTAAATTTTGAAATTGGATTTAGTTTATTTCTCCTGGCTAGAACTTTTCTTAGGCCACTGTAATTTCACTGAAACTTAAAATGGTCGGTGCTATCTGAAATAAAATATTTAATTTGGTATTTTTCGAAATAGATTATTTAGCTGCAATATAATTATAATAATGTGGATTTAGGTGAATGGAAGATAAAAATAGTTAACTTTTTTTATATTCTTTATAAATATCGTTTCCGGTATAAATTAATATTACCACGAAATATTACAAGTAGGTGACACATTGAGAAAAGAAATGCCGGTCCGCCATATCATATAGTTTGAGAAGCACTGCTCTAGAATATCATAGACTGGAAACGCGTTCCCTGTACCGCTCCAGACTTCGTGCTATCTTCCAACTTTGCAAGAGCCAGATCAGGCCTAAAATGCAGTACTGCTGCCATATTTGGGAAGGAGTTGCCCAGTCCCCACTTTCCAGTCTCGATAGAGCCCAAAAACGTCTCCGCGTCCTTGTGGCTGACAAAGTCTTTTCTACCTTGTCACCCCTCTCTCACAGACGGGATGTAGCAAGCATCTCACTGCTTTATCGCCCCTTCCACGGAAAGTGCTCACACAAACTGCATTCCTTGGTTCCGCTAGTTCACAGCTAAGCCCCCCTGCAACTCCCATATTAGTAACATCCCCGATCACTAAAATCTTAACCAGTTCATTTCTCAGATTAACCGTTATCTTCCAGACCTATGCACATAATCTGTAACTCTTACTCTGTAACCCTCTACCTCGAGTGCCTCCCAGACCTTGTAAAAGGTGAACCTTACACTAAAAAAAAAGCAAAGACGAAGTTTTATGGAAAATGGAAACGAAAATCATCAAAAACACACAGTTAAAATTCTAGGGGACATAATGACGTGGGCGATCATGACTCTCCAAACGTTACTGTCTTTTGTAGCTCTTAAGAAATTTTCTCTTTTTGTTATGTCTCATAAACCTTGTTCCACCATCTGTTTAGTTAAGCTCACTATGTTATGCGTTGTTTTCCTCTGTTCCTCTTGCCTTCAGCCTATCCCGTGAGGTTATTTCCTCATTGTGTGCCCTAGACATTTCTCTTCCTGATATTAAGTATAGGTTTACTTTTTGTCCATATTTTACCTAAAACTTCATCGTTGTTTACATATTCCGCCATTGGTATCCTCAGCATCCTTCTGTAGAAGCCCTTTTCTGTTGATTAAAATCACTTCTTAGTTTTTGAGGGGATTGTTCAGCATTCACTGTCATATAGGAGACTTCGCTTAGATTCGTGAAATTGAGATACCAAAGAGGGAAGCTCACCACAATAATTACCACGAAGTTATTTCTACAAAAGGCAAAGGGAAGCTACACTACGGGGATGTGAATGTGCCTGAAGCCGAGATGCCACGTGAAGACCGATAACGTTCGTAATCATCTTTTCCTTGCTCATTTTATGCAGAAAGAAATGTACACATACTGATCACATAGTATCTGATAAAAAAACTTGTACGTACACATGTTTGCGTAGATAATTCATCAGTGGATGCCAAGAAAAATTACATTATGAAAGTTTTCAGTTATTCTTCATTGGGAATCCGATGCTAAGATGGAGATGTTTTGGGGAAAATTCTGGTATTTCTTTCTTCGTCACCAACAGTGATTTCTTTGTAAAAAAAGAGAAGGAAAGCAATAATCTGTTAGAGTTTTGTCGCATCGTCACATCCTCACGGCGAAAAAATTCCGTTGTCTGAATTCATATGTATTAAGCGAAATATGCTTGAAATTATGGTTAATTGGATTAGTATTTTTTTTTATATAACAATGATTTCCTCCAGATGCAAGTTCTCTTAATTCATAGATTAGAGAGGGGAGAAGAGATTGGGGTAATGCTCGTCCCAAGGATCTTTATGCATATGTGAATAAGTAACTCGACTGGAGAACGAACTTGACTATCTCAGTCCTTATTCAGAGCCGCTATCCATTACTATTTTTTTTTTATGTAGAAATTCTTTAAAGTACTTTATGGAAAACGAAATACTCTTTGTGAATTCTTTTAAATCCTTCATTGCGAAAGTCAACAAAGAAGATTGCCAACATAACAAAAAAAAAGAACATGAAAATAAATTTAATAATTCCATAAATACGTCACATAGCGTCACATTTTTGACGCATAAGAGCACTGTGTTTTATTCACGCTACACATTTTATCATGTCTCGGCTTCTTGAAATATTTTAAATGGTATTAAATCCTGTTCTTTTATAATTCTCTCCCCTTAATAGTGTTTTTATAGTCTCTTACACACAACTAACTCCTTGTGTGTTAGTGGCTTTATTACCTTGATAAGGTGAAATTATTTAAAAAAAGCACATTTCACATATATTGCAACACAAGCGTATTTGTCTACAGCGGCTGCAGGAAAACATCAGACAATAAATGGAATCTATTTCTGTTTTAGTTTTAGGTTGTTTTTTTTATCGAGGTTTGAAGTTTGTTATCGATATGAGGTTTTTCTGTAATTATTTATACTTCCATATCTCCATGTTGCCAGCCTCGGACGCCCAGAGTCATTCGTCAATCCCATAATACGATTTCAGGAGTCGGCGTTCCTTCTCCTGGGCGGCCACCTCTTCCGCCGACCGGAGAGATCTTTATTGGAAAAAACGTTCTTCAGGAGACTATAGCTTTCCATCGTTAATGTATGGGCAGACCAGCGCAGATACAGGTTTTTAAAATTTCAAGTGATTGATAAATGATTATCAAATACCTCAATGTCTTGCGTGTCTCTCTGCACATTTCAGGCATCTTTCGAAACAGGATTTAAAAACCTCATTTTCCATAAGTATTTTATCTGAAAGAAATTCATGTTGCATATATATATATATATATATATATATATATATATATATATATATATATATATATATATATATATATATACGGTTAGGTAAATAAGATAACTAGATATTAGCGACCGTATACTGGCGTGCATACGCTGGTAAGCAAATAAATAATCACCAAATTTAATCAAGAGGTGTAGATATAATAGTGATTAGACAGAGCTAAGTAATATACACGTATACCTATTATAAGCGATATCTCGTGCCCGAGGAATTGGGTAACCAACGAAAACACACACACACACACACACACACACATATATATATATATATATATATATATATATATATATATATATATATTCAAGCATATTTAGTTAAATAATTTAGACGAATTATGTCTACTTATTTTAGTTTTAATCTACAAATTAATTTCTTGGTGGCTGTAAAAATTATATACAATACTAAATTTAATACTACCAAATTAGTCACCCAAAAGAACTCTTCTCAGTCAACTAGCGTCTCAAAAAAACAACATCGTATACCAATTTAAATGTCCTTTGAGGGGTTGCATCTCTAAATAGAAAAGTTAATACGTATGTTTGTTTTAGGACAACGACAATGACGAGAAGCCTTACATTTCACTTGAACGATCATAGTTCTTTCTCAGAACATTTAAAGGAACACACTTGCCCACATTCACAGTTTCGACAGATATTAGACGAAAATATATATGTGCTTCAAGATGATAATAAGAAAAAACTCAAAATTCCTTAAAGAACTTTATATAAGATTATTGTTGCAAAAAATAAACTAAAGTTTGAGTACAACAAAAAATTTCTTAAATGTTTGTAGCAGCAAATTAGTTGTATAAAAACTCTGAATTAAAAATAATAATACAATACAATACAATAATTAAAAAATCATTTAAAAAAATCATGACTAAATAAATTATATATATATATATATATATATATATATATATATATATATATATATATATATGTGTGTGTGTGTGTGTGTGTGTGTGTGTGTGTGTGTGTGTGTCTGTGTATGTGTGTGTGTGTAGGTATGCAGAAAAATAGGAAAGACCACGTTAGGTCAATAATCCGGAGTTCTTTAGTATTTTTGTTTATATTTTTAAAAAGACAGTGCTCCATACAGAAGTAGAGCTTATATTATAATATTTTTTTAAAAATATGATTCCATCGCTAAATAAGAGTTCTCATGTTTCAAAAACGAGAGCCAAAACCCACAATATTATTATTGAAATTAAGTTGAATTAAGGTGTCGAGTCCCGTTTAATCCTCAACCGAAAATTTAGGAATAAGCTATCTTGTGTTTTGCGCGTGTTTATAAGTATGGTCTCTTACAACATTAATTACTATGGAAACGGCTGGGGGCGGCCATATTTGTTAGGTGGTCGAAGAGTAAGTTCTTATCTACAGACCAGTCACCTTCGGAAAGTTTATGTCAGTCTATGGTGGGTTCTATATTTCAAAGCTGATGGTGGCGGTACCGTCTAGTTAGTTTAAAGCGAAAGATATTTTATGGCGCTACGGCAGGTCGTTAAGTGTCGAGAGGATTCTGTTATATTATTATCTATCTATTAATCTCTTAGCCAGTGATAGGACCCAATGAGTGTAAGTTTAATACCAGGTTAAGGCGGTGGAGAACTTTCAGAGGGAAATTAACAAGAGATAACTGATAACTGACATCCATTAAACATGGCACGTGGAACTAGAACAGTCTATCCCAGTGAGCGAAATAAAGGGTTCAGTTCGATATTCCAACCACCTGAAGAAAACCGGAGTGTACAACGGCCGAAACGTTGTAATAAATATGGCGACAAAGATGAGGACAATAGGCCGAATAATGTAAATAACGCGAAAATTAAGCCTGGAAAATTCATCATAGGACATATAAATTGCGAAGATTGACACAATAAAGCATCGAATAACCCACACAACAAGCTTGTGTAAATGGATATTAGAACAAGTGGTGTAAGCATACTAAAAAAAAACATTGCAAAGAGCAATATAGGATAGGAACTTGTGGAGAGCCACGTCTTGAATGGACACGTAACTTAAGAAGAGTAATAATTAATATCTATGTTTTGCATCAATTAGGTTAAATAAGCTCTTTCTGTAGCTCAGTGTAACTAGGTGGGTAGTAATCCAGGTATACACGTGGGTAGCATTTAAAATTTCAAGAGTTATGGAAACTGTTCTAAGTAAAGATTCAGTGTTTAATTTTTGCTTTCGAAGAAAAAACACGAGAGCGAGAATCTGATACGTACTGCAAACCAGACCGATCAATAAGACTGCGGAAATACATAACATGGCGAGTAAGTTTTTTGACGCTCATCTCAGTTTTCCCGAGTCATATTAAACTTGCATAAAAGAATTGGAGTCGCTCATGGCGAAAGCTGCGAAAAGATGGAGGTTATTTTGCAATATGTTCGATCAAGGGAAGTTAAAAACTACACTTCTGGGCTTCATATATATATATATATATATATATATATATATATATATATATATATATATATATATATATATATATATATATATATGCGTGTGTGAATATATGCAAGAAGCAAACAAAAATGTATATATGTGTGTGCAGGTGTGTGTATGTATATACACTCATACCGACAACTATGTATATACACACATATGTGTATATATATACGCACATACGTACACCAATATCTATATATATACATGTATATATATATATATATGTGTGTGTGTCGCTATACGTATATATATATATATATATATATATATATATATATATATATATATATATATAGATAGATAGATAGATAGATATAGATAGATATATATATGCACAAACATATATGCTTTGAATAAAATATAAAAGTAATGACATCTAGAGATATTTGCTCTCTCTCTCTCTCTATCTATCTATCTATATATATATATATTTAGATGTGTGTGTGTGTCTGTGTTTGTGATCGTGTGGTGTGTGATTGTGATTATGCATATGCATACATATTTTAAATTAGAAAAATTTATAATCTTCGATTGAATATAATTTCGAGTGAATGTAATTATATATTTCTGTGTTATCAGGTGATAATAAATCTCTAAATTTAGTCAAAGTATATATATATATATATATATATATATATATATATATATATATATATATATATATATATATATATATATGGGGTTAAGTGGACGGGGTCTCTGTGTGTGTGTATGGAAACATAAAAGTTTAAATAATTCCTGTAGACAACATTACTTTTTACGCGGAAATTAATATAGCAAATTGTAAAAACATTTTCCTGCTCGCGGTTGATATTTATAAAACCTTTCTCTTAAAACAATTTTTAAGGACAATAGGTTGCTGAAATCCAGTAGATGATATCGCTCTTTCCAGTACTTGTGGTAGTTTCCTTCCTATCCTTTTATTTGAAGTAGTGCCGAACGTTAATATCTAGATTATATCATTCTTTTCGCTTCGAGTTGCATCTGATATCCATCTTAGCTGTTGCTGCATTGAATGTCCGCTAGTGATGTTGCTTCTTTTTTTGGGGGGGGTACAGTTCCTTGTTTGTGATTCTGTAGCGGCAGTCCACAAAATTCGAAGAAGTGAGGTCTTTGTCACTTTGTCACTTGTCACTTGCTCAGAGCCATTTTTAACTATTAATCTAAGAAAGTGGTCCTATACAGATGAGAGTTTAGATATTTCTGAACAGGTGTCCCGCCATGAATGACAGACCGTAATTTACCGCGTATAAGTGGATCACAAAAATCACCCTCAAATAGTACAATCCTAAAAAAGAAACTTTAATTTCTGAGTGATGTTTGTCGGTAGGCAAACATCGGCCCCGGTGCGATAACCAATAACCGACATGAAAAGATTCACATTGTCAAATAAACTGATAATAAAAGTAATAAAACAATTTCTACCTAATATATTACTGACATAACTTCATAATGAATTGCCAATTCGAAGAATAATTCCACATCAAAGAAATACACTTGTATCCATACAAGCTCACCTGAGAAAATGTAAACATCGAGTTATGATTCTCAGTCATATTGAATTTTCTAGCAGCAGCAGAGTTATTCGATTTCTTGGCTACTTAAATAACTTTCAATTTAAAACTTGCTTCATACTTTCTTCATGGACATATGTTAATAAAAGATTTCAGCTGGCTTAGACAAAAGTTAAGAAAAGACTGAATAAAAAAAAATGATACGCCCGCCTGTTTGTAACTGTTTAGATACAGGAAAAGAAAAGGGAGATAAAGAATCAGTATTCGCAAGAGATCACGTGATGAAACGTAAACAAAACAATGGTTTCCCTTTTAGGGAACGTGTGTAGGAACAGCATGATATAGAATAGGTTTTGTCATTTCGTTTATTTTGAATTCCAATATGAGGCAGTAAGTAACATTTCTAATAATATCATTTTTATAGACTCAATAAGCAGTCGTCTTACACTACAAGTCTAGAATAAATCTATGAAAATCTACTATATTTTTTTGACCTCGTCTTATCTAAAGGTCGCTTTATACGCCGATATATACGGTACATTTGAAAGTCCCGAACCGAAGAAGCTCTAGGCTACGTAAATCAAATGTAAAAAAGCCATCTTTTGTTTTATTTTCATTTTTCCTTGACTGCCTACTGTCTTTTATTCAGAAACAAAACCTCCCCATTGTAGGCCCTATAATCATTATCTTTCTTCACGGGGTCAACACAAGGCTAAATAATTATCTTCACACATGACTCACCATTGTATCTTTATAAATATTAAATATGATTTATGCTATAGATAATACGCATAGACATAATACCTACCCGCTTTCAACTCAGATATGCATAGGGAATGGGCCAGGTTCTCAGCGTCTCGAAGACCACAATCGGTTATGAGGCTTTTGATGATGGTAATGTGTAGATTATGTAAATAAGAGTTTAGAAAAGGTGATTTTATAAGCGTAGATGAGATATGTCACAAAGCCGAAGGAATGGGGCACCCAGTGAGGATCTAACTCACTACTAACCTAGAGAAGCTTGCTAACCATTACACCACAGTTAATAATCGAGTGTAGAAATGCGTCCTGGCTAGATTTTCATTTATCCTTGACTGCCTACTCTCTTTTAGTAGAAACAAAAATCATTGTGAGTTCGATCCCCATTATCAGCCATATCATCATGACCTTTTCTTCTGGGATCGGCGCAAGCCTTAATAGTCGTCATCACGGACGACCAACTATTGTAGCTTTGTAAATATCAAAGACGGTCTATGGAGGCTTAGGTAATCACCAATTAATTTAATCAGTTTTCAATGTGCAGTGTTTTACCGTTGATATTCTAACAAGACAACACATTCCGAATATGGTGACTGGCGCAACAGAATCTTCATAGTCTATTTTCATTCAGTTTTGTTTCTTTCATGCTAAGCTAAATGACGTAAATATCAACTGTGCGATTAGCGTAAGGTTTATCGCTTCAGAACGTGGAGGCGGCGAATCCTGTTCAAATTACTACCCAATCAGTTGCATTTACTTTCGCACAAATGCCCCTGGAAAAGGTATGAGCCTATTTTTTATCCACCCAGTTAAATAGCTGCGTAGACTAGTCTCTTTGGCTATGATTGGGTGCTTGCTGAAGGAATTTAGCCTTTTAAAAAAATAAGTAATCTAATATGAGTTTAACAGCACGCTAGGCTGGGCTATGGAATCTGTGATGTTGGCCAGTCCAAGAAAATGTCACATCTGAATTCAAAACCGTAAAGAAAGCTGCGACAAACGACTCCATTATCTTTCTAAAGAAATTGTAGAAATTCACAGACAATAATGAAAATAAAGCGATGATCTCTTCCGTTAATTTCTTGATTTTGTTTAGCGGCAACTCAAACTGTATGCGTTATTTAATGCCGAAATCTAAATATTGTGAACACAATTTTATGACTCCAACTAAATATATTTCGAATGCAATTCATACCTTCATCTACAGATAAATGTATTTTTGTTTTGTTTTCTTTTGTGGCATATCAATTCTGTATGGGTCATTTAGTGCCAAAATTTAATTTTCTTGGAAGCAATAGTAATTTCTTGTTGGTAATATTTTTTTTCCTTACAGATATTCATTCCTGACATTTTTATTTATTTATTTATTTTACAAAAATCTATAAGCTGGTATTTTTTTTTACTATGGTTATTTTCTAAGAGCGGTTTAGATGTGGCACAAGGCCGAAAGTATGGAGCACCTAGTGAGGATCGAACCCACTTTTCAGTCGCAATTGATCTGGCGCAACTAGTTTGCTAACCATTACACAATGCCGAGGTGCCCATATATTGATTTTCCAAACGTAGCTTAGATGTGGCAAAAGGCCGAAATTATTGGGCACCCAGTAAGGATCGAACTCACTCGTAATTGTTCTAGCGAGACAAGGAGAATGTATTGCTAATATTTTTACTATAATATATTTATAATTTTATCGTCGTTTGACGTTATTTTGGGAGTTAACCATTTGCCCGAAGCTGGGACCCTAACAGGTGCTACCTATTTCCATCTGATCAGGGTAAACCTGAGAACAACAGCAAAACCTCCTGATCAGATGCCTTGCTGCTGGATGTAGTTTATCGTCATACCAAAGACGGGATTTCTTCCGTGGTAAAGAGACGTGGCATTTAAAAATATGAAGAACAAATTTATTTAATAAGCGAGATGTGATGTTCCTATTAAAATACTATTGATGATGGTCTTAATCTGTATTTTATTTTATTTTGCTCACATTTTATTGACCTAGAAACACAGATTCAATTCTTCATTCTTTAAATAAATGAGTTGTAAACACAACAGTTATATCTCATTTTCCTCTGGAACACAGACGTCAAACCAACTGCGTTGTATATTCCATAAGTAAATGAAAATATGTTTTATGTTTTATTATTCCGAATTTTATATTCTTTTTTATATGATTTGTCTGAGACTAAAAAAGACGTAAAAACTGACAAACCAATCGACACTCTGGGTAAGGTGAAAATATCGCGATAACATAAGTAGAAAGCATTACGAAGATAGAATTTTCTATTATCATTTTAAACTCATTTTTTCCAGCTTATTGTTGCTTTTTATCTCAACGTTGTGATAAAAAGTAACAATAATATGAAGAATAACTGGTCGAAAATGAATAATGAAAATATTTCATCTCAGAATTAAGATAAACTCATGACTATAAATTCAGAAAGTCTTCAGAAAGGCTGAAAACAAAAAGAGGAGAAAAAAATGAATCAGAACCACTTCATTTTTTCCTTTTATTATTAATGACTACACTTCTCTGTAGCCTAAAGGGACACGTCGTGCTGCTGATGTGGTTTCCGCAGCAATTCGGGCTTTTTTTTTTTAGAGTTGCTAACTCTTTGTTTTTTCATTTTTTCTACGTTTTTTAAGACTTCCTACTCTCTTCGTGTGGATGAGCGGAGAGCGGAGTTCGTATTTCAGTTGAATTATTTACAGTCGCATTGCAATAATCAAAATTCCCCTGGGAAAGACATGAATCCATTCTACTCTCCCCAGCTACGTGTTGAATTGCAGCATACACTGGGTCCTATAGCCTAGACTGGCAACCAGTCTATCGCAGAAAGAAATGGTAACGTACTGCGATAAAATAATCAGTCATCAATCAAAAGTAACGTGATCCCCCAAGCGGGTCTCACGTATGACACTTAACTGACAGAACTCCGAACCATTTTTGAATTCTTTCTCCTAGACAGGTAGCCAACCAATGCAAAACAGGCCAACTTAACTGCCGTAACTGGTTGGAGTAGAGATAGATTTATACATTTTTTAAGGTTCACAGTCCGTAAGCGAACGTGACGGGCTCGAATGTAATTTTAACTCGACATGATCATCAATTTATACGCTCTACCCTACGTGAATAACCGTATATCTTATACTTTCGCCAAGAATAAAATCGTTAATTAAAAAGGGAGAAAAGCCAACTTGAAAAAAACTTGAATCATGCTTCAACAGAGGATTTAAAACGACTGGAAATAGAACGATATATTTTGAAAGAAATCCCTGCTGGTACAGAATTTTCGAGAGAAAATTTTATAACTGTCAGTAAATGGTTCAAAATTATTAGCATAATCGTCATGAATAATATAGCTGCCAGACAAGTCATAAAAACAGGGGTTACATAGGGAGGATGTCAGTATAATAATTTTAAGTTTCCAACTGATTTCGTTTCTATATTAGTAAGGAGGTAGCGATTTATTTACTGCCTTTCCTTTGACTATTTGGCTCTTATGATTAGGGGAAACGAATTTCAAAGATAATATTTAGATATTTGTACATAGATTTCTTTAAACCACATCTTACTGGGTAATGAACTGGTCTAAATGAATTTTACAGGCTTTCAGAAAACTGAAGTTCTTCCCGTTAAGAGAAATCTGAACATAATAGGAGATCTGTCAAGCTACACCAATTTCTGGCGGATCTGCGAAGAGATGTGAGGTCCGGTACTGTTCTGATGGAAGGTGACACCCTTCTGATTTATGCCTTTAATCGATCCAACTATGAAAAGTAATTGTCCGAATTCTACCTCTTATTTCGCTAAAGGAGCTTGTAATACTGTCGGGACTAAGTAAATGGTTAAAGAAATAACAAAACATGTGTTGCAGATATATCATATATTAAACAGCAAGTACAACAGAAGAGTATTACACGACTAGTGCGTGTGTGTGTCGGTCGACCCAACGTTCAATCTATTCGACTGTTCCCCTAAGGCCTTCTCTCCTACTAATCATATAGTAGGCGGAAGAGTCCAACTAATGTACAATACTCTTCCATCACCACTAGGTATATAGCATCACATTCTTCAACTACAGATCGGCTTTTGGATTGGTTAACAATGGCCTATATCGTTTTCCATAGTACCTTTTTCGTTTCATATTGTTGCAATCATCGCTTGTTATTGTTCTTTACCAAAAATGTGCCGTTCTTGTTTCGTCTGATATCATCATCTTTTATTTGTTCTGTGGTGAGCACTCCCCCTATTTCTGTTGTAATTGTAGTTCATGGTGACATTCAAAGTAAAATTGACGGCTCCTTTTGCACCGGGGATGCTGAGGTTGCCCAGTTGCTCCTCTGGGAATTTCCTCCACCCAGGCTTGCGAATGGGACGATGGCGGCTTGGCAAAGTTGGTTTGGTGAGAGACGTTCACCTTCACCAGTCGGATCGGCAATCCCTTCCGACTACACACACACATTTTAGCCGGCAGTTTGATTCCTTTAACCAGAGTGTGGCTGTCGCAGTGCACAGGAGACATCTTGTATCTATGTGTAAGAGTTCGATGTAGACCGTGGACCAGTAGAATTCCGCAGCCCAATTCACCTCAGTAAAGAAAAGTCGACTGCTTTGCAGAAAGGTTGCTACCATTGACGATACATCCATAAATACACACACACACACACACACACACACACACACACACACACACACACACATATATATATATATATACATATATATATATATATATATATATATGTATATATATATATATTGCACTGATTGTCGAAGTAAACTGTGCTTCATCAGATGTACCACTTATAGTTAATTTAAAAAGTCAATAATAAATACCAATCAGTAAATAAAAATAAACATAAAATTATCATCAAATATATGACAACTTTTTTATTATTGTTGTTGGTAAAAATAGTTTTAAAATAAATGTTAGATGAGGATCTGAGATACCAATTAAAATTTTCCATTTAAATCCTTATGTACGCAAACATCATAGTCAGTCACGTATTCAAGTGTTTTCAAATGACTTAGGACGCACCTAGACGATATTTAGTGTCCTGTTTTGGGCGACTAGGATTAATTTTTAGTCAGTGTTTCGACTAGATTATACTTTATGATATACATCTATCTATCTATATATATATATATATATATGTGTGTGTGTGTGTGTGTGTGTGTGTGTAATTTGGCAGCAACTTTTCTTTTAAACATGTAGTATTGAATGTTAAAGACAACATAGTCTTACATATTTTCTTTTGAATTTTCTCATATTTTCTAATGAGACTTTTTATTTGAAAATGGTTTCGAAATATGTATTGTCCAGCACTAGGTCATCGTATGGACAATACATATTTCGAAGCCATTTTCAAATAAAAGTCTCATTAGAGAATATGAGAAAATTCAAAAGAAAATATGTAAGACTTTGTTGTCTTTAACCTTCAATACTACATGTTTAATATATATATATATATATATATATATATATATATATATATATATATATATATATATATATATATATATATATATAATAAAATATTTCTGCCTCTGGGTCTCATTCTACAAACTGATACCATAAACAATTTGAAAAATCCTGCCAATTTTTAATATTAAAATTCGTAGAAAATGGCCATTAACTAATCGTATCTTAATTCCAGTTGGAAAGTATATTTGATCCTTTTAATGAAAATAAATATGGAGTGCTCTTTGTGAGTGAGATTTAACACTTAATATTTAAAATTTAAAATTCTATATTGGATTCTATCTTGAATTATACCAACGGATTACAACCTATATATATATATATATATATATATATATATATATATATATATATATATATATATATATATGTGGGGGGTGTATTTAGTCAGCAATGATTCTTTCATGCACGTTTCATTGAATATGACAGACAAGGTGTTGTGATTTAGTTTTTTATACAATTTCTCATGTGATCTTATAAATTATATAAAAATTGTCCAATTGTTCTTTTTTAAAAGCGCTTTCGGAAGATTAGGTTTCACAATTCTGTTTAAATAACATGTTCATTTTTTATATTCGTCTATTTCAGTAGACTTTTTGTAATCAAATTCACCCGGTGTAAGGCAGTAAAGCCACTATGATACAAGGGGTTACTGAGTGTGAAATAGAAAGCAGAAACATTAAGGAACGAGATCAATATAAGTGTAATACTTTAGTCTTTTTCTCAAACAGAAAAACAAAAAACAAAGTAAAAAAATTTAAATGGAAAATTACTCGTAAATATACATTAAAGATTTGGTTTCATAATTCTGTTTTAATAACTGGGACATTATTTTATGTCCGTATATTTCAGTAGACTTTTTTAAAATCAAATTCACCCCATGCAAGGAAGTAAAGCCGGTAGGACACAAGGGGCTGCTAGGCGAGAATAAATTAGAAAACAAAAATGTTATGAACAAGCGTGGACAATACAAGGGTAATCATAAAGGATTCGTTAATCACAATTTACATGCGTAAAGTAATTTCGAAATTCCTTATCACTTTCAACGGACTAATTGGACAATGTCCAAAGTTCAAGTAGTTTAAGCTTAGCTCGTGTAGATGATGTAGCATGTAGAGTACGTGCTTAGATTACTAAATTTACGTAATTATATATATCACCCACGTATATAATACGCGATCCTATCTACGAAATTGGAAAATAATCTGACACCTTTTTTTAGAATTTTTAATAGTTGCATTTATCCGAGTTTCAACGCATGTGCAGATTTTCTGATTCGTTTCGATTCTAAATAAGAATTCATATACTTAACATTAGATTCTGAAAAATAATTGTTACTGTATTTAGAGTAAACGTCATGACATTTTCAAATAAAGATTTACAAAGTTCTCGTCGAAGTGACATTCAGCAGGTCGTTATAACTATGTTTTATGTATTCATACGACTTGGTGAATTTCATTTCATACTTTAGTATGGGAAAGAAAGATTTTTAAGTGACTTTGAAAGCGACAGGGTCGTTGTTGCTACACGGTGGGACTAGCTATTTCTAAAATGATTGATTTACTAAGATTTTAATAAAAGAAGTACCCTTAGTATCTGTCTATAGTTATGAGATGAAATATTGTAATTATTTACACTATTTAAATTGATCGGACTCTTGTCCTCGTCTCTGTTGCCATATAGAGAAGTCCCACCAGAAGCTGACACGAATATCGAAACATCTATCATTTCTCCACCGACGTAGAGACATACAACTCATCACATCAGGCTTGGCACAAAGATTCCTCAAAGACAGAAGGCTCAGTGGATAAAAGCGTTGGTTGAAGTAATGTAGTGACTTAACCCAAAATTGTTGGAAATCCAATACCTGGTTAGAGCAGAGGTGAACAAAAGCTTGAAGAGTTGAGTTAAAGGGAGATAACTGATACTTAGATATCAGGAAGAGGCTTGGCAACTAGAACAATCTACTCCGGTGAACGAAATGGATTCAGTTCAAAATTACAATCACATGAAGAATATCGGAATGTACAACGAACGAAACGTCATGAATGTGGCAACAAAGATGAGGACAACTGTCTGAGCAATGTAAATAAGGTAAATCAGACCCGTTAGGGTTTACAGTGAATTTTCCCAAAAAGAAATAAATTCATATGTGAACAGGTATCCCCTATTGATGAAAGGGTTTCGCGAGTTTATGTCCAGAGCGGTACAAGCTGACAGAAAGGCCCAAATAAACAATAATTAAAACTGTGTTAAACAGACGAGTATCGCAGAACCAAAATCGTAAATGAGATGAGTTATGACAGTAGAAGACTATACCAGGTGTAACTCTTTTCAGGCTTCAATACACTTAAGTCTGCAAAAATTGGACAATAAAATATAAGAAAACAAAAACTATATAGAAAAAGATGAATAGAATTTAGGACAAACGTTGTCCGGTTGTGATGTGTCTCAATTTCTACAGAGTCATTCGGATGTTAGGGACAGAAATTGGCATAAAAACATGAAATTATAGCTCCATCATATCTTGCATCATTGGTTCAAGCTCGTGATGTTTGTAGTTTCATGGTACTGGGAATATATTAGGAACTCTCGTACTAATAAATGATTGTTTAAATACCTCACTCTCATTCGTATTGTGTCTGATCAGGTTGCTTAATATATAATACTATGTTGCATCTAACTTGTCATGGCTAAATCCAGGAAGACAACACACGGCATCAGATAATTGAAAATAGTTGTAGATTTGTTCATAAGTTTTCTATGTTAAAGTGACCTCAATTGTCCCCCACATCTCAATCACATAGATGGGATTTGGTGTAAAGTGAAATTCTAAGCCTGGATGAACAGCCAGCCAATAAAGAAACATTACGGTATTACATAATAAAAGCAGGGACAGAAAATTGTGTGGACTTCGTCGAATCCAAGCCAAGAAGAAATGAGACGTTTTCCAAGGTGAAAAGGCATACCTACGGACGATAATGGGTACGTCCCCATTCACATAAATACAGTAGTAAATACTGTATGTGAGTCTGCAGTCTGAGATTCGTCACCAGCTGTGCTGTTCAAAAACTCTGCCTCCGAGCAGAGAGGATCCCCAGACGAGGCTATGTCGAAGAACAGAGTCTCGTCTCGAGAAACAGCTAACCGACCACTTTTTATACGGGGTCTACGAGGAATTTTCGACCTAGCATACGGGCTCGGATACCCCACATTAAATTCGGCCTTGAGCCACATCTGACCGCTTAGGGCGGTTGGTAGATATTCTGCAATTGGAGATTCGTCTCCAGCTGTGCTGTTCAAACTCTCTGCCTTCAGGCAGAGAGGATCCCCAGACGAGGCTTTGTCGAAGAGCAGTCTCGTCTAAAGAAACAGCTACCCGAATCCGTTTTAGACTAGATCTACGGGGAAGTTTGGCCGATCCTATGGGCTCGGATACTTCACATTAAATTCGGCCGTGTGCCACATCTGACCGCGTGGGTCGGTTGGTAGATATCCTGTAGTTGGAGATTCATTGTGGAATTCATTTAAATCACTTCTAGCACTTGACTACTTCTTCTACGCGCCGCTAGCGAATCTTATATGTGTTGTTCTTGTCCTAAGTATTATCGTTCATTACCAACCTTCATCTGATTATTCTATTCAGTAACCTTCTCTGGGTTACAACAATAATAAAGCGACCAGTGTGCGTATATTTATTGCAGGAATGTATTAACTATATTATACTTTCCAGGTTGCTGATAAATATGTTGAATGAAAATTTATTGTCAAATCAAATTGTATCATTAAAATATTATTACCTGGTCTGTTTGAGAAAATGTATTTTAGAAAGAACATTGGATATGAGTCAGCATTTGCGAGTTCTGCGTAGGTGGCTTAAATTCTTTCCAATTCTGATGTCACAAAAATGTAAGGTTTCACATAATTATCAAACATTCAATTAGTTGCTGGGCTTCATAACCGAGTAACCTAAGCATTGAATCACTCATATTTTAATCAATTCTCTTCGTGTCAGACATATGATACACAAAACCTTTCAATATTTCCCGTGATAAAAATGTCCTGCCTGAATATATAGACTGACCCAATTCAGATTAAGTTTTCTCTTTTTATTTACTATAGTTTGTCGTAGGCGACCATAGTTCTCCACTTATTCGTTGTGAATTGTTATGACGCTTTACAAAAAAAAAGGGTATAGCTTTTTTCAGCGTTTTGCTTTTTGTTGCTCCTAAGTAACTTCTGAACCATGACCATCAGTCTTTGTCCATTTTTTAACCCAGGTGGTCAAGTAGTTTACTTGTTTCCGCCCGCTCGTCTTGCCTCATGTGATTGGTTTGGGTTTGGGTTTATTTAGTTTCGTTACACATCAACCTCAATGGGATATTTAAAGCCGACAAGATTTTTAGGATAGATTCGTTTGTTTGTTTAACGTTATATCAATTCCTTATGAGTTAGTTAATGCTGAAATTTAATTTTCTTGGGAGGATTAGTAATTTCTGTTACAAAAAAAATCTATTGCTTTTAGTACTTTTTAAAAATGTATTGCTGGTATTTTTATTTAAAAATGTATTTTTATATTTCCATAGTGTTTTGGCCGCAGTTTAGGGGATCTAAATACTTCCCACAGCCGGGAGCCTAACAGGTGCTACCACCCCAGATCAGTGTGGAACTGGGAACAGTAACAATTAAATAGTGGTTCCACGTTCCTCAAAACCACCCGATCAGAGACCTTGCTCCCGGGTATAGTTATCGTCATACGCAGGACGCTCTGTGAGTGGTAGATTATCCAGGACCTCTCTTACTGACTAGTTTTGATTTTACATATAGGTTTCCTTGTAGTTACTACATTTTAAATTTCCGCATTTCTCACATGTTATTTTCATGGCACTCTCGATATTCTTGGGTACAAATCCATTTCTACCGTTTCAAGTTTCTTCGACATCTGTGGGGATACGGTCCAGCCTGTCACTGGCATATATGAAAGTTAGCATTACATAGCAATTCAAATCTCCTCTTTGTTTCTAATGACAGTTTTCAATCTCTTAGCATTTTCTTAGTATCTAGAAAGCAACTTGCTGCCATCTCTCCTTAATTGTTGTGGGGCAGACCCCTTTTACACAAGATGGACTCGTCCAAAGTATACTTATACGGACAAAGAGAATACCCGCAAGTGGAGATTAGTAGTCCAGGAATGCGGGTTAGTAGAAAGTATATGTACAAGTCTCTGTAAGTGAAGCCGTAATTATCTCTCTCGTTGGACTCTCGTATAACTCTTTGTGAACATCCTGTGTACTGTCTCCGTATCTCTCACAATGACTCAACGTATCTCAACTTGCAGCTATTCTCTCCGTCTGTATAAGTATACTTTGGATGAGTCCATCTTGTGTAAAAAGGGGTCTGCCCTACAACATTAATCCAGCATAAACATTCAGGATGTGGATTTAGTAAATATCAAACACTTCAAAACCCCCCGTCTATGAATCAATTACAATAAATTTAGCATATCAAATAACTGAACACATAACAGGCTGCGCATGAGGTAGTTTCAGCCAACAGCGCAAATTGCTAGTAAAACAAAACATTAACTCGTGTCATATTTTTAAATAGCCTCACAAGAGAGAGACTTTCCTATGGACATCACGCATGGCACGTTAGGAAATATCTCAGCTGTTATCTGTATACAAACACTTTCTCAGATCAATGGCTAAAATGGCTTTGGACGAGTGAAGCCTAACGGTTTACTTCAAATCTTGTGGCCTGGCGCCACAGAATCACAAATAACGCAAACGTTGTGGATTTTCAACAACAACAAAAATGGACATGTAACTCGAAGAGAAAATAATGACATAATGAAGATACTGATATTCCACACTAATTGTTATGGGATCTTACCTAGAACGAGACAATGAACTCTTCCTGACACTATAAAGATAGCACCTCTCAAGACATTTATGTTGCTTCAAGTCTTCTTCATCTTTGAGAATGTTGCTTTATAGGAGGACACATATCAGATAACAGTTCAGTACTCATTTCTTTGTTTCTAAGTTTTTCTGTTTCTTGATACTCTGCTTAGCTTTTGGAATGCATCTTTGTCTATCCCAATGAACCTTCAGATTTGAAGTATAAAAAATAGTAATAGCATAAAAAATGAAAAAGCAAGTGTTAACATTTAAAAAACTTACAGATATTGAATTGTCCATACTTGTTTGATTTTGGTATCTCCAATTTGTAATTGGCAATTTGGGATCATCCTTTTACTAACAGCCATGCATTTTGTCTTTGTAACGGTGGAGTAATGGATAGCGGCTCGGATTGAGAAATCGAAGAACCGAGTTCGAATTCTAGGGAAAGGTATGAATCCGCTACTTCAGCCCCAGTTATGGGTAAATAGCAGGATAGACCGGGTTCTATAGCCTTGGATGGCAACTGGTCTACCGCAACCTACTGCGGGAAAAATCTGCCTCGTCAGTCATGTATCGAAAGATATATGATTGCCTAAGCGTGTATCCCGGATTTCACATAGCTGACTGATATATGAAAGGAAAATATCAGATAAAAATTCAACCAATAGATTAGTCTAATGCTATGAACATATTGATATCTTCTTGTGATCTGAGTTATTGTTCATTATAATATGCAATGTTTGGATTAGCAGGTCTTTTGCCTATAGAGTTTACTTAGATTGGGTTTTACGTATTCGAGGTAGAGTTTAGTGAACCATTGGATGTCTACTTCGTGTACTCTATTGAGAAATCAGAGTAACGAGCACGTTACATTGTATGAATACATCTCTTCTCCCCCCCAGTTATGGGTTAAATAGAACAGACTCGATTCTAGGGACTTAGTTGGCAACCATGGTGACTAGATAAAATTTATAATCTAGTAAAACTGGCCAACTCGCAAAAATGATTTATCCCATGAAAATGCATAGCGATTTCCTGCCGAAAGCGGAAAAAAAGAGTTTTATTATTTGTGAAACAAAAAGAAACTGAGTTCAGATTTTTTCTTAAATAAACATTTTAATTTCTGATTATACTTATCGTATCATTTATTCAACTTCTTAAAACTGAATCAAAGAAGTGGACCACAGTGTGAAAAAAATGAACATTCTGAATGTTTTAATAAAGGAAAATAAACGATGGTTTAATATAGTAAGATAAACTTTTTTTCGAAACATAATAACAAAATGTTCTCTATGACAAATCAGATAAAGTTTTTTTACATTGTCAAATCATCTGTGACAGGAACTTGTGTTGGGTGAAAAAGCATTGTTGCTGTGACAACGACTGTCTTCAGGCCAATGCAGTAGGGTCACAGCGTCCCGATTTCTCACTAAAATTAGGAGAAAGGATTTCTTCCAATAATGAATGGTACTAAGCACTGGGGTCTATATCACGTATTTTTTTGTCTGTGGAACTGTTTATTACGAGATTATTTTTCTTCTTAATACTACTGCGGGAAAAAAAATCTGCCTCGCCAGTCATGTATCGCAAGATACATGATCGCCTAAGCGAGTATCACGCATGGCACATAACTGACTCAGTTGGTGTTTAATCATTTCTTATCCCTTTGTATGAGTTTTTCGCGGCTTTCTTTCCTTGTCTGTAGACCTGTTTCTTTTCGTGCGCATGATAAAATTTAAATTTACTCAGTATAATAAAAAAAAATATCTAATATTTTTTGTTCAGGAATAATGCTTTATAAAAAGAATAAATCCTCTCTTTCCAGGTTTGACAGATCTCAAATCTTTTACGCTACAATGTAGTATAACTAAAAAAAAAAAAAACTCTGAGGCGTACTTTAAATTTTAATAAGCAAGAATTGATCATAGAATTTTGAAATATGAAATTTGGGTTTAGAATTTTCAAAGAAGATTAGCGGTACAGTTTTCATTTAAAAGGATTTATAAAGAATTTGCTATATTTTTAAGAGTCTGATAAACACCCGATCTGGGTATAACGATAAACTACATCCGGCAGCAAGGCGTCTGGTCGGGACGTTTTGAGGAGCGTAGAATCAATGTTAATTGCTATTGTTTCCAAACCCACCATGACCCGGGGTGGTAGCACCTGTTAGGGTCCCAGCTATGGGCAACTATTTAACCCCCCCACACACACCAAACAGGGGTCAAAACACTATGAAAGTATAAAATTAACTTTTTTAAGGAAAAATATCAGAAAAATATGTTTGTAAAAAAATAACCAGACTATAGACTAAAAAATCCTCTTTGCAAAAATGTCAAAAAAGTTTTGATCTTCAAACTAATTTCTTACAAAGAATACGTATTCTATTCATACGAACCTATTCTAAAATTCCAGTCGGCATTAAATAACCCATGTATGCATATTAACACAAAAATGAATATAAAATAATGATATAGAACCATAAAATTGAGTATACTCTACAAGTAGAGGTTGTTTGTTTACATACTAATGCAAATGGCGGATGAGTGATACTTTGTTTTTTCAATAACATACGATACGTAGCAGTAATATTCAAAAACACCTGGTATATTGTATAATCTACGGTATTAATATTGTATAAGAGATTATGTTGACTTTAATGTATTTATCAGTAGACCACGAATTTTAAATGTTCACTAAGTCATACTAATACAATATAAGGTACAGTGTATGTATTTGTTTGCGATTCAACGCGTATAGAAAGATATTACGGTTAGTCTCTCAGTATACAGTTAAGTGGTTTGTCCTTATGTAGATCGGGCACAAGTGATCGTATACTATAGTGTAACTTCATTTAGCGGTAGGCATAGGTTTTGGGCCACTGATAGCCTATCGCATCTTTGAGGGGTTGAGCTATATGGTAGGTATAGGCCTAACTCAGAATTTTTAGCAACAAATCTTGAGGTCGACGTGTACGCCGTAATTTACACTAATAAAAAAAATCTTAACATTTAAAATAGATTTATTTTCTTCATGAGAAAACTTTAAAAACGGATCAATTCTCACTTTCCAGCTTTGATATAACGCATATTTCCGCGTATAAGGCGACCTTTCGATAAGACAAGGTAAAAAATATAACACATTTTTATGAATATATCCTATACCTGTAATATAAGACAACTGCTAATTGATTATATAATGATAATGTTATAGGAAACGTTGTTAAGTACTGTATCCTTAGAAATGCAAAATAAACAAAATAACAAAACCGATTCTGTATCATGTTTTTCATACACACGTCCTCTGATAAGGAAACCATTTCTTTGTTTACGTTTCATCACGTAATCTCTTGCAACTACCGTAAAATGATTTTTATTTGAGAAATATAGACTGTATGTAATCCTAAATTGTATTATTATTTAACACCAAAATGATAATGGTATTTTTAATGTGAAATGAATAGTATTTTATCCTAAATGTTATTACTGCCAAAATTAACACTACCATGATGATTATTGAAAGATAAAGTTTGCTGTAAATTCATTCATAACTCGATGTTTACATTTTTTCTCAGCTGAGTTTGCATAGAAACAAGTTGATTTCATTGATATGGAATTATTCTTTGAATAGGCAATTTATTTTGATGTTAGGCCAGTAATATATAAGGCAGAAATGGTTTTATTACTTTTATTATTAACTTATTTGATAATGTGAATCTTGTCATGTACGTTATTGGTTATTGCACTGAGGCCGAGGTTAGCCTACCGACAACCATGACTCAGAATTTAAAGTTTCCTTTTTAGAATTGTAATATAAGACTACTCCCAATTTTTAAGGGTGATGTTCGCGATTTAAAGGTCGTCTTATACGCGGAAACATACGGTATGTCAAAAACATTTACGCGGCTTGTGTGTGATTAATTATTTCCCATTATGCAGCCTTTCCCACTCTCTACTCTATCGCTATTTTCATAACAGATGTTCAGACAAGCTACAGTCCTTGGACAAACCAGTCCAGATCTTTACTTCTAGAACCCGCCTTTCGACTTACACGGAGTCAACACATCATCATTACCCTGGTAGGAAGGAATTTCCTGTCAGGTAGCTTTTCCCTCAGAACTGTTGAAAGGATTCCCAATCAATAGAATTTCAACTCATTCCAGTCTAGAATCAACCTTTTTCTATTCCCCATATACTCATAATATACATAAACTTACTCGTTTTTTGTACGCCTTTAATACCATCATCTATTAACACTCTACCTTGAGTGCTTCTTGGGCCTTGTATTAGGTGAACAACAGTATAAAAGATTGAAAAGCAAGAGTTAACATTTACTAACTTATTACCGCGATTTGGTGGTATTTGTAAAATTGATGACATTTAAGCAGAAGTAATAGCTACTCTCCGGACATTTTCTGACCGAATGTCTCCGAGTCAAGGTACATGTATTGTCCGAAGTATTCTACATTTTGTTTTAGCGAATCAACAAAGAGAATGATTTTAATCGATGAATATCTTTCAGACTTATTTGAAATGAAGAAGCGGAACAAAGAAAAGCAGCTCAATGAAAATAGACTTTGATTTCGAAGAAAATTAATGACGCGCTCGGACAGATTGGGATAGTTTTATTTCTCAATTACTGCCTCTTGTATGAGGCCGCGGGCAAATACAATGGAGAAGCGAAGATGTAAAAATAGAAAAAGCGTAGACATTTATTCGAGCAAGCAGGAAAATAGCAAATGCGAGTTCAGGTTTGTGCGTGTGTATTTATGAATAAAGTGAAAGAAAAATCTCGAGAAATAAGAATAGTTAAATGTTTGAGAAACATTTTCTTTTATATATCAACTATCAAAAGTTTCTAGCATAAACCAAACAGAAGAAAAAATCAGAAATATATATATATATATATATATATATATATATATATATATATATATATACAGAGTGCGGTACCTGTGTGATGCTAGAGAACTTAGGAAAAGTTACCTGTGTGATGCTAGAGAACTTAGGAAAATGGCAATGATATCTTCAGCTAGCGCACGTCTTACATTTTCTTTAGATACCGTTAGTTACTGTCATGGCTTGGACCTGTTCCCACCATGCATTTGCTGTTGAAACATTCGATTTCTTGGGTGGGGTTAACATTCGTTAATCTGTAATTGCAACAAAGAGAGCTTTTTGTGCACATTTCATGTTACGTCGGAACGATGCTGTTCCGGACAGAAAATCCTTGACAATTTCAGGGCCAGAGGTTGAGTGCTTTAAAGAAAGCCACCCGGATGACAACGAAGCGCTCATATTTGAAGGGAGATGGAAAATTTTAGAAATTGTCAATAACAGTGTATGGCGAATAGGGGGCCATAAGTTGAAGGACGCCATCTTAAAAACCAAATGAATAAGACCCCTTTGTTTAAACAGCAGTGAAATAATTTTTAATAGATATTTTTGTCAATCTTTAAAATGTGCAAAGTATTTCTCTCACACCCTCTATCTTTCTCTCGCTCTCTCTCTACCTATCTATCTATATATCTATCTATCTATCTATCTATCTCTCTCTCTCTATATATATATATATATATATATATATGTGTGTGTGTGTGCACACGCGCGCGTGTGTGTGTGTGTTTTCGGGTATGTATATATAGTTATGTATAGCTCGCTAGCTAGCTAGCTAGATAGATAGATAAATAGATAAATAATATTAGTGGTCCATATATATATATATATATATATATATATATATATATATATATATATCTGTAAATTTCCAAGATGATAGAATCTTGGCAGAGCTCAATGTCCATCAGAGCAAGAATATAATATAAAAGGCTCAAACACTAATATTCCATGGTTATACGTTATTATATTGGAATCGTAATCACGATCCAATTCATCAGACCAACACATTCAAAAAGCTTTTTGAATTTGTCGGTCTGATGAATTGGATCGTGATTACGATTCCATTGTAATAAATTATGAACCATGAAATATTAGTGTTTGAGTTTTATATATATATATATATATATATATATATATATATATATATATATATATATATATATATATATATATATATATATATATATATATATATGTATGTATGTATGTATATATATATATATATATACACGTTCTTTAATATTTGCTACACCTATGAGAGAAAAGTGTTTACTATCGGAAATACTATAGTACTATTAAACTTTCCCTGCGACTTTTCTACAAATATTTTCATGGGAAATATTTTTATGGATTTTCAATTATGGTGCATAGATTTATTTATTTAAGTGCAGTAGTAGATTGATGGCAAGGTCTCGTCATTTCACATTTGAAATGGCGAGATGTAACTGTGAGTTACTTACTGACAGTTTCTTCTTTTGTTCTTTTCGCTTTGGCAAAACTTCCGGCTTATCGCTTTCCGGTCAGCTTTAATCTTCAAAAATGTAAATGCAATTCCAATCGTTATTTTTTGTATTCTTAATTCCTTTTATTTACATTCTCTTCTCTCATTAAAAATACTTTCTGTTTTCATATTCTCTTATATTAAGTAACTCCTTGCGTCTTCGTGGCTTTATTGCCTTCCTTGTGGTGAAATGATGATGGAAACATTCGACACAGGCCGAAAACTCGGGGCTTGCGCGTCGGATCAGCTATTTGTAATCAAATATGTGGTGCAGTTCAATATATATTGCATGAATCATTTATACAAAAATGTTTTTTGCATGAATGATTCATGTAATATAAATTGAACTGCACCACATATTTGATTTAAAAAGAACTGATCCGACGTGCAACTTTCGGGATAATAGCTGCGACATTGCTCTATTTATTGAACAATTTAGTTCATGCCACATCGACTGAAAAAATACTACAACAAAAGAATTCAGCAATTACCATATTAGTAAAAAAAAAAACGCACTCTCCTTTAAATTTTCAAAAGATTCAACATTAGCGTTGCGACCGCACGCTCCAAAATTTCTTACCGTTAACAATAACACATTTCTAAAAAAAAACATATTTTGATTCAAGTCTAATCTTTCGTGTCCCGTTATTACCTGGATGTACTAAAAAAAACGAAAACAAACCAATTTCCATGCCTGATGATGTCTGTATGAACAGATGAAAGTACTAGCAAAAAGAGACCTTAAATAGCTCGAATTTATTAAAAACAGGGAACATAACATTCATCTAGAGGTTCGTGGGTTAATGTAATTTTAATGAATTTGTTTGCGAAGATGTATTCTCGCCATTTATATCATTAACTTCACTAATCTTTTTTTTGTATGAATGATTCATGTAATATAAATTGAACTACACCACATATTTGATATATATATATATATATGTGTGTGTGTGTGTGTGTGTGTGTGTGTGTGTATAGTCCCATTGTAAGTGGTAATGTTAAGCGTAAGAGTATATGGCAGGAAGATAAGATGAAATTTAATTATTTTATTCTGCATACTGTACGTACATATTATAAATAATGTAATAGGCAATGGGGAGTGCTTATTTGTGGTTAACGCGATTTTCGATCTAATTCGTGACTTCTGGAACCAATTAACGACGTAAGGTGAGATATAAGTATCATATATATATATATATATATATATATATATATATATATATATATATATATATATATATGAAGAGATGATAAATCTTCTCAGCCCGACCCACTGCCAACCAAGACATTTCCAATGCTCCTTCAAATGTCAAGAGGGCGTTTCAATTCTTATTTGGGGTTAAGACACGTATTTTTTCATAACCCTTTCTAAATCCAATAAAGATAATTAAATAATACTTCATCGTTTATAGTCTAAACGACTTAGTCTTAAAATGTTTTTCTAGCTCTGTTTAAACTGATAGGCTTTATTAAAATGTACCTTGCAATAGAGCCTGTTTTTCTAAAATGCAGTAAAATATATGCTTTCCTCATTTTCTTTCAATCACAATTATTCTGTCAGAAAAAATAGTCGCAAGCATTTTTATGAAAAAAAAATTTTTATGTGATACGAATAAAAAAAAAGAATATGCGACTTCTCTTAAACGACAATTGTAATGGAAGTTAATCGAAAAAAGGAAAATTGTTTAATATTAAATATATTGCTTGCAATGTCCATACAATATAACATTCTGTTTTGGAAACTCTTTATTCCATGTAGCATAAGCCATTAAAAGATGATCAGAACGATGCAACAGGCATTTTGATCAATTCAAAACAGCTTATATGCGTTTAGCAGATTGGAGGGAACCACGTCAAATCAATTCTAAGAGTAAATAGACTACTCTACTTTGTAAATGAGTAAATAAATAAACATGGTCCAATTTTAAAAATACTGTTCATAAATGATGTTGAAGAGATTTTACTGACAGATAACAAGTTTTAAACATATATATGAATCTTAATTTGATATCATATTTACAATGATCCAATCGAAATCGATTTTATAATTTGAGATATATACAACGTTAGACACATATCGGAGAATGCATTTAAAATCACCCTGACAGTCTCATTTCCTAGAATCTCATACAAACAATTACACATAACATTTATTTTCATCGCTTCTCTCAGAATGAGAATTAACACCATTCCCTCGTTTATCTATCTATCTATCTATCTATCTATCTATCTATCTATCTATCTATCCTTAGACTGATCATCGACTTCGTGGCATATCGGATCTAACAACGGTTACCTCGCCTCAGTGTGAAGCAGGTTCGAATCCAGTGTGTATTTCTAATAAGATTTCTCGGATATAAAGGCCAGTAGGCGAAGATGAATAAATAGAGTGTTTAATAAATAAACGGAGAGTCTACTCAAACATGTGTATCCACTAAAATAATGTTTAAGTAATGAAATCCTATATAATATTTTGATGTTAACCACAAAAATTTGGCTTAAGTTACCATTTAGAGAACATGATCTAAACCGCAATGCATTTTAACAAATGTCCAGTCAGTCTACGAGAATGTGTGATCTTTAAGTGGCCAGTATAAGAAATTAATAATGTTTGTTAATTGTTAGTGTTAGGAAAAAATAAAATAAAATAACTATGAACTTTGGTAAATTTACCGATTAAACAATTAATTCAGAAACTTCAAAAAGTTAATAAAAAGTGGATAGAGACTATCGATATTATTCAACTAAACACATTTGAATATATATATATATATATATATATATATATATATATATATATATATATATATATATGTATGTGTGTGTGTGTGTTTGAAAATATATATATATATATATATATGTTTGAATATATATATATATTTGAAAATATATATGTATATATATATGTTTGAAAATATATATATATATATAATATGAAAATTATCGCGGTAAACCATTGTTAACCGCCTGACGAGATGTCTTTTGGACGTCGAAACAAATATGCATTTTTGTCGCGGTCACTTGCATGTTCCAATGTAACAGTTTATAATAAATATTTATTGCTCTACTTCGTGTATTGAGCCCTTTTTAAAATTAATGTTATGGACGTTTGAATTTAAGTTCCTTTCGTTCTTTTACATTTGTGTATATATATATATATATATATATATATATATACATACATACACACACGCACACACACACACACACACACATATATCTATATATATATATATATATATATATATATATATATATATATATATATATATATATAAGAACTCTCAAAGTAAAGCAAAACAACAGCGTCTATTTCGGGCCTTTCATTCCAAAGAAAGTTAGTGACACTTTCTCTCATGACTTCCTTCTTTCTTTTTCCGTTTGTGTCTTTTTTCTCCTCTCCCCCTTCTATATCAATATATAACTTCCGTTAAGTTAATCGATTCAATGCGTCAATGTCTGGACTTCCTCAAATAATATTAAATTTAAAAGAATAGAAATTTTAAATTACATCTAACTCAATCATATCTCTCTCCCCGCTCACTTCCTCACTTCGTTAATTTACATATGCTTAGTACTGCCTGTCAAAAATGTGTAAATTTATTTTCATTTTTCGTTTCAACCTTTGGAAGTAAAGTCTGATTATCTGCGGTCCTTTAAAAGGGCTGTGGTGAAATAATGTTTTACATGGAACCTTAAATTGGTCTGTTTTTATTTTTATTTAAATTATTAGCTCTGATTTACATTGACCTCTCTGGATTTATCCTCCTTTGGTCTACCCATACTGATTACCTAGTTTTTCGTAAACTAAATATATATATATGCACTTGGATACAATACATTATCCTGTACTGTTTATGGTCTTTTGCGCAATTCTCAAGCCGGGCTCAAAAGTCACGCTCGTCATAGGCATGCAGCATATTAGTACGTGGTCGTCGGAACCTCTTCCGTCGAACTCGATGGGAGAATCCATGATCATATATAAATTATTTTCAGATATAAAAAATAAAAAAGACAAGGGGAAAAACTATTCTTAGCCGAGGCGTTTCGTTCTCTGAAGAACTTTATTAAGGCGATGTAGGTTTTATTTTGCTGCACGTGTATATATATATAAGCGAGGTTATCATTAGTTTAGCAAGGCTAATAAATTTGACAACATTCACGAATATTCATCAGGTTAATGAAAGGTCAATCAAAACATGTAAGAACACGGAATATCATAACTGAGGATCTGGTTAAAAGCAAGCGAGTATTATACAAGAAATTTCTTTTAAATGATTATATATATATATATATATATATATATATATATGTGTGTGTGTGTGTGTGTGTGTGTGTGTGTGTGTGTGTGTGTGTGAATATATTATACCTCACTGCTAGCAGACTCGGGGTTTCATGCACTATGCAAACTTCAGGTGCTGTCTATGGACTGACCGTCACGCAATTTGAATTTTAATATATCTGGGTTATACAATATTTGCGTAGTTTTATATTTTGCTAGGAATACAGGGTTTTCTTTTAATTTTTTAAATTATATTTTGCAATTAAAATAATCGAGATTTGTATATGTATCTAAATGTGATATATATATATATATATATGTATATATTTATATATATATATATATATATATATATATATATATATATATATATATATATATTGGAATCGAATGGGGCATCATGATTGCTATAATTTTCGTTGAAAGAAAGCACTCATGTATGAGATATTTTGGCAGCAAATACTTTCATTATTTGTAAAAGACTTTTAAAAATGAGTAAAAACAATATAACAAGTTCCTATTACTATGAATGAATATCCGTGGGAATGAATTTTACAAAATTCGTATCGGATATATATATATGTGTAAACAAAGACAAAACTTATCTAAGCGTTTCGACTACTTATGAACTTTATCAGCATAAATGTAAAGATTTGATTTTACAATAAGTATTTCTAAACAAAAATAGAAATGTCATTATTTTTCAGAATTTTTTTAAAATTATGAACGCTCATAAATATAGATCAGGCGAACTGAAACTTAAGGAAAATTATATATATATATATATATATATATATATATATATATATATATATGTCTATTTCTATTCAGATATATGTGTCTAATAATATATATATACACATATACATATATATATATATATATATATATATATATATATATATATATATATATATATATATATATATATATATATATATATATATATGGCTTTAATTACTAGAATACTTCAACTAAAATCATTTTCAATCTATCCTTCAAGAAGAAATTTAAAAAATGCTCCCGTTTAAGCATATTCCTTGTAAATTTCGAATTGCCCAAATTTAAGGATTTTTAAATAAGATTTCAGAAACAGATAAACGTCATTTTTTCTCACAATATTTACAATTTTAGGAATACTCATTAATATACATCAGACAAACTGAATGTCAAGGAAAATTACTTACAGAGTGTATCAAAAATAATTTTATACAATTTGGGGGCGGGTTCTCACACCAAATCTAGTATAAAAATCCATATAAACATTTTGAAGTTTAAAGAAAGTTTACGGTAGATGGCGCTTTGTTGCCATATGGACTAGGTTACATTTGTCATTTATGTACATTTCTGTCTTTTCTGTCTTCAATGTTTAACGTGTTTAGAAGTGAGTTAACTGAGTTTAACGTGTTCCGGTGATTTTTACAAACGGCCGCGCAAATGGTAATTAATACGAAGCTTCATGGCTGTATGAAATTGCACTGCCGGACCGAAAGCAGCGAGTCATCTAAGATTTGCTACTGTTTATCGTCTACTTGCTGAGGCAGGATCCATGGCACCACAAACTATGGTTCGAGGAAGACAGAGATCCGCCTGTACGCCTGATCACGAAGAACACAGTTTACAGGCTGTCGGAGACGATCCCGGTATCAGCATACGTCAGTTGGCCCGAGCATGTTGTACATATAGTACCGCACGGAAGTTACTTCAAAATTAGCACCTTTGTCCCTATCATTTGCAACGTGTGCAGGGTCTTTTGCACTATGATCACCTACCACTGGAGAACTCTTGTCGATGGTTTATTACACAAACTGCCGATCCGTTGTTTATCTCTTCAGTCTTGTTTACGGATGAGGCAACATTTGGAAGAAATGGAATAACAAATTTATACAACCAACAGTTGTGGGCGGATCGGAATCCCCATGGTGCAATACAGGCTAGACACCAGCATCAGTTTACGATCAATGGGAGGGCTGGAATTGTAGGTGACTGCCTTGTAGGTCCATCTATTCTCCCAGTACGTATTACAGGAGCTGACTACAGGGACTTTATTTCAAACACATTTTCAGTCCTGTTAGAGGATGCACCCCTGCTAATACAAAGACGAATGTTGTTCATGCATGATGGGGCTCCAGCACATTTTAGTCACATTGTTCGCGATGCACTAGATGAAAGATGGATAGGTAGGCGATAACCGGTTCCATGACCTGCACATTCCCCCGAACTCAATCCTTAATATTTTAATCTGTTGGATCACCTAAAACAATTGGTTTATGCAGCAGATATTAAGAGTGCAGAGACGCTTTATTAATGTATCATGGAGTTCTGCAAAACCATTCGACACCGTCTGGGATTATTTGAAAGGGTGCGCCAGTCAATCATACGGGTACATGTATGTGTAGAATCAATGGGAGAACATTTGTTATGAGTTGCTGTGTTGAGGTAGAACGATGGACTTTTGAACATATGTTTATATGAACAGTTTACCTGCTTTTGTTGTCAGGAACCCGCCCCAAAATTTTGTAAAAGTAATTTTGATGTCTAAGTTTATTCACATAAATATGTCTAATAATATATATATGTTTAATAATAATATATATATTTTCTAGCAAATAAAAGTATATATATATATATATATATATATATATATATATATATATATATATATATATATATATATATATATATATATATATATATATATATATATATAATATATGTATACTCAAGCAGTCTCTAGAATCTAAGCTGCATATAAATTACTAACAATACAGAAAATAGAGGGTTTCATTATTTGCCTTTCTTAGACTAGTTGGAAACATAAGCATAGGAGACGCTCAGCCTTGTAACTTTTTATTTCTAATTTTGTTCTGTGTTTTGCCAGTTATTCAGATGGAAATGAAAGTGTGTGTTGGAATACAATTATTAATCACTCTCTAATAATTTATATGTTTGGGCAAAGACAGATTTCGTAACAGCCTGGGCTTAACCGGTTTGTATGGAAAAAACACAAATGTCACGTAACTCTGAGTATACAAATAGACTTTCAGAAATATTCGGATATTGTGATGCCAAATACTTAAATAATTACACTCGGTGTTATTATTTTCTTTTCAGAGGTATGCGGATGAAGTTTGTTACATTTTTATAAAACTACAATTTATATATAAAAAATGTTTTATTATTTGCTATGACATATGCCTTAATTTTATGTCAGGAGGATTCTCTTTCGTTTTGTGTAGCAGCTCAACTTATTTTTCATCTCGAATGTCTAATTATTGTTCCTATAGAAGAAAATGGTATTCTTTTCGTTTTACTGTTTGAACTTCAACAATTTATTGTTTTGTATAGATGATCCAGTTCTAGTGTTTTGTATAGATGATCCAGTTCTATTGTTTTGTATAGATGATCCCGTTCTATTGTTTATCATAGCTGATCCAGTTCTATTGTTTTGCATAGATGATCCAGTTCTGTTGTTTTGCATAGATGATCCAGTTCTATTGTTTCGTATAGCTGACACAGTTCTATTGTTTTGTATAGCCGATCCAGTTCTATTGTTTAGTATAGCTGATCCAGTTCTATTGTTTTGTATAGCTGATCCAGCTCTATTGTTTTTATAGATGATCCAGTTATATTGTTTTGTATAGCAGATAAAGTTCTATTGTTTTGTATAGCTGATCCATTTCTATTGTTTTGTATAGCTGATCCAGTTCTAGTGTTTTGCATAGATGATCCAGTTATATTGTTTTGTATAGCTGATCCAGTTCTATTGTTTTCTATAGATGATCCAGTTCTATTGTTTTTATAGCTGATCCAGTTCTATTGTTTTGTATAGCTGATCCAGTTCTATTGTTTTGTATAGCTGATCCAGTTCTATTGTTTTGCATAGATGATCCAGGTCTATTGTTTTCTATAGATGATCCAGTTCTATTGTTTTGTACAGCTGATCAAGTTCTATTATTTTGTATAGATGATCCAGTTCTATTGTTTTGTATAGATGATCCAATTAATGTTTTTTCGATAAGAACGTGTACTTTTACTTACTTAGATCCATTTTGTGATAATGTGGATGTAGATAATGTGGAATGATTTAAGTATTAAGAAGAAAAATAATCTCCTAATAAACAGTTTCCCAGACAAAAAATACGTGATATAGACCCCAGTGCTTTGTACCATTCATTATTAGAAGAAATCCTTTCTCATAATTTTAGTGAGAAAACGGGACGCTGTGAATCTACTGCATTGGCCTGAAGACAGTCGTTGTCTCAGCAACAATGCTTTTTCACCCAACACAAGTTCCTGTCACAGATGATTTGACAATGTAAAAAAACTTTATCTGTTTTGTCTTAGAGAACATTTTGTTATTATGTTTCGAAAAAAAGTTTATCTTACTATATTAAACCATCGTTTATTTTCCTTTATTAAAACATTCAGAATGTTCATTTTTTTCACACTGTGGTCCACTTCTTTGATTCAGTTTTGAGAATTTTAATAAATGATACGATAAGTATAATCAGAAATTAAAATGTTTATTTAAGAAAAAATCTGGACTCAGTATCTTTCTGCGTCACTAATAATAAAACTCTTTTTTTACGCTTTCGGCAGTAAATCGCTATGCATTTTCATGGGACAAATCATTTTTGCGAGTTGGCCAGTTTTACTAGGAAATTATAAATTTTATCTAGTCACCATGGTTGCCAACTAAGTCCCTAGAATCGAGTCTGTTCTATTTAACCCATAACTGGGGGGAGAAGAGATGTATTCATACAATGTAACGTGCTCGTTACTCTGATTTCTCAATAGAGTACACGAAGTAGACATCCAATGGTTCACTAAACTCTACCTCGAATACGTAAAACCCAATCTAAGTAAACTCTATAGGCAAAAGACTAATTGGTTGAATTTTTATCTGATATTTTCCTTTCATATATCAGTGAGATATGTGAAATGCGGGATACACGCTTAGGCAATCATATATCTTTCGATACATGACTGACGAGGCAGATTTTTTCCCGCAGTAGGTTGCAGTAGACCAGTTGCCATCAAAGGCTATAGAACCCAGTCTGTCTTGCGAAATAAAAAAATTAGACTGAGTGTAAGTATTCAAATATTTGGCTTCTACTCATAGCTTGTGGAAGATTCATTAACGCGTAAGTAAATTCAATGGATTCGACTAGAATTCGATCTCGGCTCTCCGACTCCTCAATCCGAGCCGCTATCCATTACTCCACCATGCCTCCATATATACTCAGTTGATATAAATAACATTCGCAAATAGATTAAATGCACCGGGTAGCAAATATCTATTTTATTGGGGAGCTAGTGACGAGAAACACAACTGATAAGTGTTATCTTCATTGGAAACCTTTGTACCCAACAGGATATATGAGTTCTGTTAAAAAAGTATCAAGACTGTTCGTACGGTAACGGAGCTAAAGTACGCAGAGTGAAGCCGCCTGGCAGAAATTAATCGTGATCTCTTTCACGCATGCACACTAATACGTTCTTGCTCAACTTTGTTGCTTATAGCAGTCATCGGAAGGAAAGTGTATAGAGTGTGGTCGCTTCACCACGCCGTAGATGCTCCATCAGTGAATAACACTTGTGCAGATGTTTTTGACCAAAGACAATATTTCCCAGTTCCGACAACCACCGTATGCCACGGATCTCGACACTCGCGACTTTATCTTCTTTCCAAAAATCGAATCTCACTTGAAAGGATTTTAAAACGACGAGGGAATCCAGTAGAAGGCACCGAGAAGGAGATTAAATACGCCCTAATGGACACGTGTTGTAGGTTTTTTCTTTATCGCACCAGTCCCGATACCTTTTGATCTGACCTCGTATCGCTGGCCACTCGTATTCGAGGATACCCGTCTACTAGGGCGGCTAGCCAAACCGTATTGCAGACGCTTGCTCAGGCACATTTGTGTTTGTTAAACACCCACAGAGCCAACCTGTGTTTTACACCGCAACTATGCTGAGCAGACCTTAGTCACAATTTCTGGGAAAGATCGCGTTATCTAGCGTGATCAGCAATTTGAACAAAGCCAGCATGCTCAAGCCTTCGGCCACGATGACTTGTGACTTCGTGCTAGCAAAACTATCGACGGCCCCCCAGGTTTCCGTCTACCCAATTTCACATACACGGCTTGGGTCAACCCGTGGTATGGTTTTCAGGCACTTTCCAAAAGTTCCGCACGATGGTATCGACCCCTCCAGTCCGATAACATCAGTCTCCTTCCTTACAAATCGACCTCGTATTCACCAAAGAAATGTCAACGGATATCTAGCAGAGTTCAATATCCCATGAAAACGAGTATCTTCAAAGAAAAAAACATATTTTTTCAGTCTCATACGATCAAAATTGAGTGAATGAATATGAATAAATGAGTTCGGTTTATTCATTTCTTTCTTTATTTATCCTTTCAGATGAGTGATGTGAAATTCATCGTTAAACACTCCGCGGGGTTCGTCAGGCATATTGCCTCGAATGGCTGAGATTAAAAAATGATTTTAATAAGACTGAAAATGCTAATTTAATTACTAGAATTGTTCAACTGAAATCTTTTTCAATCTATCCTTCAAGACGCTACTTAGAATTTAATGTACTGAAATGGATCTTAATTTTCATTAATGATCTAAGAAGAAATATTAAAAAAAAAAATCAGTCTCATTTAAGCATATTACTGGTAAATTTCGAATTGCCCGAATTTATGTATTTCTAAATAGGATTTTAGAAACGGCTAAATGTTTTCATTTTACAAATTTAATATCGTAATTTTAGTCCCCAGTCAAAATCATTAGACTAAATAAACATTTATCTTCCAATAGCATTTCATAATTAAAATTAAAATCTAAACCACGACTTTAGTGCGTCCTTATATGCATGCGTGCACAACGAAGAAGACTTTTTTGTTTAAATTGTCTTCATCTGTGTGGTGCCCATGTTTCATTTGAATTTGTCGTCAAGATGTTATTGATTCAACGTGGACACAACGAAATTTGGTAGGATTAGGGTTTGAATTAATCAAAGAGCATGCCTTCTACCCAGGCAGAAAACTGAAGTAAATCCGAACAATGTTTATCTTTAGACTGAAATATATATTTTTTAAACTTTCGAAATTAAAATACGCAACAAGTGTTGAAATATCATAAAATCCACCACTCAAAACAAAAATTAAAAAACGAACATCAAGAATACTAATGTAATAAGGTAGAATACACAGTAATTTATTCTACGGAAACCAGTACAGAATAATGAAAAACTAGACGACAAAATTATAAGAATCCATGTACATAGATGTATATCAACTATCGACAAATAACAAAGAAACATTAAACTCATCAGTTACTATAAATCACCTTCCAACATAATCCCGTCCTGGGTAAGACGATAAACTACATCCGCGTCCTGGGTATGACGATAAACTACATCCGCGTCCTGGGTAAGAAGATAAACTACATCCGCGTCCTGGGTATGACGATAAACTACATCCGCGTCCTGGGTAAGATGATAAACTACATCCGCGTCCTGGGTAAGACGATAAACTAGATCCGACAGCAAGGCCTCTGATCAGGAAGTTTTGAGGAGCGTGGAACCACCTCTTAATTGCTGGTGTTCCCAGGTTCACCTGGACCCGAGGTGGTAGCAACTATTAGGGTCCCAGCTATGGACAAATAATTAACCCCCAAAGTAAGGTCAAAACACTATGAAAGATTAAAAATAGGTTTCAATATTAGTAACACTTTTTTGAAAAAAATAGCAATCTTGGTGTTAAATAACCTATTCAGGTTGATAAGCCGTAAAACAAAATAAAAGAATCCAAATCAAAATGATCACTAGCGATTATATAATTAATTCAACAATTCAGCAAACAAATGGAGTTTATGAATTACCTTGAACACCTATATAACTGCAATTTAATAATAATAATAATAATAATAATAATAATAATAATAATAATAATAATAATGCATACACAACTACCACATTATCGCGTCGGTTAACATACGATTAAACAGATAATAGTTCAATTTAATCGTATATTAATATAGCAAATGACAAATCCTGACTAATAACACACAAATGATTTATCATATAACCCGTAAAAAGTGCTTCAATGAGTAGAAACGGTAAGCATAAAAACAAGCAACAACAGCCTCAAACATTCTATATTCCATAATATATAAATAAATAAGAAAACTCGAACTAACTCACAAAGACACGATGATTAAAAAAAAAAGACATTTCGCGCGAAGACGCGATATTTTCAAAAAACAATGAAGCTGCCAAAGCACAAAAGAAATTAACTCTTTGATCATGGCTTATGAAAGCGAAATTAGAAAAATTATATTAAACCTTCACCTTAAACCAGGGAAATACTACGAAATATTGGATAAATTTGTAACAAAGATCCTTCTTTGGTCTCTATTTAGAATTATATATGCATTATCAACATTGAGTGTATCGTCCCCTTAACAAAACCCTATCCAAAAGATACTCAGTGATATTTAAATTAAAACGTATGAACTTGAAATATAAATCCCCTCGGCTCAGCGTTAGGACAGTTCGATTTTATCCTCTTTATGCTTTCATACTTTTGAATGTATATAATACTCAATAATCTCGAAAATTTAACTGAAGTAAATAAATGACTTTCAGCTGTCAAAACATACAACAGATATAGCTATTAATTTAGGGTTGGCTGATTTTACGACATAACAACCTCGTTCAAATCAGCCTCTTTTTTAGACTGTAATGATTTACAATAATTTTCAGGGATAGGTAAATATCGGTCGATTATATTTCAATCTGAAAGAATTTATTCGGTTCGGGGATAGGTAAATATTTGCCATTTATGTTCAATAAATGATTTAAAATTCCAGATTTAGAGGAAAATAACGAAACGAGGGGGGTAGATTTTCAAGACATTCAGTGAAAAGGAAACCTTTTACAGAATAAATAAAAATTTCGCTCACCGATTACTGCACAATCACCTAAAATTAAACAACGCCGAACCTGTTCACTACCTAGATGGGTGATCGCTTGGGAATACCAGGTGCCGTATACTGGGATGTACGGCTAGTGCAATGGATAATGGCTCGGAATTATTATTATTATTATTATTATTATTATTTTTATTATTTTTATTATTATTATTATAATTATTATTATTATTATTATTACAGAAGAAGAAGAAGAAGAAATAATAATAATAAAAATAATAAAATTATCTAATTTTTTTTTTAACTTAAATCCCTGGTTGGGAAGAAATGAGTATACATCAGAATTCAAAGGAAATAATAATAATAATAATAATAATAATAATAATAATAATAATAATAATAATAATAATAATAATAATAATAATAATAACAACAACAACAACAACAACAACAACAACTTTGAAATCGAAATCGCAAAAAGTTGGTACGTGAGAACATCAAAATTCCACTTGTGGTTGGAGGCTTCGGTGTAATTGGAAAGTGTGCCGAGAGGCTGGTTGAAGGGTAGCTGAAGACTTAAAGATATAGCAAAAAATTGGGACCCAGAAAGAAATTAGTGTACGCAAGAAATCAAAGGTAATAATAATAATAACAATAATAATAATAATAATAATAATAATAATAATAATAAAAATTATGTCAAAACCACATCAAGAGAAACCAGTAGAGAATAATCAAAAGATGACTGCTTGAAAATACAAGTTGCTGTAAGCTTGGATGTGCGCGTGGTGTATTAGGTAATGGCTCGGAATTGGAAATTGGAGAGACGAATTCCAGTTCAATTTGGGTTCGTTATATTTATTAACGCGCAAATACCCTTGGGAAATGGTAAGAATTCACCTCTACCGTCTCTTCACAAGTCATCGGTTAATTAGTAAGACTAGTATAATAAAAACAGTATTATAATAAATAACATCTTACATTTAAAAATAATATTTTTTGGCTTTAAATAACTTGCAAATGGTTTGATAAACAGTAGAAAACGAAACTACCAATCAGTCGCTATTCTCATATATTTCATGTGTTCAAGGTGTTTGGACTGTTTCATCCTCTCCAGTTGGTGACTACTGATTACCAATAATGACCTGATTGGTTTCTCACTATTTCTCTTCAGCTTTGATTTTTAGGTGTTGTTTCCATGCCGTCTCTGAGTGCTAGAATCATTCATCTTCACTTCCAGTCAAGCCAGCAGCAAACCTGAAATTCGCCATCGTTTCCCCTTTCAATTGCATCCGATATTTTTTCAAAGAACATATTGAAAAAAAATGAAAGTGTTATGGCGTTAGGAACAGAAACCAATCCTAAAGCTGACGAATGCTCTGAGAAAAATTAATACCATCTCAACTCACATGACGCCATATTAGACTTAGCACTCAGCGTCCATCAGAGAAATCATGTGCATTAGCTAGTTGGTCTGAAACATAACCTCTTAGCTGCTAAATGCAGATCCACGTCATCGCTAGATGTCATTTGGTATCTTCGACATGTGAACACCTGGTCAGTCCAGCTGCTCCTAAAACGGACAGGCATACGAGAATGTAGAATCCATGTTTGAAGAAAACTCCGAAGCTTCACACCTAGGGGGCAATATTAATTGACGGAGTCCAGAGTCAAATGAAGAAAGATTTTATGCATAGGGCATTTAGATTAGTTTTCTTATTAGACTGTACAACAATGAAGTTACATCTTGTTGCTGTATAGACTGGGAAAGGGGCCAAGGAAAGGCTTAGGCTTAGGGTTAGGTACAACCATATAATGAAGATGGAAGAACTGACAAGACAGCGCCAATTTTGCACTCCTACTCTGTCACGAAATATGCACAGAATAAAAAGCAGACAGAAATTAGATGATTTTTTTAAATTTTAATTCAAACCAAAACAAAATATTTGTTTCTTTGTGTTTGTATAAAGGACAGACAGTGTATCATAATCGCTATTCACTTCGGGATATTCTGAACTCGAAAAAAAGAACAAAAATTGAATATGGCGATGAGGTTACAGGATTTCGATACTAACAAAAAAGTAGGCAATCATACTAGGATCAATGTTAGGAGGTTAAAAATACGTATAACACCGTAATCCAATCTCCCCAATTCCTTTCCTCTTCGTCAGACAACGTGTCTACATTGTAAACGTTATATTTTCAATGTGCATCGAAGCTAATTGGCAAAATCTTTATCTACTTCGTATCGTCTTCCGCTTTCAATGCCAACACGAATTTACTGATTGTTAGGCGATGTTTCGTGCTCGTAATATCTTTGCCAGGCATTTTTAGACTCTTAGGTAAACAAATACGTCCAGCTCTCAAAGAGAATTCTAAAATTAGAAACAGAAGGCCAAAATGAATCCTGTTAATATTTTCTTATAAATTTAATCATTGCTTGAGTGGAGAAAAATCTGTATCGTGATTTTATTGAATACATACATTTATATATATATATATATATATATATATATATATATATATATATATATATATATATATATATATATATATATATATATATACATACATATATATATATATACATATATATATATATATATACATACATATATATATATACATACATATATATATATATATATATATACATACATATATATATATATATACATACATATATATATATGTATATATATATATATACATACATATATATATATATATATATATATACATACATATATATATATATATACATACATATATATATATATATACATACATATATATATATATACATACATATATATATATATATACATACATTATATATATATACATATATATATATATATATATATATACATACATATATATATATATACATATATATATATATACATACATATATATATATATATATACATATATATATAGAGAGAGATAGATAGATAGATAGATAGATAGATAGATAGATAGATAGATAGATAGATAGATAAAAGTGTGAACATAAACTAAATAACGAGATATATTAACAACTATATGTGTGTGATAACGTACATATGCAGATGAGCAGGTAAATATTTATTTAATTTAAGGTATAAACGAAACAGTGCTCAATGTAATTAAACAGAGCTATCAAGTATTTATTAATAAATACATATACCTACGTTTGTAGTACAACTCAAATTTTAATGGTTACCCAATTCATCAAGCACAAATCGTAAATGAACTATTAAATATAATTGTTTTTAAAAGCTTCTGGGTCTCAAGGTTATTATAAATGTAATATAATATTGAGGTATAAATTCAAAATATATAGTGGTGGTAGGTAGATAATTGAAAAAAAATTGATATATGATATAAACTTATACGATATATATTTCCGTGAAAAAAAGAAGATAAGTAGGTATTGTGAAAAATTACATTTACAAAAGGGTGTTATGTTAAAAATTATAATGAATAAATGGAAAGCAATATAAATATGAATACAGGGGAGGGATAGGCGCGGTGTGTTGTATTTTAGTTGATGTTATGAATAATCAAGAGTGATCTCCCTTTGATTTGTTACTCCCCCTCTTTGAGAGCGCTATTCTGTTTACTGGGAATATAAAAGGACGCTATACGCGGACCTTGTATTCTCAGTTGAATAAAGCTTTCTTAAAGCCTATACCTGCGTACTTTTGTCGTTACAGTTCGATACAGTTGTTTATAAGGAATCTCTTTGTCGCAAGAAAGTAATATTGTACTGTATATAGAGCTACCATTTAATATTATTATAAATTAAAAATTTTAAAAGAAGTATTGTTAGACAAAAAAAGATTAGACGGTAAGAAAAATAAAAAGTCAAAAATAAAACAGAAAATGGGAAAAGGAACCCCGTATTATACTTTAAGTTACAAATAGAGGCTGGGATGGTGCAAAGGGGTAACTAGTGTGTAACAAAAAGGAGCAGATCGAATGTGATAATACAGTTGATGTTGGTTGGGTTAAGTGATCTATCCAGAATCATTATATTTTAAAAGAGAGTTTTTCTTATGAAACTATCATAAGTTCATTTCATTTGTTCAGCAGGTTACACAAAGGTTACATTTTTCCCCGCGTGTGTAGTAATCTTTCTTAATTTCCCAGAAAAAATTGGAGAGTGCCACGACATTTCAATATTGTTTATTGGTAAGCGTCATTTTATTGTTGTAATACCGGTTTTTCCAGTGGTTAACAGTGAAACCAAAATAAAATTTAGTCTCGCCATTATGTTCAATGCTCCCCTTCTAAATAGCGCCTTTCTTCTTACATCTGTAATTTAGTGGACAGGTAATCGACAATTGCAATATTTGACAATAGCTAATTTTAAAGTTGTTCTTGTTTAAGATTTTGTTGTACAATGGAATATGGCTGAAATGTTTACGGATTAAATTAAGGAAATTTTTCCAATGCTCGTTTTGAAATAAAAAAAACAACTGTATTAAGAAGTTACTTTTCCTTTTTGTGCCTGATTAATTGCATAACCATGAAACTGAGTTGCACTACAAACGTGGGTATATGTTTATTTATTATATATATATATATATATATATATATATATATATATATAATTTTATATCAAAATTGTCTTAGTGCCGTTATGCTGAGCACCTAATGTATTTAATATTTCTGTATATATATATATATATATATATATATATATATATATATATAATCAAGTGCCATGATCGCTAATTCAGCCAAGTTAATTGACGGCCAGGAAGGTAATGGAGAGAAAAAGAATAAGAAAAAGAATACAGATATATTTGACTAGATTGAAAAAATATTCTTTCAAGTTTCAAAAGTATTATTTATAAAAATATTCTTTTAAAGAATTTTGAAACTACCTGGATCTCCCGTTGCGTGCACAATAATAATAACTAGTTTTAAAGCGTTAAGTTTTCACGGTTTTCCTATTCGAAATGTCTGGTTAATCTTAATTCATCAGTTAATGATTGAATATGACCATGGCAAACTCTACGATAATAAAATATCGGTACAATTTTCCCTATCTCATAGTTAAATATTTGAGCATAACAACCTTGAATCAGTCAATTATCAAAAACTAGAAGATACTGTTATAAGAATGCAAGTGCAAAGATACAGGGTGCGATGTGTAAAATGTCGCCATTTTATATTTTTAATTTTTGTTTGTTTTTGATTTTGTCGACTGAACAGTATAGTAGGGTCAGTTGGGCACAGTCTGTGAGAAAAAGAGAACCATGACCTAATTCACTAAGCCAGGAATTTGGAAACGGCATGCTGGATTGCTTGGCATTTGCGCCGGTATTTCCAATACGTACATTTTAGAGTGTTTAGGTTTCTCTCAGAGGACAGTGCAGAGGATTCCGAAACAGTTGGATGAGTCTAATGGTGATTACGAAGGTGGTTGAATGATCACTAGAGATGACATGTTATGCCTCCATTCATGTTCCCACAGGGCCTCAGACTCAACAGAAGTGCCTTGAAGGTGTAGTGCTGCCTTGGGCCAAGAGAGCACCATGCCACACAAGCAGCAGAACCCAGTCATGTCTGTCAGACAATTTCTGCGACCACATCACTACTTACATCTGGCCACATAACTTCCCAGTCTGCATCTCCCTTGATTATTATGTGTGAGGCGTAGTTGAGTGAGTGACAAACAAAACCTCCTTGTAACACCAAAGACGAACTTAAACCAAGGACTATGGCAGCATACACCAACTTAAACAAGGAGGCTGTCTAGAAGAGATGCAGGAGATTTCGAAGTCGTCTGAAGCTAAAGACTATTTTACTGAATAAATTTACACTTTAGACAAGATATTTTTGTGTAATTATGGTAATACATCTGTCAAAATGAGATGTCAGTGTTATTTTAATTTTTTTTTGCGTAATTTACACGACAATTTATCCATGGCTCCCTGTTTCTATATATATAAACATATATATATATACACACACACACACACACACACACACACACACACACACACACACATATATATATATATATATATATATATATATATATATATATATATATATATATATGGCGGAAATAAAAGCCCAATCCTTAAAAATTCTACATGAAGTGTGATGTATGCTTGGCTGATAATTTTTTCCGATTCATGGCTGGCTTGGCCGAAGAGTCCGCGCTGTCGTTACATTCTGTGTCAGACTGAAAATACAAAAACATAGGACAGAGCCTGTCGTGCTATTTAATCCCTAGTTGGGGAGAGGAGCGATGGTTTCATCCGATTCTCTTGGCTATTTGCGCTTAAATGAATTCTCGACTGGAATTCGAATTTGGTTCCCTTATTTCGCATTCCGAGCCTTTGAACGTCATACCAATCGCACATCCAGTCTCACAACACTTGGTATTCACATGCGCTCACTCATCTACGTACTGACTAGGCTCGAAAAGTACCAGTGTTTCAACGTGATATGCCCGTAAGCATGAGGTATATTATAAAGCTATAATCTGTAGAGATAATTTAAAGACAGAGCTGATCTACTGCAAAGTGAATTAATTATGCTACGTACTTCTGTGAAATCATTCCATCCGCAAATCAAACATAGACATTAATAGTGTATAGCAAGAATTTACTATTTCAAGATTTTTTGTTAAATATATATGTTAAAATGCAATGTCAGTGTTATTTTCATTTTTGCATAATTTAGACGACATTTTATTTATCGCAACCTGTACATATAAACTAACGACAAAATAAACACATTAAATTCATCACCTATTCCACAAAACCTTCTAACATGATCGTCATCGACAATACAATGAAATTTTAAAATTCAACGAACCAAACTGCAGAGGTTACCAAAGACTGTAAAATGACTTATCTTACTTTGGTCGATTATGTGGTATAAAGAGAGACGTTCTATCTTCAGAGAGTGTATCCTGAATTTTCACCGATCGCAATGAACGGGTGTTCTCTTATTTAGACGCCGTGTCTTGGGCGCGTATTTGGAACTTAAGCTCACCTCAGACCTCAAGAACCCATACATACGATCCATAGCTAAAGATGCTGGAAAAATGATCAGTTCCCTGTACCGCTCCAGTAAGTACCTGACCCCCTCTCGCTATTATCTACTTTTACAAGAGACAGGTCACCATATTAATTTTTGTTTAATTATGAATGAAATATATTCACTCATGAAATGGCCACCTGCTTGTAAATTGTCTGTCATAAATTTAGATTGATTAAAGTTTAACCTAAGTATGACATAAAGCCAAACGGTGAATTAGACTAATTTAATACCATCGCTCGATAGACCAACAAGAAACGGGAAATAAACTCTCACAGGTGTCATTATATTTTATTAAAGTTTCGACATTACTGTCGGTCAGTTGTTGTATAGCTGTAGGGTTTTCTCAGAATATGGAATCGGCATTATCGCCAGGATGTAAAAGACTCTACATTTCTTCCCCCTCGAAGAGGTTCTTAGATACCTACCTGTCATACTTTTTTTTCACATGCGGTCGCATTCTGCTCGCAGCTGGCTCGACTACGTGTTTGGATATCGAGGGAAGGCCACTAAAATGAGGTGTTTAGGATGTTATCTTGCACGTTAACACGCTGATGCATCTGATTTCTCTAAAATTCCCGACATAACAAATCCATTTTAGCAAGTCTGGAGTGAATCACATACTACACACACATATACATATGGTTTTTTTTAATACTTACTTTCCTCAAAGTTATGATATACATTTCCTCTTCCTAACGGTACCAGTAATTTCCCATAAACCCATCTCTTCACGTGGTAAGAATGTCAGAAACAAGGAAGAAAAACGATATATATATATATATATATATATATATATATATATATATATATATATATCAACAGTCGCGAGTTTTTTCATATTTAACAAAAATTCTAAAAAACGTTCGCTTTTTTGTTCTCTAGAGATACGAGCTAAATTTTCATTACTTTTTTAAACTCTGATATTTGGAAGGATTTTTTTTTTTAAAGTTCATATATGATTAATACCTTCAATATTCAAAACTTCTTTCCTCTTCAATTCATTTTATACATTCGGGTCTTGTCGAAGTAGTTTTCCCTATTCTCCGAGTCCTGCACACACGTGTCCGGCACAATTTTTTTGTATGATTTTATTAAATAAAAATATTTCCAAAAATCATCTTTTTGGTTTAAAGAAACATTTTGATTTCGAAAACCCTGACGCTGTAAGGCATACGCGTACTGCACACATAACCAAGAAAAAGTAAAACAAATATATCATTTTAAAAAGTTGATGCATACGTTCCAATAAACATACGACACCTACAAAATGAAACAAAAATAAAACAAAGACCTAAAAATCAAATCATAAATCAGCATTATACGATGTCCACAAAAATATCCAATGAAACTACCGAAACATACCGAAATATTTTGAATTTATAAATACTTTTGAGAAATCTTAATAAGAAAAATGCACGGGTCGATAAACGTAATACACACTGTTTAAAATAGAAATGGTCGTCTATCTGAAATACGAATATCCAGTATAATAACTTTTCAAGTATTAAAAATATCGGATTAAAAACAAAACATTTAATTCTTTATATATATATATATATATATATATATATATATATATATATATATATATATATACTGGGTGTATCAAAAGTACTTTTAGAGACTTTGGTAGCGGCTTCTTCACACCAAAACAAGGACAAAAGTCTACATAAACATATGTCCGCAAATCCTTCGTTTTTGACTTACTACGTTTAAAGGTTACGGTAGACGATGTTAAATTTACATTCCAAAATTCAATCCAAGAATACTTATTACCATAGTGTGTGGTGCCAGAAACCTGTCTCAGCAACATGACAAAATAAAGCAGCAAAGGTTAGATGACTCGGCTGGCCTCGGTCTGGACACACAATCTGATACAGCCGTGCAACGTTACGCCCATTACCATTCGCGCGGCCGTATGGAAAATCATATCTGCCTGCTACCAAGATGAATATCCCGCCATTGTTAAACGGAAAACTTCGCAATTAACTCACTACTACACGCGTTAAACGTTGAAGGAAGGCTAGCCACAAATGTACAGGAATGGTAAATGTAACTTAGTCAAAACAGTAACACTGATCCATCTAACGGAAACTTTCGTTAAACTTAACTCAAAAAGGGATTTGCGGATATGTGTTTATATGGACTACTGTCCTTGCTTTGGCGTGAGGAACCCTATTTCGAAGTTTGTAAAAGTATTTTTATACACCCTGTATATACCAGGTGTAACAGTAAAAGTGTTCAAATCGTGTTACTGCATAATTGTACATCCGAAAAATGCTCAATATCTAAAAAAAAGAAAAAAAAGAACACTAAACTAATTGTGTTTCTTTTTCCAGGTCTTCAGATAAGACGTTTAGCTATCTTGATACTATTTGTCGTTGAATCACTGAAAAACCATTTTGGGTTATTCAGCTAGAAAGACAACAGATTAAAATTCGTTTTGTGCCATCCCCCTGTCTTCTCAACTGGGCAATGGTGAGAGGAAAAATAATTCAGGCCTTCAGTAATGGTATCAACATTCATACTCTGGCTTCCATCTTCAAAGTTTATTTAAGAACCATCAAGAGAACAGCGAATAAGTTTTAAAAAGAGGGAACAGTAGAGAAGAAAACTGGGTCAGGAGGTCACAACAGGAAGAGGGATCATCATTTCAACTTAGAAATAAAGAGATAATTTAGAAAAGGCTCAACTCACTCCATAAGACGTTTTGCATGTGAGAAAAGAGTTTCCGCTATGACAGTCCAAAGAGCAGTGAAAAAAGATTTGAAAATGAAATTCATACGTGAAACATGTGAGGCACCTACTTAATCTAGGACAGAAAACTGGAAGGTAAAAGAGGGCGAAGATCATCTTGAATAACTTGGAAAATGATTCTGGAATAACACATACACACACACACACACACACACACACACACACACACACACACACACACATATATATATATATATATATATATATATATATATATATATATATATATATATATATAATTTATTTCAATCCTTCATGAGCTTTCAATCATAACAATTGACATTGCATTTAAATATTGAAGCCGGAAGAGAGTTTCAGAAAGTTCAGACTACTACTAGAGATTCATGCTACCGCGAATTTCAGGCGACTGGACCGCCTGACATATATATATATATATATATATATATATATATATATATATATATATATATATATAATTTATGATCGATTTCAACACGATTCTTCTGTTAAGCTTTGAGCTATACATTCTTATAGCTCAAAGTAGAGTCTATTAGTGTTATAATAACCTTGGAGAATTCTAGTAAGATACCTTTAATCATTTCATACAGCGTTTCAGAGCTTATTCTAAGAATTGGTAAATTTTGGTGTTACATGATTTGAACAATCTTGCTGTTACACCCGGTATAAGGGGACATCGATGTCAACACCAAACGGCAAATCCCAGTTTTTTGCTTAAACACAATTTTGAAGCCATGTTCATGTATATCATATACTTGACGGTGGAATCCCCTAATATATATACATATATATATATATATATATATATATATATATATACATACATATATATATATATATAGATAGATAGATAGATAGATTCATTGAATAATATAGACATTTTATACCAATCTAAATATCTAGGAATTGTCATAAATCGATGGAAATGTGCACAGAAATACCAACGCACATTAAATAGCGGAATACGCTTTCAAAAGCTAAACAAAGTATGAAGATGTTAAAAACAAAGCCATGCTATTTAATATGAACAGAACATTGGCGTAACGGCTAAAACTTAAGGATATTGGGAATAAAAGGGACAATTATACTTAGACCAATAAAGGAACTATTGAACTTTCTGGGACGAATAATGAAGAAAGTTGATTCGGGTAATTTGGTTAAAATCAAAGAAATTTATACTGAATGCGATCTAATATATAATCGCCCTAATAGTAATTAAAGATGGACACTTTCCTTGCAGATGAAGAGATTTCAGGCGACAGAGATGTGGTCCTATAAAATAAGAATGTGAATAAATAGTCATGATTTTATTTTCATTGATCAAATTAAGATTTGTGTACGCATGCGCAAGCCTGTATGTGAGAGTTTTTGTTTTGTTTTTTGTCCGTGTATGCCCTCGTAGCAATATAATTTCATTTGTAAATCAATTACCAGAGAAAGTTAATCCTGACTATAGTTTTAATTAAAATTTTCTAATATATATTAAGAAAAATATATTTTTGTGGGTACTTACGATTTTGTGTTAGTTTTAGAATAATAACACAGACAGACACAAAGTCATATATGTGTCGATGTTTGTATTTAACTCGCATATTTTATGTAAATAAATTAATTTTGATGACATTGGTGTTTGCTAAGCATAGATTTGCCTCGGAAAATGCTATATTTGCGAAGCCCCTTGTGAACTTCGATCTCACTTCAGTCGGAATAACCTGCACGGAATTTTTCACCTAGCAGAATATCTGGGAATTGTTATAAAAGCCGATGAGAAATGTGGAACAGAAATGCCATCACATATTTGAATAGCAAAACATGCCTTTCAAAAGTTAAACAAAAAAGTATAAAGAAACGTGAATAATCGTTAAAAACGAAAATATACTAATTTAATATCAATCTTATAAATGAAAGACGAGGAAACCAAGACGTGGTTCAACAGAGGCATGCTGAAAATACTATGGAGATTTTTGCCTTGTTTGTCATTGTGATGTCAATTATTGTTTGCCCTTACTGAACCCATGTTTCATTACCAGATCTAGAAATTAATGTCACGACCACTAGACGACAGTAAGATATGTAAAACCAATTGCTATATCAACTACACCACTGTTTCCGAACAACATCCGTACTCAACAGATATCGCATATTACTCAAGCACAATGAACACCTGATGGTGACAGGGTACTTGACCGAAACAATGTATCTATAATAATATTAATCAATAAAAGAATAACAGTTAGAAATAATGAAAAGATACACTGAGAATTACTCAAATAAAACCCTAAATTCAGAAAAGTACAGTCCGCCATGTTATACAAATGTCGAAACCATCTCACATTGAATATAAAAGGCTCCAAAAAGACACTACTGACCGGGACAGGGGCGTAGTGGTTATAGGAGTTGGTTATACAGGAGTTACACTCATCTAGTGGTCGTTATTCCAATCCTTGAATCACTTCGTGAATCATTTGTTCAGCAGTAACGCACAATGATTGATATCACAGGGACAAACAACACAGTAATTAACAAATACCATATATCAGCCAAACTGTTGCTATATATGGTCTGGTGCCTCCGCTGTTCATCTTGAGGTTCTCGACAAAATCCAAAGACGGATATGCAATATGATAGGTCCTCACCTGGCATCTCTTCTCCAGTCACTTTCTCACAGACGTGATATAGCTTCCCTCTGTCTTTTCTACAAATATTTTCATGGAAACTGCTATTTTCACTGGTCCCCTAACGGAATGAATTTAAGAGTGCTACTAGGTTGGCATCTCGGTCCCACCCTTTTATTGTCCAAACAGTTAAATATAACCGCCTTTTCTACTCCAAGAGCTACTTCTCTCGCAATTCTTGACAGTGGAATTCCCTTACTCTTACTTGCTTCCCTGATAACTATAATTTTCAAAAATTTAAATGTAATCTTCTGATAACATCATCTGATACCTTGACCTTGATCCCCGTCCTTCTCTTTATCCTTTTCCTAGACACCCCCTTTTTTCTCTTACTTTCTTTTTTCTGTAACCCCTTGCTTGCTAGTGGCACTCCCGCCTTGTTTAGGGTGAAATGCTTTAAAAAGTCAGTGGACACCTGATGATAGCCAGAGTACGATTGGCCGAAATGTTGTGTATAATAGCATCTCTATATCAACCAAGACGAGATGTTTTCCTTTTATACCTCACTATGACGCCGCCAAACTCATCTGAGGCCATCGCAGCCAATTAGGTTGATTTTTGTTTCATCTAATCACCGTCTGTTGTCCCCAAACTTTGTATTCAGTTGCTGTTTTCTACACGGTCGTCGGCCATGTAAGCTAAGCTTGTCTTGTTTGATTGTTGTAATCGAAATATCCATGGCACTCAATTTGTGCTTCATTAGCAACGTCCGCAGCCGATTGTTCTTCAGGCTTCATACATCAATTTCCTGATATAACGAGCACACCTTAGGGTTAGCTTGCATGGTCGACCGGGTCGCTTTTATACTTCTCTGACTTATTCAAATTTCTTCCAAATTTGCTCAATCTTGTCAACACTATTTTGGGTTAATATCAGTCAAGTGGCTATTTTGTAGCCGCCGTTGTTCTGTTTCTGCAAACAAATAATATCTTCCTTAAAATCAGGATAAAGTTGCTTTCCAAGTAGAGCCACTTTCGAAAGGAACATCGACATTTTGAAAACTGTGTCTACATAACAACCATTTTCATGTTACATGCTTTAATTATACAACTAATCCTCACTTAACAACTTACCCGCTTAATGACTTCGGACATACGAGTAGGTATGAATTCTCTTGAAATAAAAAAAAATAATAGTAATCCAACCAACCGATATTGTGCATCGTATAAAAATATTGGTCGTGATTTATCCACCTATTGATCTTAGATTCTTCTTTATCTATCGATACATCGATTGATTGATCGTTCTGTTGTTCTATCTCAGTCACTCCATTATTTGTCTATCACTGTTTCTTATCTATGTAACTGTCAATTGATCGCTTTATTTCTCTACCTACCTCATTCTCTTCATTATCTATCTATCGAATTGGGTATTGATCGATCTAACTACCTCAGTCTCTTCATTATCTATCTCACTATAAATTGATCGATTTACCTATCTACCCCAGTCCCTACATTATCTATCTCAGTATGTATTGCTCCATCGATCTAACTACGTCATTCTCTTCATTATCTATCTATTTCTGTGTATTGATCTGTCTACCTACCTCAGTCTCTTCATTATCTATCTCACTGTAAAGTGACCGATCTATCTATCTGCCCCAATCCATACATTATCTCAGTGTCTACTAATCCATCACTCTAACTACCTCATTTTCTTCATTATCTATTTCACTGTGTATTGATCGAACTACCCCAGTCTCTTTATTATCTATCTAGCTTTGTATTGATCAAGCGATCTACCTCAGTTTTTTCGTTATCTATCTCGGTCTCATATATATATAACTGTGTATTGATCGATCTATCTACCGCAGTCTCTTCATTATCTATCTATCTGCTCCCTCTCTCTCTCTCTCTCTCTCTATATATATATATATATATATATATATATATATATATATATATAAACAAGCTAAATTATAAAAATATAAATAGGTGAAATAAAAAATAAATAAAATAATATAAATAATAAAAATATAAATAAATAAAATAAAGTGAAGAATAAATAAACATGTATTTATACTTTATTTACAACATCTCAACCGAAGTAATGTTCAACTTATATAGATCCGATTTTCATTTTTTTTTTATTACTTATATGTTTCAGTACACTACTGTACTGTATAAACATTTAGAAATAAAGTAGAAATACTACAAATGGTGAAAAGTGACATTAACTGTGTGTGAATTTGGTTGGCGCAATCCCAGCCGTCGCGTAGTATACCTGAAATAGCAATCGGGCACAACTCACATAGCGGCCGCGTCGTTTATTCGTTAGAATGGAAACTGAAGAGTGTCTGTGTTCACATTTATTTTAACTGTTGACAAGAAAAAATATTAACTTTGGTTGGAAAATAGACTTATATTTTATAAAAAAAAGTCTTTTATCGATTCTAGTCCCATTTCGGTTGTTACATATTCATAGGTTTGGCTACACAGTTTTCAATGTTGTCCAGTTTGGTAATAAAAAAATACTTAATAATTTCTGTTTTGATTTTATAATGTTCCACTGGTAATAATAACATCATGGTACGTTTGCTTTTTAAGAAAATTAAATTTTTATAGAAAAAACAGAAAGAAAATTTTAGGTGATCGCAGTTATGGACCAAAGTGTAAATATAAAATCTATACTTTCACTTCTACAGATTGTTTAATGAAAATTCTGTTGTGAAAACATTGATTTGAGAAATAGAGTATTACATAATATACAGGGTCAGATGAGTAAATTGTTGTATTAATTATGCAAAAATGAAAATAACACTGAGATCTCATTGTGACAGATTTATTTGCCAAAATGACACAAAAAGCGTTTGGAAAGTGTTGGATGATTCTGTGGTGATTACAAAGGTACGGCAGCTCGGAAAACTCGCTCTCATCGTTGTGATAAGAAAACTCCCGGAATTATCGGCAAGGGACTCAGACTTGACACGGAGGCCTGCATCAAGTAAGGAGGTATTGCTGCCCTGTGTAAAGACAATGTCTGGTGGAAGACCTGGCAGCATTCACCAAAGTAAACCGTCCAGAAGAGTTTCAGGAGATTGTGAAGTCGTCTGGGAGCAGTGGTTAGGGCCAATGTCGATTTTATTGAAGGCATTTACTCTTTAGAGATATTTCTGTGTAATGTTAGTAAATATATCTGTTAAAATGAGATGCCAGTGTCATTTTTATTTTTGAATTATTTAGACGACAATTTATCCAACGCACCACACACACACACACACACACACACACAC
>OZ038481.1:54213806-54243806 GCA_964036315.1 Acanthosepion esculentum
AATGGGCACACTGTAATAATATCGTCAATCTAAACTTTCCAGATTTAAACAAAAGATCTGAAAGGAACGTTTTCTCACTACTAGAAAGACAAAGTGGACTTAATAAGTTTAATTTATCGAAAGATGTTTCGGAAAATTTTTTTAGAAATTTCAACAGACAGTAACGTTACTGTTCAGTCAATGATTGTCAAATGTTTCCAGTATGGAAACGCCCTTTCCACTGTTGATATTGAAAGACAGGAGCACCTCAAAGTGGTGAAATTGTTAGCAAGCTCGTCTCGCTATATGAATTACGAATGATTAATGAGTTCGATCCTCACTTGATGCCTCATATTTTGGGCCGTGTGCCGCATCTAAGCTACGTTTAGAAAATCGCCATATTGACAAACAGAATTTTCTTTCTTTTATTGTCTTCTTTTTTGTATTTAATTTAATTCATAATGACGTTTATTGGGCTGATTTTATCTTTTCCCATGAAGGCTGTTGAAGGTCTTAGAATGAAACATCATTTTCATTCATTTATTCAAATTTTGGAAACTGAATATTTGGTCATGAACTACTCAGAATCGCCTTGTATTTCAAGAATGTGCATGTTTAAACCATAAATGTAACTACGAGCTGAAAATAAACAACTTTTCTAATGAAGTATCTTCCGAATTCATCTATGATAAGGAGAGGGATTTGACGCCTTCTGAGAATAACGCTTCAAGTATCTTCAACAATTTTAAATTTTATGTACGCTGTAATGGTAATGGTTATGTTAGCCGTTTCCTCATTAGGAAACATTTGGCATTTATTGACCGAGTAGCTAGTATTACTGTCTTTTGAAATCCATAAAATATCTCCCCTGAAAGGATTTTTCAGTAAAATAAGTCCAGTAACTGTTATCACTCTTTCCAATATTAATGGGGGTTTTTTTTTGCTAACCCTTTATTTGAAGTAGTGTAGAATATCGGCATCTTGGTTATGTCACTTTGAGTTAAGTTGTTGCAGCTGTTGAAATTTTAGTTGTTGCAGCTGTTGAAATTCACCAAGTTTCCTTCTCTGTGGTGGAGTTCTTTGTGATTCTGTAGCGCCAATTCACAGGGTTCGAACAAGACAAGGATAGTCCTCGCTAAGACCTACAGGATTCATTCACTCGAAGCCATCTTAAATAATTATAATTAATCTGAGAAAGCGGTTGTGTACAGCTTTCAGTGTAGATATTTCTGAACGAGGTTGGCGCCATACATGAGATTCATATGAAAGTTTCGATCTGAAGAGGCTTTTATGAGAACATTACTTAAGATATTAGATTAATGTTTTGATTTTTTAGCCATGTTGGGAGAAACTACATCTAGCATAACTCATTCTATGTTCAATTTCCTTATCGCCTATATTTGAAGTGTTTAATATTTACTACTTCCACACCCTGAATTTTTATGACGGACTCATGTGCCATCACTGCTTTCAATATAATTCTAAATCTTAATTTTTCTTTTAAAAAAGGGTCATCTTCACCCTCATTTCTTGGTAAACATGTTGAATTATTGTTCAAGGTCATTCTTATCCCAACTAAGTATACCTATGTCATCAGCACAGCCCTATCGCTAGGTTGATCTCGGGACGGAAATCAAGAATGCTGCTCTCTTTTAGTAGACTCGTCTGGTTTTTATGGTTTATTTTGTTTAATGGCATATCAACCTCAATGGGTTATTTAATGCTGACACGATTTTTAGGATAGGTTGGTATTAATAGAATATACATATAGGATAGTATTCTTTGTAAGAAATCAGTTTGTACATCAAGTTTCATTGACGTATTTAGTATAGAGTTTTTGTCGAAAGTCAAATGAATACCTGATATTTTTTCTAAAATGTATTGCCGGTAATATTTTTTTAAAAATCTATTGCTGGTATTTTTACTATAAAAATCTATTTTTATTCTTTCGTAGTGATTTGACCCCAGTTTGGGGGTTAACTATTTGAACAGTTGATACCACCCCGTGTCGTAGAAACAACAGGTGTTGAAATTTACCAAATCTCTTTCTATTGTGATTCTGTAGCTCTAGTTCACAGGGTGCGAAGAAGGATGGTACTCGCTAAGACCTACAGGATTCATTCGCTCGAAGCCAGTTTTAATTCCTGATCCATGAAAACGGTTATTTGGCATTTTTCTAATTTGTGCGTCGCAGCGTACCATAATCCTATGTCGCTTTAAAGGTCCGCAGAGTAACTCATTAATTTATAATTCCCTGACTATTTGATGGCGTCGCGGTCAAATTTCCGCCACAGATTACCGAGACATTGTCGTACGCAACAGCCAGGGGACTAATATTGCCTGATCCTTCAATGTGTACGTTATGTGCAGACTAAAGCCAAAGATAACAAGCACGAAGTTCTAAGGGCAAACAAATACTATAGTGAAACCTGAATTTTGATACACAATTCTAGAACAGAAAATGTAGCCTCGTTTCAAAAAGCTGAAGCGAAAGATCTCGTTCAAAGATATCTCTCTTTTGTAGAATTTGAATCGGCGGACTACCCAGTTTCATTAAAAAGTAATTTCATCTTTTATTAATTCAGACATGAGCGACTAATTTCTTAGTCTTTTCTCGAAAATTCTCTTTCCACCTTTGCATGGAAGTTGATTTGGGGTAAGAGTTCCATTATTGGGTTTGGCCGAACCATGTTGAGAATGATTGGTCGGCTGATTTTTTTTTTGTGCCATATTGTTATAGTGGAAGACACCTAGTCTATAGGTAATAGACTCTCCCACCTATTATAAGTAAGAGTCAGTAGGTAGTCGAGAGAAGAAGTGATTAGCGACCACAACTCGATTACTCTGCGTAACACTTTATTACAAGTTCCTAACGTTTCTGTACGTTTACCCCATTTAGGACGCATTTAGTCCGACTACAAGTTCTATTGTGGAAATAACTCCACAACACATATCAAGCTCTATGTGTTATTTGATGCCAAAATCTAAATATTTTGAACACAATTTTATGGCTTGAACTAAATATATTTTAGACGTAATTGTTTGCGTTCAATAAACGGATAAAATATATTGTTGGTCATTCTATAAAATTGCATTTTTATGCTTTCAGTGATCTTTGTTTTTGTTTTCACAATTTGACCATAGCTGGGACCCTAAAAAGTGCTACCACCGATAGTCAGGGTGGACATGGGAACAACAGCAATCAAGAGGTATTTCCACGCTCCTCGCAACCTCCAATCTCACGATCAGAGGCCTTGTTGATTTTATTTCGCGGCCTATCAACCTCTATTGATTATTTAAAGCCAAAATCTTTTGTCCGCAGTTTTACGTTTTCAACTACAAATATTTTGTACATAATTTTTTCCTCCCAGGATAAATTTATGTTTTTTAGATTATATAGTTTGTAAATCATAAAATATATTGTTGGTAATTTTAACATAAAAATGTATTTTTATATCATTTTTTTTTTTTTTTTGCGGTGCATTGATTGTCATTTTACTATAAAATGTATTGTCCCACAATTTATTATAAAAAATATACTGTTGATTTTTTGTGTCGGGGTTCACAATTTGACCATAGCTGAGGCCCGAACAGGTGCTACCACCCTGGATCAGGGTGGGCCTGGGAACAACAGCAATTAAGAGGTGGTTCCACGCTCCTCAAAACCTCCAATCTCCCGATCGGAGGCCTTTCCGCAGGATGCAGTTTATCGTCATACCCAGGATTGGCGTTAAGCATCGAATATTCAGAGTGCTAAATACACTCAAACATAAATTTGAAAACCACTCACGAATCTTGGTTTCAAATGATATCCGGCAAATAATTGTCTCGATTCGTCGAATATAATGTACAGCTAAGTTGTAGCAGAATAAGGAGGAGCAATTATTTCGAATAATTAATTCACCTTTTTAAAATTAAATCGATTTTTGAAGAACTCAATTTAGTTGCCGGTCGTTTTATGTAGTAGCTGAAATAATTAGGAGTTTAGATATGTACAATTAGAGTTGAGTTAAAAATGAAAAAGTGAACAATAACATTCTGTCCCTTTGATCGAGGAGTTTCAAATAAAATTGAGTAAGATCGTATTTCTACAGTGCGATAATAAGGATAAAGATGTCAGCATAAGGATAAGATCGTATTCCTACAGTACGATCATAAGGATAAAGATGTCAGCATAAGGAAAAGATCGTATTCCTACAGTAGGATCATAAGGATAAAGATGTCAGCATTAGGATAAGATCGTATTCCTACAGTACGATCATAAGGATAAAGATGCCAGCATTAGGATAAGATCGTATTCCTACAGTACGATCATACGGATAAAGATGCCAGCATTAGGATAAGATCGTATTCCTACAGTACGATCATAAGGATAAAGATGTCAGCATTAGGATAAGATCGTATTCATACAGTACGATCATAAGGATAAAGATGTCAGCATTAGGAAAAGATCGTATTCCTACAGTACGATCATAAGGATAAAGATGTCAGCATAAGGATAAGATCGTATTCCTACAGTACGATCATAAGGATAAAAATGTCAACATAATGATAAGATCGTTTTCCTAGAGTACGATCATAAGAATAAAATTGTCAACATAATGATAAGATCGTATTCCTAGAGTACGATCATAAGGATAAAGATGTCAGTATAAGGATAAGATCGTATTCCTATAGTACGATCATAAGGATAAAGATGTCAGCATAAGGATAAGTTCGTATTCCTACAGTACGATCATAAGGATAACAATGTCAACATAATGATAAGATCGTTTTCCTAGCGTACGATCATAAGAATAAAAATGTCAAAATAATGATAAAATCGTTTTCCTAGAGTACGATCATAAGAATAAAAATGTGAACATAATGATAAGATCGTATTCCTAGAGTACGATCATAAGGATAAAAATGTCAACATAATGATAAGATCGTATTCCTAGAGTACGATCATAAGGATAAAGATGTCAGCATAAGGATAACATCGTATTCCTAGAGCACGATCATAAGGATAAAGATGTCAGCATAAGGATAAGATTGTATTCCTAGAGTACGATCATAAGGATAAAGATGTCAGCATTAGGAAAAGATCGTATTCCTACAGTACGATCATAAGGATAAAGATGCCAGCATTAGGATAAGATCGTATTCCTACAGTACGATCATAAGGATAAAGATGTCATAATTAGGATAAGATCGTATTCCTACAGTACGATCATAAGGATACAGATGTCAGCATTAGGAAATGATCGTATTCCTACAGTACGATCATAAGGATAAAGATGTCAGCATAAGGATAAGATCGTATTCCTACAGTACGATCATACGGATAAAGATGCCAGCATTAGGATAAGATCGTATTCCTAGAGTACGATCATAAGGATAAAGATGTCAGTATTAGGATAAGATCGTATTCCTATAGTACGATCATAAGGATAAAGATGTCAGCATACGGATAAGTTCGTATTCCTACAGTACGATCATAAGGATAAAGATGTCAGCATTACGAAAAGATCGTATTCCTACAGTACGATCATAAGGATAAAAATGTCAACATAATGATAAGATCGTTTTCCTAGAGTACGATCATAAGAATAAAAATGTCAATATAATGATAAGATCGTTTTCCTAGAGTACGATCATAAGAATAAAAATCTCAACATAATGATAAGATCGTATTCCTACAGTACGATCATAAGGATAAAAATGTCAACATAATGATAAGATCGTATTCCTATAGTACGATCATAAGGATAAAGATGTCAGCATAAGGATAAGATCGTATTCCTAGAGTACGATCATAAGGATAAAGATGTCAGCATAAGGAAAAGATCGTATTCCTACAGTACGATAATAAGGATAAAGATGTCAGCATAAGGATAAGATCGTATTCCTACAGTACGATCATAAGGATAAAGATGTCAGCATAAGGATAAGATCGTATTCCTACAGTACGATCATAAGGATGAAAATGTCAACATAAAGATAAGAACGTATTCCTAGAGTACGATCATAAGGATAAAGATGTCAGTATAAGGATAAGATCGTATTCCTATAGTACGATCATAAGGATAAAGATGTCAGCATTAGGATAAGATCGTATTCCTACAGTACGATCATAAGGATAAAATGTCAGCATTAGGAAAAGATCGTATTCCTACAGTACGATCATAAGGATAAAAATGTCAACATAATGATAAGATCGTTTTCCTAGAGTACGATCATAAGAATAAAAATGTCAACATAATGATAAGATCGTTTTCCTAGAGTACGATCATAAGAATAAAAATGTCAACATAATGATAAGATCGTATTCCTAGAGTACGATGATAAGGATAAAAATGTCAACATAGTGATAAGATCGTATTCCTAGAGTACTATCATAAGGATAAATATGTCAGTATAAGGATAAGATTGTATTCCTAGAGTACGATCATAAGGATAAAGATGTCAGCATATAATATTAGGTCCTTTGGAAAATAAAATCCGATTTTGAATAAGTCATTTAATTCTCTTCTAATATATTTACTATTCTTATAATTTTCCAATTTATTAATTTTATATTGATCCCTTTCAGAATTTAACTTAAAACATTATATACTTCTAACCTTGAACATAAAAATGAAGCGTCTACTTCTTTTGCATGAGTTCAGGCTTGGTTATAATTCTTCTCAAACTGCTGTCAACATTAGCTGAACATTGGGTGGACGATCCACTTGTGATCGGACAGTAAACGATCGGATCAATGGCTTCATCATGACGAAAAGCATCTTTATTTTATTCTTATTTACAATTCTAGTTACAATACCACATATTTCTGTTGATGGTGTTAGTTAACGTATTCATTTGATGTGTTTTCTATTTGATCAATTTCTTTGTTGTTTTATAGCGCTAGTCTATAGGATCTGGTAAAGAATTAGCTTTTTAATACCTTCATTATTCATTCACTTGAAGCCGTTTTAATCATTAATCTGGAAATCCTGTTGGATATTACTGATACTTTAGACATTTCTGAACGAGTTGGCCGACATGTATGACTCTATATGGAAGTCTAGATTTGACGAAATTATTTCTGAATGTGATTTAATTTCAGGTTAATAATTCAATTTGACCTGCACATCGAGAATTATACCGACTGTAAAAGCTACCGTAAATTCAGTGCTTAATAGATAGTAATAGATGAGTAAGAATTCCAGGTTAGAATCTTCAGTTTTGTTTGTACATTTATGGAAATCAACTGGTATAAACATGTTTTCAGACACGGAAAGGAAACTACAAGACCCCCTACAGAAGAGATAGCAAAGGAGAGCGAGAAGAAGGGACTAAGCATAAACTGCAAGAAGACAGAATGCATGGTTATCAGTAAAAAGATGAGCTCAAAATGCAGTTTACAGGCCGGGGACATTAACATTAAGCAAGTGCAGAAATTTAAATATCTGAGACGTGTTCTGACAGAGGGCGAAAATTGCGACACTGGGATCCGAAGACGTGTATTGAGATGGACAAAGACGCATTCCAAATCCTAAACAGATTATTACGAGGTAAGAAGGTTTCGTTGGAAACAAAAAATAGAGTACTGAACTGCGACATGATATCTGCCCTACTGCATGGCAGCGATTGCTGGACAATCTCCCAAAGATGAAGAAGACGCTCGAAGCAATAGAAATGTGGTTCTACAGAAGGATGCTAAGGATACCATGGGCCGAACTTGTGAGCAACGAGGAGGTTTTGGGGAGAACGGAAACAAAGAGGAAACTTATACTTAACATCAGAAGCTGACATTTCTGGGACACGTAATGAGAAAGGAGGGCTAGGAAAGTCTGATACACATAGGACGGATAGAAGAAAAGAAGGACAAGGAAAAGCAACGTCTGACATACTTAATAGGGTTGAGCAAGTGGGTGGCGAACTGGGTCTGGGAGAAATAACAAAAAGGACAAAAGGACAGGAGGAGGTGGAGGGCCATGATCGCGTACGCCCTAAAAGGACACGTCACATAAAAGAAGAAAGAAAGAGGTCAATTTACAATGAATTTACATTCGACTCTATATTCATTTTTTAATTTATTTTTTCATATTTGTCATCTGGTGTGCTTAATCTCTAGCAATATGAAAAAAAAAATGCAAAAGACATTGTTTCTGGTCTCAGTAACAATTGTACAACTCCACTAAGCGACATAGTATCTATATATAAAATTCTGTTACTTCCGTTAGTGCGTCTATCCATTACAGCCTCTAAAATAGTCATACATTGACCGATCGAAACAAATGTTGCGGAAAAGTGCCAACAGGTAAGGGGGTTCAAAATTCAGTTGGTTTTACTAGGGTGCGTAGCTTAGTACAATAGATTTTCATTCATTTTGGGAGAAAAATTAAGTTTTAATATTTAGCATCCAAGATACACTATTTTTAAAACAAGTTAATGATTAAAATAACAACTACTTATTTAATAAAACTACAATTTTGCTTTTTTTACATATCTTTTCAGTTTTTTTATATATATAAGAATCCAGTTTCTACTTCGCTCTGCGTTTGCGAGAACTATAAACACATCGTAAGACAGAATTTGGCTCCAGAAAGAAATACTTATGCATGGCCAGTTGTATGAGTAAGAATCCTAAGAATCAATTCTTCATGGCAAAAACAAAAAAACATTTACCATGAAATCCTATAAAATTAAATTGAATTAAAGGAATTATTAATGTGCGTAGTAGGATTTTTGCCAATGTATTTTTCCAAACAAATCAGCTTATTCAAATTTCGTCGATTGGTTTGAGAAATCGAACGAAACGTAGAGTTTGCATATCTCAGCAAACATGTTAGCGATAACTTCAACAATAATAAATAGTGTAATTTTTTTTGCAACACGCGTCAGAGTATTACAAAAAAATTCTATTTAAGAAACAGGTTACTGACAACCAAATGATTTACCACTCACCTATTTTTTTCAGTTTTCTATGAATATATGATTATTGAAAAGTTCTCAGCCAAAGCAAGAAACATTTCTCCGCCAAAAAAAAAAATGTTCTTTGGTTATTTACTCAAATTTGGAAAAGTGGGCCGAGCCAAGATCTTTTAAGCATAATCTTCTATCCTGTTAAGAATTATCAACAATGTGAGCATCCCTGACCCTCCTCCAAAATATAATTTAAAATCATTTGGTAAAGAGCCGCATCAACCAAGTTTTCCTTTTAGAACTCCATTCCGACTTGACGCTTACAGGCTCAAAAGAAATATAAATACATAAACTTCGGTGATATTTAATGGAAGCTTGAAACATCCACGCTTGTATAGGGCAAATTTGAATTACTGTCACGCAAACACTTTGTATGGCTATTTGAACAAATAATCTATTTCCATGTTTAAAAGTTGACAAAGACTGCAGATGATAGTTGACTGATAAGAGCATTGCATATACCGTAAGTGATACGAGACATTTAAGTGGCTTCCTAATGGTTTCAACTCTGGCAAGCAAACGTGCAACATACTTTCGCCACCGTCTTATAATCTTACAACTGAAGATTTAGCAACCAGCTTCATAAAGAAAGGCAAATTCAAATGAATAAATCTCTTAAGAAATCATTAAAGTGTTATATTGTCAAATGAAAACTCGGGTTTATAACTTTTTGCGTATGTTTACATAGCTCTTGATGAAACGTAATGGGTATCAAAATCGCTGAACCGTCACCAGTTCTCTGTCGTGAGAAATTTAGGCCACCCTCTGGAAACATATGGTATTTAAATATGTAGATATTTGATCTTTGGGCACCCCGAGACGGTGTAATTGTTAGCAAGGTTGTCTCGCTAGGAAAAATAATCTCAAGTTATGAGTGAGTAATGAGTTCGATCCTCACTCGATGTCCCATACTTTCGGGCTTGTACCAGATCTAAGCTACGCTTGGAAAATCACTATGGGTACCTCGAGGCGGGGTAATGGTTAGCAAGCTTGTCTCGCTAGAACTATTTACGACTGTATAGTGAGTTCGATCTTCACTGGAGGCTCCATATTTTCGGCCTTGTTCCACATCCAAGCTACGATTGGAAAATCGCTATAGATATTTGATCTTAATTTCATCATTATTAACACACGGATCTTGATTGTGATTTTTTTACGGTTTATCAAATCTTTGCATGTTTTTTTTTACACTATTTACATCGTTCAGACTGTTGTCCTCATCTTTATTGCTATATTCAAGACGTTTCGGCCGTTTTACGCTCCGACCTTCTTCGGGTGTTATATGCTGGAGTTGTGAGTTCAATAACTAGCGACAGCAGAGGGAAAAATCGGAGAGTTGAGTTACTGAGACTGAGATCTCCCAAAAGGCATGACACGTGGAATTAAAACAATCTACCCCAGTATATTAATTAAATTCCAACGCACAACACCTGAAGAAGACCGAAGCGTACAACGACCGAAACTTCATGAATATGCCTATGAAGATTTGAAGATGAGGACAAGAGTCCGAACGATGTAAACAGTAGAAATAGTTACATTACCTCGTCTCAGACTTATATACAGATTTTGCGTGTTATTTAAGGCCAGAAAATATTTTTAGATTTTAAACATTATGCTAAGATAATAATGATTTCTGCTAATCAACCCATAGCTGGGGAGAATAGGTAGATTCGTATCTTTCTCAAGCATATTTGCGCGTAAATGCATATAACTAAACTGACTGGAATTGGAATTCAGCTTTCCAGTTTCCGATTCCGAGCCGTTATCATTTGCATCACACGAACATCCAACCTTACAACACCTGGTATTGTCAAGCGGTCAGCCATCTAGGTACTGACCAGGCTTGACGTTGCTTAACTTCGCTGATCGTGCGAGAATCGATGTTGCCACATGATATGGGCTTAAACACAATTAGACATAACTAAGTAAAGATTTTCCTTGGGATAAAAAATCTGTGCTAACTAATTTTATTTTTGCAAGGATATCTACATAGTAAAAGAGATATGTAACAAAGAAAATTTAATTGAAATGTTAAAAAATTTCATTTTATTTATATTCTAGCGATAAACAGCATGTACATCGGTTAAAATGTCTACACCGTATGAATTTTAATTTGGAATGTTGTCGACATTGTAAAAAATGGTACTACTTTGCTGTGTTATCTACAAGGAAAACATGATACGTTAAAGTAGCATTTGTTTTAATATGTAGATATTAACCCAAATTAAAATTTGTACGGTGTAGATATCATTCCCTTGTAGGTAAGAAGCCAATGTGGATATTTTTCTTGTAGATAACAAGGCAGAGTAGCAACAAAAAATTTTATTATAGATATGGATATGGATATAGTGAATGGAAGAAAGAGAAAAGAGTAAAAGGGGTAAACCTTTTCCTTTTCCATCATTTCTTTGTTCTTATTCTAGTGTATCTTTTTTTAATAGCAATAAATAGCTAAGTAAATAAAAATATTTTTTATTTCAATTATTTGCAAAATTACATCAATAAAAACAAAATTTTATGTGAGGACAATCTTCGGATATTTTCATATATGTTGCTACTTCAGTCCATTATGTGCCGTACGTGATACATTTCGATTCATGACTGACGAGGCAGAAGATTTTCTCGCAGTAAGTTGCCATTTCTTTCTCCAATAGACTGGTTACCAACCAAGGTTAAAAGAGCCAACCTTCCTTGATATTCAACCGAAAGATTAGGGAGTGAGTAGAGATGGATTCACGCTTTTCCAAAAGGCATTTGCGCTTAAGTGATTACAATGAACCCGGCTGGAATTCAAACACAGCACTTTGTCATTCTTAGCTTTTATCCAGTAAATAACACCGGACTTCCACTTGCTACTTAACCCTAGAACACTATCCATAGGTATATAGTAACCAGCGCAATTTTTCCTATTTTTAATTACAATTTTCACTACCTGATTTTCTTACCTGAATAATGTATTTCAATTCTTTATTAATGTTAATTCAAAGTACAAAGTTTGAAGTGCCTGCATGTAAAATATTTCAAATAAAGTTTTATATTTAATATTTTTTTGATATTTTCAAAATCGGATATGATATACCCATGGTTAGTAGTGGTGTAATTTTAATTGATGGTTAGTGTTCTAGGGTTAAATAAAGTTCTAATCATTTTCATCTCATTTGATTTTAATTTGTTACTGCTTTAAAATACTTAAATCAAAATCAAATGCATCAAAACAGACGAAAATGATTAGAATGTCGTTAGAGAGGATTTTGGTGGAGCCTCTTTCAATTTAACCCCAAACATTTCGTTCGGTTTGCTGTTAGTTTTTGGAGTTTTGTGGCATCATTATGGTGATAACAGAAGAGCCCCCCCCCCGAGATATTCGATGCAGATGAGTCTGGGAAGGGATTTTAAAAGACCTCCAATCAATTAAGAAATTCCACTTAGCAGAAAATGATTTACAAGCGGAAGATATTTAAAACTGCCAATAATACTGAGCCAAGAGCATATAAGTGTTCAGGAAAGATTCTAAAAATCTTAAAAAGTCATCACGGGATCTACAGGATTGCCACGCGCCTACTATAGTAAGTGACTGCACAAGTATTTATTTGTGTGGGAGGTGTACAATGAAGATGTGCTTAGTGCCAAAACACAAATATTAAGGAAAGCTTGAAGTTTACCAGAATAACATTTAAAGAAAGTCAAAAATTTGTAGACCATTGGATTTATTTTGGCAAACTAACAGAAGGAATCTTTGACGCAAACCATTTGAACACAAGAAATTCATACCGTCTGTAATGACAAAAGTACTTAGGTGTAGGCTTTAAGAAAGCTTTATTCAACTAAGAATACAAGGTTCGCGTGTAGTGTCCTTTTATAGTTCCAGTAAACAGAAATAGCTCTCTCAAAGAGAAGCTTAACAAAACAAGGGGAGGTCACTCTTGATTATTCATAATACTGTCTGCAAAGTTTGATAAGCCGTAAATAAACAAATGAAAACTTTGATACAAAGTGCGCTACGAATTTTTGTTCCAACCCAATCATAACGGCGTTGTAAAATTAATTATGGTAACCGAAAATTGGCGGCGTTCGTCGCCACCAGCTAATCCGTCATAACTAAATATGACTGAATACATTTTATTATTAACCAACTGGAAAAGAGACGTAAGTGGAAGAAAATTATTATAGTGATAAACTTTTATTTAAGCCGATGTTCAACTGTACTCGTAGCTTGCGTTTTACAGTAGGCTATGATAAGTTTTTAGCCACCTTTAATTACAGCAATTTTAGCTTGTGTAATAATGTATTTTATTTCTTTTTTTTTAAACAATACCGTGTTAGTATCAAGCTACTCTAATCTATGAACGATAGTTGACTTATATTTTGCAATGAAAGTTCGCGGAAGTAAGAAAATTGGTGAATTTCAACGAGGGCAAATAATAGGATGGCATCAGTATGGCAAGTCAGATAGAGAAATTGCTAGGTTTTTTCCAGGTTAATCACCAAACGGATAATAATAATGTCAAAAAGTTTAATGAAGAAGGCCATTGTCACGTGGAACAATGTTCAGGAAGACTAAGCATCGTGTCTGAGTGAACGAAAAGGGCGCTGAAGAGGAAAGTCACCAGAAACCGTCGTCAGAGCGTCAAAATATCGCCAAAGGCATGGAATTGTCAGCATATGTGGTGAGAAAGACTCTGAAAGAACTAGGCTATCAAAGAAGAGTTGCAAGAAAGAAGCCCTTGACTTCAGAGGTTAACAGGAACAGGTGCATGAACTGGGCGAGAGAGTTCGAGAGTAAAGATTAATAATTGGGGCACTCTGTAATTTGGACAGATGAAAGTAAATTCTACCAGTATTCGAATTCGAGAGACGTGTATGTTTGGAGAAATCAGAATGAGACTTGGAACACTGAATGCCTGCAGGCAACTGTGAAACATGGAGGGTTTGGAGTAATGTTGTGGGTCGCTGTCTGGTTTGGATGGAAATCTGAGCAAATTGTTTTTGATGAGTGGTTTAATGGTCCAAAATACTGTCAAATATTAGAGAAAGGACAACTCCCACTATTTGAAACCAATCAGATTGACAAGAATGTCTACCTTTATCAAGAAGATGGAGTGCCATGTCATGCGAGTAAAGTAGCAAAGGCCTGGAAGGATTCGCAAGGAATCAAGTCACTGCCAGGGGTAGCCTAAAGTCCTGATATATTCCAATAGAGCACGTTTGGGAAAACCTTGACCGAAGATTTCAAGGGCGTGCAACCAAAAACACGTCAGTGGCAACCCTTAAATGAAATATTGCTAAAGGAGTGGCAAAATATGGATCAGACTATTGTTGATAACTTGATCAAAGCCATGAAAAATCGAGTACAAGCACTGAAACTAGCAAATGGAGGACCTATTCTATACCAGTTCCAAATACTGTTTACTTATGTTGAGTAGGGATTATGTAATTAAATTTTGAAATTGGATGTAGTTTATTTCTCCTGACTAAAATCTTTTCTTAGGCCACTGTATAGACAGTGATTATTTCTGCTTTTTTATGTGTTTCCAATGAACTGATAATTTGATTTTATCATTACGTACATTAACACCTTTTTCTTGAGTATTTATTGGTGGATACAAGTGTGTATAATATGAATGTGCATTTTTTTCGAGAAAACGAAACAGACTAAACACAAATCATACAGAGATGAATTATCATTTTTTGGTAGTTGGATTAATAGATTTTTGACATCATTAAAAAGATTAATACGAACAAGTTTATTATGAAATACTAATTTTTAACTAGTTTATTCTAAGATAGCTAACTAATTCCACTGCTTCTAGCTAATGAAACTCGGTATCTCCGCATCATAGTCTGTTTAGAGAATAAGCATGAGGAAAATCATCTGAACCATCAAAATGGAGTGAGCCGACCATCCTTAACGGCTTTCCAAATTCTAACATTCACCCGGACAACCGTGTGGCTTTCACTAGAATTGCTCTCGTCTCGTTTCAAACTCATAAATTTCTATGTTTTCCTTGATTTCATTTATTTGCAATTTGTCTGGGATTGTCAGTTTATTTATCATTTGCTCAAATTAGGTTTAAAAATTCAAAATATTTTATAATGCTATTAAAACATTAGTTCTTCAAGCCAGGAGGGACATTTTATCACCGCCGGCTCAACACCGCTGAGTCAGCCTCTCTCAACTCATCTCCGTGACAACACAACGCGAAAACAAATTCATATCTTCAGAAGAGTGTTGGCTTTCATAATGTGCACGCCTTTTAGATCTCTTTGGGTTGTAGAGATTTTGAAAGTTTGATTGTTTGTCTTAGTTATTTATTAGTAACAACAGCCTATTTGGCTGGCTGCTCTTTCATTTTCAAGATCGGACAAATAGCCATGTTGAAGCAGCAAAAGGATGGCTCCACACAGAGCTGAGGACGGAGCACCCCACAATATGGAGATTCACTGCGGGGCGGAAAAATTTGCAAAGAAACCGAGATGCATTTTTCGAACAATTTATTGGAGGTCATCCCCTACTCCTAAATTGAAGAAATATATGAAGGTAGATGAAAGAATTTTGCAGATTGTTTTTCACAACGACCTCCAACTGAATATTTAAGGGGAATTGCATACAATGATCATTATTAAATTACTTTTTAAAAAAAGCCGACGAAAGAATTTCATAGTTTGCATGTTGTTGAGTTGTCCTCGCACTGAGTAGGCTGGTGGTGAGTCCTGGAGCTATCCGAGATGGAAACAACAAAGCCGATTTCAAGTTTCTCAAGTAAGAAATTATCATTTTTACATTATTTACAGTAGGACTAAAATCTTAATCTTTGTTGTCATTATCACAACGTTTCGGCCGTTTTACCGTTCAACATTCTTCAGGTATCTGTCGATCCGGATAAACTATGATTTTCTAAGCGCAGCTTAGTTTTGACACACGGCCGAGGGCACCCATTGAGTATCATTTTATTTCTAATCGTAGCTTAGATGTGGTATAAGGCTGAACGTATAAGACATCTAGTGAGGATCACTATTCAATCGTAATTAATTTGGCAAAATAAGCTGGTTACACCACTAGGTTTCTATAATCTAGCGTGAGCGAATCTGAGTCTTTTAGACATGTAGTGAATTTATTCTTCAGAAGCACGTCAATGTACCTGGAGGGATTCAAACTAAACACTAATGTGAAACATTGTTCTCGTTCCGCTCTCAATGTCTAAGGATAGCTCGTTCTTTTTTTTAGTATCACAAAGTGCTAGTTATGTTTCCACTGAGTCATTACGACCAGGTACATGGAATGAACACACAAAATCACAACTTCAAGAACCAACAATTTTATGCTCTATGATATTGTCCGCAACTTATAACTTGATGCCTTAAATCTAAAATTATTACTGCCTCTTTTGCTGCAGTCCTGCTGTTAACGTGAATCCCCACCTCGCTACCATTTCTAATTTTATTTCTACTGCTAAAGCCTTGCTGTCAAGCTTGACTTTTGTCGTTTCCATGTCTCAGCAGAGGGGACAATAAGAATATTAGCTATCAGGCTCGGGGTTCATGTTTCAGTTAATATATTTCATCAATTACTCAGAATAACATACTTGTCATAGCCGGAAGTTGACTGATAGTAGCCACCAACTTTATGAGGAGATAAACAGAACTGTTCCATATTTTAAGACTAATAGTAATAAATCAACAGTTACTATTTTAGAGATTAGATGAAAGGATCACCTGTTATTACGTGGTCGGCAACTAATGATTTAAGTAGAACGGGTAAGAAAAAAGCAAAGACGTGAAAGAAAAGACAAAACGAACATGATGAGCTTGTTTTTCTTTTTCAAGTATTAAATTCAGATTATCAAATGAAACTAAATCATTTCTTTGAAAAATAGTGTATTTAGTAGTCTTTTGCACGTATAAGTCTTTACATGAATAGCTTATTGTTGTGGTGGGATCCACCTAATCTGCATAGGTGACTACCAACTATATAAATAGTGGTTGGTACCGGAAGACGAGGAAGTTGAATCCCTCGGTCTCAAGGCTAAGATCAAAGTGTAGTATCTGTTCGCGGATTGCTCACTGAATGATCGCCTATGGGGCCGGGATTCCTTCTCCGATACAGGCCGGCGGCAGGGATTGGTCCCTGCGCTGGTAGTATCGTGGCTACGTCTGACTAGCTATGACCAGCTCTGACCAGCTTGGACAAGCTATGACCAGCTAAGACCAGCCAAGACCAGCTATGACTAGCTAAAGCCAAAGCACTGCGACCCGGGTGAAAACTCGGGTCCATTCCCCCTCCCTTCCCACGTTAAACTCGACCTTGTGTCACAACCTGGCCCTGTGGGAGGTCAAGTAAATCCCAAGGCTAAGATCAAAGTGTAGTATCTGTTCGCAGATTACTCTCTGAATGATCGCCTATGGGGCCGGGATTCCTTCTCCGATACAGGCCGGCGGCAGGGATTCGTCCCTGCGCTGGTAGTATCGTGGCTAAGTCTGACTAGCTATGACCAGCTTGGACAAGCTATGACCAGCTAAGACCAGCCAAGACCAGCTATGACTAGCTAAAGCCAAAGCACTGCGACCCGGGTGAAAACTCGGGTCCATTCCCCCTCCCTTCCCACGTTAAACTCCGACCTTGTGTCACAACCTGGCCATGTGGGAGGTCAAGTAAATCCCAAGGCTAAGATCAAAGTGTAGTATCTGTTCGCGGATTACTCACTGAATGATCGCCTATGGGGCCGGGATTCCTTCTCCGATACAGGCCGGCGGCAGGGATTCGTCCCTGCGCTGGTAGTATCGTGGCTAAGTCTGACTAGCTATGACCAGCTTGGACAAGCTATGACCAGCTAAGACCAGCCAAGACCAGCTATGACTAGCTAAAGCCAAAGCACTGCGACCCGGGTGAAAACTCGGGTCCATTCCCCCTCCCTTCCCACGTTAAACTCCGACCTTGTGTCACAACCTGGCCATGTGGGAGGTCAAGTAAATCCCAAGGCTAAGATCAAAGTGTAGTATCTGTTCGCGGATTGCTCGCTGAATGATCGCCTATGGGGCCGGGATTCCTTCTCCGATACAGGCCGGCGGCAGGGATTCGTCCCTGCGCTGGTAGTATCGTGGCTATGTCTGACTAGCTATGACCAGCTTGGACAAGCTATGACCAGCCAAGACCAGCTATGACTAGCTAAAGCCAAAGCACTGCGACCCGGGTGAAAACTCGGGTCCATTCCCCCTCCCTTCCCACGTTAAACTCCGACCTTGTGTCACAACCTGGCCATGTGGGAGGTCAAGTAAATCCCAAGGCTAAGATCAAAGTGTAGTATCTGTTCGCGGATTGCTCGCTGAATGATCGCCTATGGGGCCGGGATTCCTTCTCCGATACAGGCCGGCGGCAGGGATTCGTCCCTGCGCTGGTAGTATCGTGGCTATGTCTGACTAGCTATGACCAGCTCTGACCAGCTTGGACAAGCTATGACCAGCCAAGACCAGCTATGACTAGCTAAAGCCAAAGCACTGCGACCCGGGTGAAAACTCGGGTCCATTCCCCCTCCCTTCCCACGTTAAACTCCGACCTTGTGTCACAACCTGGCCATGTGGGAGGTCAAGTAAATCCCAAGGCTAAGATCAAAGTGTAGTATCTGTTCGCGGATTACTCACTGAATGATCGCCTATGGGGCCGGGATTCCTTCTCCGATACGGGCCGGCGGCGGGGATTCGTCCCTGCGCTGGTGGTATCGTGGCTATGTCTGACTAGCTATGACCAGCTTGGACAAGCTATGACCAGCTAAGACCAGCCAAGACCAGCTATGACTAGCTAAAGCCAAAGCACTGCGACCCGGGTGAAAACTCGGGTCCATTCCCCCTCCCCTTCCCACGTTAAACTCCGACCTTGTGTCACAACCTGGCCATGTGGGAGGTCAAGTAAATCCCAAGGCTAAGATCAAAGTGTAGTATCTGTTCGCAGATTACTCTCTGAATGATCGCCTATGGGGCCGGGATTCCTTCTCCGATACAGGCCGGCGGCAGGGATTCGTCCCTGCGCTGGTAGTATCGTGGCTAAGTCTGACTAGCTATGACCAGCTTGGACAAGCTATGACCAGCTAAGACCAGCCAAGACCAGCTATGACTAGCTAAAGCCAAAGCACTGCGACCCGGGTGAAAACTCGGGTCCATTCCCCCTCCCTTCCCACGTTAAACTCCGACCTTGTGTCACAACCTGACCGTGTGGGAGGTCAAGTAAATCCCGTGTAGTATCTGTTCGCAGATTGCTCTCTGAATGATCGCCTATGGGGCCGGGATTCCTTCTCCGATACAGGCCGGCGGCAGGGATTCGTCCCTGCGCTGGTAGTATCGTGGCTACGTCTGACTAGCTATGACCAGCTTGGACAAGCTATGACCAGCTAAGACCAGCCAAAGACCAGCTATGACTAGCTAAAGCCAAAGCACTGCGACCCGGGTGAAAACTCGGGTCCATTCCCCCTCCCTTCCCACGTTAAACTCCGACCTTGTGTCACAACCTGGCCATGTGGGAGGTCAAGTAAATCCCAAGGCTAAGATCAAAGTGTAGTATCTGTTCGCAGATTACTCTCTGAATGATCGCCTATGGGGCCGGGATTCCTTCTCCGATACAGGCCGGCGGCAGGGATTCGTGCCTGCGCTGGTAGTATCGTGGCTAAGTCTGACTAGCTATGACCAGCTTGGACAAGCTATGACCAGCTAAGACCAGCCAAGACCAGCTATGACTAGCTAAAGCCAAAGCACTGCGACCCGGGTGAAAACTCGGGTCCATTCCCCCTCCCTTCCCACGTTAAACTCCGACCTTGTGTCACAACCTGGCCATGTGGGAGGTCAAGTAAATCCCAAGGCTAAGATCAAAGTGTAGTATCTGTTCGCAGATTACTCTCTGAATGATCGCCTATGGGGCCGGGATTCCTTCTCCGATACAGGCCGGCGGCAGGGATTCGTGCCTGCGCTGGTAGTATCGTGGCTAAGTCTGACTAGCTATGACCAGCTTGGACAAGCTATGACCAGCTAAGACCAGCCAAGACCAGCTATGACTAGCTAAAGCCAAAGCACTGCGACCCGGGTGAAAACTCGGGTCCATTCCCCCTCCCTTCCCACGTTAAACTCCGACCTTGTGTCACAACCTGGCCATGTGGGAGGTCAAGTAAATCCCAAGGCTAAGATCAAAGTGTAGTATCTGTTCGCGGATTACTCACTGAATGATCGCCTATGGGGCCGGGATTCCTTCTCCGATACAGGCCGGCGGCAGGGATTCGTCCCTGCGCTGGTAGTATCGTGGCTAAGTCTGACTAGCTATGACCAGCTTGGACAAGCTATGACCAGCTAAGACCAGCCAAGACCAGCTATGACTAGCTAAAGCCAAAGCACTGCGACCCGGGTGAAAACTCGGGTCCATTCCCCCTCCCTTCCCACGTTAAACTCCGACCTTGTGTCACAACCTGGCCATGTGGGAGGTCAAGTAAATCCCAAGGCTAAGATCAAAGTGTAGTATCTGTTCGCGGATTACTCACTGAATGATCGCCTATGGGCCGGGATTCCTTCTCCGATACAGGCCGGCGGCAGGGATTCGTCCCTGCGCTGGTAGTATCGTGGCTAAGTCTGACTAGCTATGACCAGCTTGGACAAGCTATGACCAGCTAAGACCAGCCAAGACCAGCTATGACTAGCTAAAGCCAAAGCACTGCGACCCGGGTGAAAACTCGGGTCCATTCCCCCTCCCTTCCCACGTTAAACTCCGACCTTGTGTCACAACCTGGCCATGTGGGAGGTCAAGTAAATCCCAAGGCTAAGATCAAAGTGTAGTATCTGTTCGCGGATTGCTCGCTGAATGATCGCCTATGGGGCCGGGATTCCTTCTCCGATACAGGCCGGCGGCAGGGATTCGTCCCTGCGCTGGTAGTATCGTGGCTATGTCTGACTAGCTATGACCAGCTTGGACAAGCTATGACCAGCCAAGACCAGCTATGACTAGCTAAAGCCAAAGCACTGCGACCCGGGTGAAAACTCGGGTCCATTCCCCCTCCCTTCCCACGTTAAACTCCGACCTTGTGTCACAACCTGGCCATGTGGGAGGTCAAGTAAATCCCAAGGCTAAGATCAAAGTGTAGTATCTGTTCGCGGATTGCTCGCTGAATGATCGCCTATGGGGCCGGGATTCCTTCTCCGATACAGGCCGGCGGCAGGGATTCGTCCCTGCGCTGGTAGTATCGTGGCTATGTCTGACTAGCTATGACCAGCTCTGACCAGCTTGGACAAGCTATGACCAGCCAAGACCAGCTATGACTAGCTAAAGCCAAAGCACTGCGACCCGGGTGAAAACTCGGGTCCATTCCCCCTCCCTTCCCACGTTAAACTCCGACCTTGTGTCACAACCTGGCCATGTGGGAGGTCAAGTAAATCCCAAGGCTAAGATCAAAGTGTAGTATCTGTTCGCGGATTACTCACTGAATGATCGCCTATGGGGCCGGGATTCCTTCTCCGATACGGGCCGGCGGCGGGGATTCGTCCCTGCGCTGGTGGTATCGTGGCTATGTCTGACTAGCTATGACCAGCTTGGACAAGCTATGACCAGCTAAGACCAGCCAAGACCAGCTATGACTAGCTAAAGCCAAAGCACTGCGACCCGGGTGAAAACTCGGGTCCATTCCCCCTCCCCTTCCCACGTTAAACTCCGACCTTGTGTCACAACCTGGCCATGTGGGAGGTCAAGTAAATCCCAAGGCTAAGATCAAAGTGTAGTATCTGTTCGCAGATTACTCTCTGAATGATCGCCTATGGGGCCGGGATTCCTTCTCCGATACAGGCCGGCGGCAGGGATTCGTCCCTGCGCTGGTAGTATCGTGGCTAAGTCTGACTAGCTATGACCAGCTTGGACAAGCTATGACCAGCTAAGACCAGCCAAGACCAGCTATGACTAGCTAAAGCCAAAGCACTGCGACCCGGGTGAAAACTCGGGTCCATTCCCCCTCCCTTCCCACGTTAAACTCCGACCTTGTGTCACAACCTGACCGTGTGGGAGGTCAAGTAAATCCCGTGTAGTATCTGTTCGCAGATTGCTCTCTGAATGATCGCCTATGGGGCCGGGATTCCTTCTCCGATACAGGCCGGCGGCAGGGATTCGTCCCTGCGCTGGTAGTATCGTGGCTACGTCTGACTAGCTATGACCAGCTTGGACAAGCTATGACCAGCTAAGACCAGCCAAAGACCAGCTATGACTAGCTAAAGCCAAAGCACTGCGACCCGGGTGAAAACTCGGGTCCATTCCCCCTCCCTCCCCACGTTAAACTCCGACCTTGTGTCACAACCTGGCCCTGTGGGAGGTCAAGTAAATCCCAAGGCTAAGATCAAAGTGTAGTATCTGTTCGCGGATTACTCACTGAATGATCGCCTATGGGGCCGGGATTCCTTCTCCGATACGGGCCGGCGGCAGGGATTCGTCCCTGCGCTGGTGGTATCGTGGCTACGTCTGACTAGCTATGACCAGCTCTGACCAGCTTGGACAAGCTATGACCAGCTAAGACCAGCCAAGACCAGCTATGACTAGCTAAAGCCAAAGCACTGTGACCCGGGTGAAAACTCGGGTCCATTCCCCCTCCCTTCCCACGTTAAACTCCGACCTTGTGTCACAACCTGACCGTGTGGGAGGTCAAGTAAATCCCGTGTAGTATCTGTTCGCAGATTACTCTCTGAATGATCGCCTATGGGGCCGGGATTCCTTCTCCGATACAGGCCGGCGGCAGGGATTCGTCCCTGCGCTGGTAGTATCGTGGCTAAGTCTGACTAGCTATGACCAGCTTGGACAAGCTATGACCAGCTAAGACCAGCCAAGACCAGCTATGACTAGCTAAAGCCAAAGCACTGCGACCCGGGTGAAAACTCGGGTCCATTCCCCCTCCCTCCCCACGTTAAACTCCGACCTTGTGTCACAACCTGGCCATGTGGGAGGTCAAGTAAATCCCAAGGCTAAGATCAAAGTGTAGTATCTGTTCGCAGATTACTCTCTGAATGATCGCCTATGGGGCCGGGATTCCTTCTCCGATACAGGCCGGCGGCAGGGATTCGTCCCTGCGCTGGTAGTATCGTGGCTACGTCTGACTAGCTATGACCAGCTTGGACAAGCTATGACCAGCTAAGACCAGCCAAAGACCAGCTATGACTAGCTAAAGCCAAAGCACTGCGACCCGGGTGAAAACTCGGGTCCATTCCCCCTCCCTCCCCACGTTAAACTCCGACCTTGTGTCACAACCTGGCCCTGTGGGAGGTCAAGTAAATCCCAAGGCTAAGATCAAAGTGTAGTATCTGTTCGCGGATTACTCACTGAATGATCGCCTATGGGGCCGGGATTCCTTCTCCGATACGGGCCGGCGGCAGGGATTCGTCCCTGCGCTGGTGGTATCGTGGCTACGTCTGACTAGCTATGACCAGCTCTGACCAGCTTGGACAAGCTATGACCAGCTAAGACCAGCCAAGACCAGCTATGACTAGCTAAAGCCAAAGCACTGTGACCCGGGTGAAAACTCGGGTCCATTCCCCCTCCCTTCCCACGTTAAACTCCGACCTTGTGTCACAACCTGACCGTGTGGGAGGTCAAGTAAATCCCGTGTAGTATCTGTTCGCAGATTACTCTCTGAATGATCGCCTATGGGGCCGGGATTCCTTCTCCGATACAGGCCGGCGGCAGGGATTCGTCCCTGCGCTGGTAGTATCGTGGCTAAGTCTGACTAGCTATGACCAGCTTGGACAAGCTATGACCAGCTAAGACCAGCTATGACTAGCTAAAGCCAAAGCACTGCGACCCGGGTGAAAACTCGGGTCCATTCCCCCTCCCTCCCCACGTTAAACTCCGACCTTGTGTCACAACCTGGCCCTGTGGGAGGTCAAGTAAATCCCAAGGCTAAGATCAAAGTGTAGTATCTGTTCGCAGATTACTCGCTGAATGATCGCCTATGGGGCCGGGATTCCTTCTCCGATACAGGCCGGCGGCGGGGATTGGTCCCTGCGCTGGTAGTATCGTGGCTACGTCTGACTAGCTAAGACCAGCTTGGACAAGCTATGACCAGCTAAGACCAGCTATGACTAGCTAAAGCCAAAGCACTGCGACCCGGGTGAAAACTCGGGTCCATTCCCCCTCCCTCCCCACGTTAAACTCCGACCTTGTGTCACAACCTGGCCCTGTGGGAGGTCAAGTAAATCCCAAGGCTAAGATCAAAGTGTAGTATCTGTTCGCGGATTACTCACTGAATGATCGCCTATGGGGCCGGGATTCCTTCTCCGATACGGGCCGGCGGCGGGGATTCGTCCCTGCGCTGGTGGTATCGTGGCTACGTCTGACCAGCTTGGACAAGCTATGACCAGCTAAGACCAGCCAAGACCAGCTATGACTAGCTAAAGCCAAAGCACTGCGACCCGGGTGAAAACTCGGGTCCATTCCCCCTCCCTTCCCACGTTAAACTCCGACCTTGTGTCACAACCTGGCCATGTGGGAGGTCAAGTAAATCCCAAGGCTAAGATCAAAGTGTAGTATCTGTTCGCGGATTACTCGCTGAATGATCGCCTATGGGGCCGGGATTCCTTCTCCGATACAGGCCGGCGGCAGGGATTCGTCCCTGCGCTGGTAGTATCGTGGCTATGTCTGACTAGCTATGACCAGCTTGGACAAGCTATGACCAGCTAAGACCAGCCAAGACCAGCTATGACTAGCTAAAGCCAAAGCACTGCGACCCGGGTGAAAACTCGGGTCCATTCCCCCTCCCTCCCCACGTTAAACTCCGACCTTGTGTCACAACCTGGCAATGTGGGAGGTCAAGTAAATCCCAAGGCTAAGATCAAAGTGTAGTATCTGTTCGCGGATTGCTCGCTGAATGATCGCCTATGGGGCCGGGATTCCCTCTCCGATACGGGCCGGCGGCGGGGATTCGTCCCTGCGCTGGTGGTATCGTGGCTACGTCTGACCAGCTTGGACAAGCTATGACCAGCTAAGACCAGCCAAGACCAGCTATGACTAGCTAAAGCCAAAGCACTGCGACCCGGGTGAAAACTCGGGTCCATTCCCCCTCCCTCCCCACGTTAAACTCCGACCTTGTGTCACAACCTGGCCCTGTGGGAGGTCAAGTAAATCCCAAGGCTAAGATCAAAGTGTAGTATCTGTTCGCGGATTACTCACTGAATGATCGCCTATGGGGCCGGGATTCCTTCTCCGATACGGGCCGGCGGCGGGGATTCGTCCCTGCGCTGGTGGTATCGTGGCTACGTCTGACCAGCTTGGACAAGCTATGACCAGCTAAGACCAGCCAAGACCAGCTATGACTAGCTAAAGCCAAAGCACTGCGACCCGGGTGAAAACTCGGGTCCATTCCCCCTCCCTTCCCACGTTAAACTCCGACCTTGTGTCACAACCTGGCCATGTGGGAGGTCAAGTAAATCCCAAGGCTAAGATCAAAGTGTAGTATCTGTTCGCAGATTACTCTCTGAATGATCGCCTATGGGGCCGGGATTCCTTCTCCGATACAGGCCGGCGGCAGGGATTCGTCCCTGCGCTGGTAGTATCGTGGCTACGTCTGACTAGCTATGACCAGCTTGGACAAGCTATGACCAGCTAAGACCAGCCAAAGACCAGCTATGACTAGCTAAAGCCAAAGCACTGCGACCCGGGTGAAAACTCGGGTCCATTCCCCCTCCCTTCCCACGTTAAACTCCGACCTTGTGTCACAACCTGGCCATGTGGGAGGTCAAGTAAATCCCAAGGCTAAGATCAAAGTGTAGTATCTGTTCGCAGATTACTCTCTGAATGATCGCCTATGGGGCCGGGATTCCTTCTCCGATACAGGCCGGCGGCAGGGATTGGTCCCTGCGCTGGTAGTATCGTGGCTACGTCTGACTAGCTATGACCAGCTCTGACCAGCTTGGACAAGCTATGACCAGCTAAGACCAGCCAAGACCAGCTATGACTAGCTAAAGCCAAAGCACTGCGACCCGGGTGAAAGCTCGGGTCCATTCCCCCTCCCTTCCCACGTTAAACTCCGACCTTGTGTCACAACCTGGCCATGTGGGAGGTCAAGTAAATCCCAAGGCTAAGATCAAAGTGTAGTATCTGTTCGCGGATTGCTCACTGAATGATCGCCTATGGGACCGGGATTCTTCCTCCGATACGGGCCGGCGGCGGGGATTGGTTCCTGCGCTGGTGGTATCGTGGCTACGTCTGACTAGCTATGACCAGCTCTGACCAGCATGGACAAGCTATGACCAGCTAAGACCAGCCAAGACCAGCTATGACTAGCTAAAGCCAAAGCACTGCGACCCGGGTGAAAACTCGGGTCCATTTCCCCCTCCCTTCCCACGTTAAACTCGACCTTGTGTCACAACCTGGCCATGTGGGAGGTCAAGTAAATCCCGTGTAGTATCTGTTCGCGGATTACTCGCTGAATGATCGCCTATGGGGCCGGGATTCCTTCTCCGATACAGGCCGGCGGCAGGGATTCGTCCCTGCGCTGGTAGTATCGTGGTTATGTCTGACTAGCTATGACCAGCTCTGACCAGCTTGGACAAGCTATGACCAGCTAAGACCAGCCAAGAGCAGCTATGACTAGCTAAAGCCAAAGCACTGCGACTCGGGTGAGAAATCGGGTCCATTCCCCCTCCCCTTCCCACGTTAAACTCCGACCTTGTGTCACAACCTGGCCCTGTGGGAGGTCAAGTAAATACCAAGGCTAAGATCAAAGTGTAGTATCTGTTCGCAGATTGCTCACTGAATGATCGCCTATGGGGCCAGGATTCCTTCTCCGATACGGGCCGGCGGCGGGGATTCGTCCCTGCGCTGGTGGTATTGTGGCTACGTCTGACTAGCTATGACCAGCTATGACTAGCTAAAGCCAAAGCACTGCGACCAGGGTGAAAACTCGGGTCCATTCCCCCTCCCTTCCCACGTTAAACTCGACCTTGTGTCCCAACCTGGCCATGTGGGAGGTCAAGTAAATCCCGAGGTGGAATCCCTCGGTCCCAAGGCTAAGATCAAAGTGTAGTATCTGTTCGCGGATTGCTCACTGAATGATCGCCTATGGGGCCGGGATTCTTCCTCCGATACAGGCCGGCGGCAGGGATTGGTCCCTGCGCTGGTAGTATCGTGGCTACGTCTGACTAGCTCTGACCAGCTAAGACCAGCCAAGACCAGCTATGACTAGCTAAAGCCAAAGCACTGCGACCCGGGTGAAAACTCGGGTCCATTCCCCCTCCCCTTCCCACGTTAAACTCGACTGTGTCACAACCTGGCCCTGTGGGAGGTCAAGTAAATCCCGAGGTGGAATCCCTCGGTCTCAAGGCTAAGATCAAAGTGTAGTATCTGTTCGCGGATTGCTCACTGAATGATCGCCTATGGGGCCGGGATTCCTTCTCCGATACAGGCCGGCGGCAGGGATTCGTCCCTAAGCTAGTAGTTATCGCAGCTAAGACTAGCTATGACCAGCTTGGACAAGCTAAGACCAGCTAAAGCCAAAGCACTGCGGCCCGGGTGAAAACTCGGGTCCATTCCCCCTCCCTTCCCACATTAAACCCTGACCTTGTGTCACAACCTGACCCTGTGGGAGGTCAAGTAAATCAACAGGCCGGCGGCAGGGATTGGTCCCTGCGCTGGTAGTATCGTGGCTACGTCTGACGAGCTATGACCAGCTTGGACAAGCTAAGACCAGCTATGTCTAGCTAAAGCCAAAGCACTGCGACCCGGGTGAAAACTCGGGTCCATTCCCCCTCCCTTCCCACGTTAAACTCGACCTTGTGTCACAACCTGGCCATGTGGGAGGTCAAGTAAATCCCGAGGAGGAATCACGAGATCCAACTAGAGACTCTGATCGACTGCGACTAGTCAACACATTCTCCAGGAACGTCTTCCCAGAAATATACAGAAATACTATATGTACTTATTGTGTACACTTTCTTCTTATAATACATTCTTGTTCTAAGTACATTTTGTGTTGCATTATTATTCCATGCATTAGGCGAGATTCAACAATGAGTCAAGACTCAACACTTATTGAGTTGGTTGATTTATTTGGTATGTCTCATGTTTTTCTTATTTGTGGAAAAGCGTATTTCGAATTCTTTTTCACCGTGAATTTTTGGACTGGCGTCCGCTGGTAAATATAACGGGGTTCGAGTCACACGGAGTTAAAAGTGTTAAGGAAGAAATATTTTTCTTGTCCTTCCCTACGACTCGAATTTGGTACTAATGATTTTCATTGTCCGAATAACATTACGTGAATGCTTTCTAGGAAACACTCATGCACAGAGAAAGTTTGCCAGTCGTTCTTTTTATCACTACGTTTCTATAATCTAGCGTCAGCGAGTCTGAGTCTTTTAGACATGTAGTGAATTTGTTCTTCGGAAGCACGACATGTCCAATGACTTTGCCGCTAATTTTTGTAACTCTCCCGCTTAGCTTTACTAATTTTCTTCGCTAATAAAAAAAAAAACAAATGTTTCCGGGTATCGTTGAAACAGTTCTTGATTAGAAATTGATTTTTGCAATGTTCAACCTAAAATTTACTTTAAAACTTTCCGTAATTAATCTTTATGCTGACTATGTAAATTCTGGGAAAAGATAGTGGCCACGAATTAAGAAAAAACATATTTATGATATATATAATTTACTATATTCTTCTTTTATTTGCCATGTCGCTTCAGGAGGTTGGCGATCATATATTTGATCAATTTCCTGTCCTTTGTACCGCTTAATAAATATTGCCTTTTTGTTCTCTCTCCTAAACCCTATTCTAAGATCCATACAGAGGCTTGTTCGGTAGGTTATGGGTTATTGCATCTGTCCCCCCTTGCCTTCTATCTCTTGCGAGTATCATATTTCCCAAGCCTTCTTTCTTCATTATGTACTCTAGAACTCGCCCTTTTTGTTTTCATATTTTCTAACACTTCGTCGTTTGTCATATGTTCGCTTCATGGTGTTCACATCATATTTCTGTAGAACCATATTCTGTTGCTTCAAGTCACTTCATCTGGGATAATATTGTTCAGCATTCACTGCCATATAGATGGACTGATATTACGTAACAATTCAGTACACTTTTCTTTGTTTCTAACGAAATTTTCTGCTTCTTAATACATTGCCTATCTTTTGGAATCATCTTTCGTTATCACAATACGTGTTCGGATTTCAGCGTTGCAGTTTCCATCCTCTGTTATTCCCAGATATTTAAATTTCTGTACTTGCCTGATTTTGATATCTCCATTTTGAATTTGCATGTAGGACTGTGCATTTTCCTGACAACCATGCATTCTGACTTCTTGCAATTCATGTTTAATCCTTTCTTATCGCTCTTTTGGTCACTACCTTCTGGAGCATTTCTTGTAATTGCCTTTTTTATGTTGCATTATTTTCTTTTCGTATTTTTAGTTATTATATAAGTATTATATGAGTCTAATGAAATATAAGCTGGTTTCTTACGAAACGATTTTATTAAGTGCATATAACGTTTTCTTAAGTATAATATTAGCTTGCCAATTTATGTTGCGTGGCTCTTTCTAGAATCTGGCTATCCAAAGCAAATCAGTACCTAAACATGTATAATAAAAAATAAATATAAAAATAGGTAAGAAGTAGAAAGGAGAAGGAAACTTTTATTTTCGAGAAAGAAGGCAAGCTAACAAATTTTAGAAATGTATTACGTATCCTTCATACGAATATGAAAACGAAAAATTTTCATTCTTAAAAAGGAAAACTAGAGTATAATACAAAAGACTATTACATTCAAAAATCAGGTACATAATGTAGCAAAGAGATTTGACTACACGGGCTTAATTAATTCTTTCAGAGGCATCTACGAAAAAACTGTGTCACTATATAGATTAGGCTTCGTTCATTGGTCGTTAAAGTTCACATGACTGGCCAAGCGCAGTGCATACTAACTGAAAAAAAGGTGAAAGAAAGATATCCCAGTTAAAAGGATATTTTTATTGTCATTCTTTGATATTTAGCTTCCCAAGAAAAAGCGGATTTCTAACCATTTTAAATGGAATGAAGCTAATCTATTGGTTGAAACAAGCTCATATTATTACAAGGACAAT
>OZ038481.1:54248806-54271306 GCA_964036315.1 Acanthosepion esculentum
GTGTGTGTGTGTGTGTGCATATGTGTGTGTGTGTATGTGCGTATGTCTATAAAAAGAACGTATAAACATAAAAAAATGTCTTAAATAATTGTCGGACTTTATCCATTTCATAATATATATGTGTATATATATATATATATATATATATATATATATATATATATATATATATATATATGTGTGTGTGTGTGCATGTATATATATATATATATATGAGAATGTGTATATATATATATATATATATGTGTGTGTGTGTGTGTGTGCATATATGTCTGTGTATATATGTATGTGTATATATGTGTGTGTATATATATATATGTATATATGTGTGTATATATATGCATACTTGAACTATATTTAAATTATTGTACTTGCATGATGTCGGTATCTCCAATTTATACATTGCCTGTTGGTCTGTTTTATTTGTTAACAACCATGACTTCTGTCTTCTTGCAATTTATGTTTTATTCCTTTGCGGAAAGCCGTAGAATGTATCATTAAAATGTTGATGTGTGGAAAAATTAAAAACAGAAACATTAGTAATGAATGGGGAGAGGAAAGTGTAAACAGGAGGATAACGATTGACATTGCATTTAAATTTTTGCACATTAAAGTTGGTTGGAAAACATGGCGTCGTAAGGGGATTCCACGAGCGAGAAGGGCGCGAGAAGAAACTGATAGCATAGAATTTACGGTTACATCTAGCCAGCTCAACTGTAAATTGTTGAAATATCGACGTCAGTCTCGTACTGCAATTAAATTAAAAAAGTCTAGGTTCCTTAACAAAGAGTTCATCCGAACAATTGCCATGAAAGTATTTTTTTAAAAACACACACAGAAGCAACCTTACGGCGATGGGAAAGTGACTGAAGCCGAACAGCCAGATCAGGTCCTATAATATTGCTGATTTTTCACTGGATTTTATTAAGGAGCTCAAAGTAAGTAGCAGGGGCACCGGGCCATATATGACAGTAATATTATAAGCATGGACGAATGGTAGACTTATAGATATGTAAGATAAATTCCGGAGAGAAGAATTGTCTCATACGACAGTGAACTGACTTTCTTAGCAGCAGACCTAGTAATAGTTTCAATATATTCTTTCCACTTCATGTCATGTGAGAAAGTTAGCACACGAAGCAGCTGTGAGTCACTGGAGGTTACCATCAACCATGCTGATATAAGGCAAACTTAGGATCTCTCAAATGATTAATGTGTGATACTTTTTGACGTTGCCGTGGTAAAATGGAAGAGTTAATACCAAAAGAACCCCTGGGAAACATTGAAGATTAAATTCACATATAAACGGCTTGAATTGTATGTTGAGCGGTTTAAACAATGGGAAAGTGACCCAGACTTGAGGGTCGATGTTTGATTGACGCATAGCTGCAAAGCGAAAATGAAATTTTCGCTAAAAAACGGATGTGAATTTTATTCAAAACAGGAGTGGGGGTGGATAGGCCACCCACGCTCAGTGAAAAGGTTGGTGAAAGATATTAGGGTGAGGGAATTGGGAAAGAAGGAATTCCTCAAAGTTATGACGTAAACCGGAGGCGGTTCATCGAAATGCCCCTACCTCGCCATATACCCCTGACAGTTTTGTGCAAATGTCCATAAATACGAATACGCGAAGCGAATTCACTAGACGGGTCACAGAGAGACGAGTCGGAGACGAGATAGAAAAGAGGTCACGTGGAGAAGCTCCGACTTCAGCCTTGTGCCGAACTTTACCAAAACAGCAAACCAGATTTGTGCCAGGTCGACAATAGTATCACTTCCGATTTAGACACGGGCTGGGCTCATAAGTAATTGCATGCGAACTCTGATATAAACCAATTAGTGTACGGAGACTGTTATAAAATCAGTATTTACTTTTGTTCAATTTATCAGTGTTATTTTTTCCCTGTACGCCATCGCCCTACTTAGACCAGCCAAACACCAAGATACCTGCGACGATTTGGTATTGGCTGCCTTATAATCTAAAAACCACAACGTTGGATAGGGTAGCTCTGGATTGAAGCGGTCACTTCTGCGACCAGCCGTGGTGCTGTAAGTCTTGGACGACCGACTGGGATGTGTGCACGTTTACAAATGGAGATATGAGTTTTGGAGGAGTTAAAATTGACAAGCCAATTTAAGTGGCAGCAATATTTTAAGCATGAATGAATGATGAGTTAAATGAAGAAATAAAGTAAAGACAACTGCAAGAAATTCTTGAATATGTTAAGTTGTAAAGCTGAACTGCAATGTTTCAGACACTTCTGTGATTATTCGGAATTTATTGTGTTTCTCAATTCTCCTCCTGATTCTCATTTCCCACAGACTTCTGATAAAGGTTCGAATGTCCACCTTGATACTATTAATGCTAGCTATGCAATGGGTTTCACCTAGGTATCACGGTGCTTCTTCCAAGTTTCATCAAAGTATCATAACATTGCTAGGAAAACAATTACGGATTACGGAAGCCGAGTCATTAGATCAGGATTTTGTCTTAAAAAATATAATACAAAGTCACCCTATTTTTAACGACCGTTGGTAATTAAATATCATTAGCATTAACGGATTTTTTACGAAATATATAACTGAGTTAACAAGAAAGATAAGAACGGATTTCCCAAACCTTTACTTCAAATCACTTTTTTTAATCAACGCATTTGTTAAAATTTACTTTCATACATTTTTAAAACAAAAATAGACACCATTTTTTGAAAAGGTTTTATAATCATGCCTGGGATTTCTTGAAAAAGAAACGGGAAAGGTTCTCTTTAAGAAAACCGTAGAATGTATCAACCAAAGCATTTTAGTAAGATCAAAAAGAAGAGAGGAGATTAATGATCTTTCTTAATGCCAAGTCAATAAATATGTAACGTGAAACCGTGAAGGGCTATGATCGCCAACATCTTGAGGAGTTGGGTCACATAGAATAATATAGTGAATCATTTATAGAATGGATGGTGGAACATGTGTTATGATAGATAGCAACATGTCAAACTTTATTAAGAGCGAACAAAGACAGGATATTGTGGAGACCCATGATCGCCAACGTCTTTAAGTGCCTGCCAAATAGAAGAAGAGTGATGGTAGAAGGTTGGACGTGCATTTTTTGTGAAATTAAAAAAATCACCATCAAGTTAAAATTCAGGATAAAATTCATTTTTCAAAATTGAGATTAAGTTTAGAAAAGTTTTTTTTGCAGGAAAATATGCTTTACGTCATTCTTTTGGTCGTGTCAAATTAAAAAAAAAACTTACGTCATTTTAGAAACGCCGTTTCAAAAAATAAGATACAAAATCACCTAATGTTTAGCGAGTATGGCGATAAACTACATCCGGTAGCAAGACCTCTGATCGAGGACTTTGAGGAGCGTGGAATCACCTCTTAACTGCTGTTGTTCCCAGGTCCACTCTGAACTGGGTTGGTAGTACCTGTTAGGGTACCAGCTATGGTCAAATACTGAATCCTCAAACTGCGGTCAAAACACTATGAAAGTAATGGGAATAGATTTTTATAGTAAAAAATTCCAGATATAGATTTTATTAGTAAAACAAATTGCAGCACATCGATTTTCATAGTAAAAACCGAGAAAATATTCCAGCAAAATATTTTAATACTAAAAAATTATAGCAATAGATTTTAATATCAAAACAAATTCTAATTATACATTTTAATACAAAAAAATTACTAAAGCTTCCAAGAAAATTAGATTTCGGCATTATATGACCCATAAGGAGTTGATGTGCCGTAAACAACCCAAACCAAATCTAATTTTAGCGACCGCTGGTAGCACTAACCATTTTTTCATGGAAATCTCTTATGTCGGTTACCACAATATATAACGACAATTGGCGGATTTCCAGAACATTCAGTTTAAAGTTACATTTTTTTATTTGTGTTTTTTCCTTTAGGCATCCTAATGCTTTTTAAATTTACTCGTAAACATAAAAAGTAAAAACTAGGTGCATGCTTTCAACTCAACCTTTGATTCACGCTTTTATTTGAAAAACTATTTTTAGAATTTAGATTTAGCAAAAGAAAAGTTATTGAATGTTCTACATTCCTTTCCTAAATTTGAATGGTATTTATTGTGGTGTTCGATTATCGATTATTGTTTTACTCACTGCACAGCCTTCATTCGACAGAAAAAGAAAGATACAGAATTAATTCAAAGAACAAACTACGTTGTGAGTTGTCTTGATAAAACGGCCTGTCTCATCAGCCTGGACTCATTTTTTTGTAAATAATAAGAAAAGGCCCAAACCCCCAGGAGGCAGTAGCCAGATTAATCACCTTTTCTCACGAAAGCGTTATTTCAGTTGTTTCGCCACTCTTTCTACTGATATCAATGTAAAACTTACACATATGTTCTAGCGTTGGAAGAATAGAAGAAAAAAAAAACAGAACAATTTGGCATCAAAATTGTTATGATTAACTTTCTAAATGCAAAAACCTGACTGTAAAGCGTCTTCGAATCCAGTAACCCCTTTAAAAAAAACCCCGTTCGAATAAGAAAACCCTTTTACTTTTAGCACCGTGTATTTTTTATTTACATTAGCAATTAAATTTCTATTGTTCAGATTGTTGTCCTCATCTTTATTGTCATATTTCACGACGTTTCGGACGTTGTTCGCTCCGGCCTTCTTCAGGTGATTGGAATTTCGAACTGGACCCATTATTTCGGCCGAACGGGGTAGATTGTTCTAGTTCCACAACTCTTCCGAGTATTATCTCCCTTTTAACTTAACTCTCCCAGTTTTTGTTCAACGCTGCAGTAGCTAAGTATCGAACTCACAACCAACGCATTTATCCACTAGGCCATGTTTCCTCGGGGACAACAGCCCAAACAATGTAAATAATTGCAATACCTCATCTCAGAAAGATAGAAAGATACTGTGTATTTTTCGTATTCTCCCACGCGTGTATGATCGAGAAAAATGTTTTAATCGTCTATATGTATTGTTTTCTCAATTCGGCCCACTTAATCCTACACAAATGAGATGTAGCTAAAGGCCAATGTTCGAATGTGGAACCCCACACATATTTCTGTCTAACGGCTGAAATATACTCCACCAGAATATTGCAGACGCCAACTCATACCTCCTGACCTAACTACATTTAGAGCAATTAGAAGGTACATCAACAGAGGTTGATCCCCAATAAATATATGCGTGCGTATTTTGTCTGTCTTTCCCGAAGATGTCATACAATCATCTTTTGGTGAATTAACGAGAATAAGAAAAGTCAACCATGAAATTTGGTAGTGTTCGATCCTCATTCAAAATCCAGGGTTTTGAGTGTTGATATTCTGTAGGCTATGTGTGCGTTGCGGAAAATGTGATCGATATGCCGAGTTGTGTTCAGCTTCGCACAAATACCAGTGTCAAATGTAGGAATCCACTTCTTCTTCCTCGCTCTGGCTACGGATGAAGTAGAACGTCACATTTGACTTTACAGCTTTTGTTGGCAACCAGTCTAGAAGAAGGAAAACTCTGAATTCTGAAAACTTTCCTGTAAATGTCTACTTACTAAGAAAACGATATTAGAACCACTAGCGTGATCTGAGTGTGGTTTTACACTCCACATAGAGTACGAAGGACTCTTCGTTGTCTCTGTCTCTTTCTCTTTTTCTAGATATGCTACATAGCCCCCTCGTAGTGGGGAGGTCTTGGGCGACGGTATCAATTCGATAATAAAGTTGCATTCTACTCTCGCGGTCGGCGATTGCTAGATGTTTGAAGTCCTGAGATAAAAGAACTTGAAAACAGGATTTAATTTAACTATTTTATGAAGGCGCATGTCGATATATTATATCTATCCAGTCAGGGACAGACAAAGACTCCACTGGGGAGATGTTTCAGACATGAAATAAAACACGTCTACATTGTTTGACAGTTAAGACTCGACTCACTAAAAAAGCTCTATATATCTCTATCACCACGCTAGCTCTGTCAGTCAAAATCGACTTCATTATTTTGTCTTGTATCGGATCCCTACGGTCAGCGTAAGGGAATCCGAGCAAAGATACACTCCCTCTAAAATGTAATAGTCTGCTAAACGCATATATATTTAACAGATAGACATGATTCATTTTCATACTGGAAATTAACTTTTTAAAGGTACACTTACAGGTTTTTTAACTCACGGCAATTTATTAAAAGATGCTTATGTAACACGATAACTGAAGTTAAGCAGCATCAAGTTTCGGCAGTACCGAAATGGGTGACCGTTTGGAAATATAAGGTGCTGTAAGCTTGGATATGCGGGTTGTATAATTGATAACGGCAATTTTTAATCGAAGAGACAATGTCCATATCCAGTTGGGTTCTCTAGCGGTGACTTACATCGGCGACAGAAAAGGGCCAGAGTCGTGTGTATATTTTGCAAGGGAATGTGGTACGGCGAATCGGCGAGCTTCGGACGGACGGTGAATCGTACAGTACTTCGTGCTGATCGAAGTGGTGATGTCGCTTGTAGCCATTTATATTGGCTGGTTCTGGGCACTCATTGGCTGAGTGTTGACTGGGTCAGGTGTATAAAAACACGGTACGCTCATTCAACGGTAGTACGCTTTTTGTTTCTTGTATATAACTTTTATTCATTTTTGTAAATATTCAATGGGATTAGATTTTTAAATTTGTTATTTCATTCCTCTCCCCCCCCCCACAGACACTGAATTATACATAAGGGGACTAGTTAGAACTTTTCATGGAGACAGTATTATGATGGATGTAATAAGAAAGGTAAGTAAGAATGCATTGTTTTGGTGTTAAAGAATTTGTTATATGTTTCGGTCAGTGTTTGCGGCTAGCTTAGGTTAACGATAAGACAGAAGAAGACCGTCCTTTCTCCATTCTTTTTTTTTAGCCTTGTGCCACATTTTGTATAATTATACAAATAAATATATTCGCTTTTCGCTTCTGACTGGAAGTGGCTTATTGGAGATCGAGGCATAGAGAGAAATGTGGATTTGTTTTGTCTAGTAAACCTTTTGGAATTATACTGCCTCCCCGCTTACTTTTCCTGTGTGTGCATCCAACCAATTTTTGCACAAATTCGTTATATTCTCTTGCGTGAAAGATATGAATCCGCCTCTTCTTCCACAAGCTATGGGTTAATTAGTAAGAGTTGTATCGTTAGACCATTACTGATTGATTTGTTTTCTATGGCTTATCACCCTTTGCAGATTATTTAAAGCCAGAACCCACATTCTCCCCCCCGGTATGGATTAATTAATAAGACTTGTTTCGTTAAACCATTATTATCTCCCAAAATAAAAATAAATACAATTGCATACAAAATATTTAGATTTCGGTATTAATTAACCATGGGGGTTGACATGACGCTAAACATAGCCAACGAACCAACCATAGGTTGACTAGAATGAAAACTTGTGGCAAATAGTGAAGAGAAAGGTTTATATTTGTAGATGGAAAACAAGAAATGGTAAACATTGAAATTCTCATCTCTTTCTTGTGAAGTCTGATTCATATCAAGAAATGCAATAGCTCCCAAAATCAATATGAGAAGCAATTCTAAAACGAGCTTCAGAACATGGAACGTACATTTCACATTAACTTTTCCATCAATTCAATGACACTGTTTGCAGTTTTTTGTTCTGTTCTATTTGGCAGCTGTGCAGGTTCTGTAATAATGATTTCTAATTTCAATATAATGTTTCTTGCTGTTTAACACTTTCACTGCCAGAGGCCATTTACGAAATCTGACTTTTAATGGCCAGCTTCGATGATAAAAACAAATTTCTGAGTTGAGTTATAGCTTTAAAAAGTTATTTTCGACACAAAGTATTAGTGCAAATAAACCAGTTTTTGGCGGCTACAGATGAAAATGTATCAAAAAATGACAAGTCCGAGATAACTCGTAATCGGCACGAGATAACTCGTGGTTGGCGTCAATAATAGAAAACTGCCAACCAGGAGTTATTTCGTAGTTGGCAGTCAATGTGCTAACAAGGCTAATAATGCGAATCCTGTTAAAACTCCATGAAACTATTGCTTCGTCGTAAGAGTTACATATAATCTTGTATAGTCCAGGCTTACGGCCATATCACGTTCAAACACCGGTTCCATATGATCACCGACGTTAAGAACCGTTATGTATGGTCAGTACCTGGATGGGTGACTGCTTGGGAATGCCAGGTGCTGTAAGCTTAGATGTGCGTGTAGTGTAATAGATAATGGCTCGGAATTGTTAATTGAAGGGCAAAGGTTAATTTCTAATTGGGTTCTCTTACGTTCAGATACCCTTGGGAAAGGTATGAATCTGCCTCTTCTCCCCCACCATCTGTGGGTTACTTAGTAGGACTTTTATCACTAAATCATTATCAGCTCCATGGAAAAATAGTGATTTCTGGCTTTAAATAAACTGGAAAGTGTTGATAAGTCGTAGAAAACAAATCAATGAGTCATTATATAATTGATATATTTTATCTGAAAACTATGGGAAATTAATAGTGCTTTTTAAAAATTCCATGTCCCTTCAGAATTGAAGTGTGGAATTCAGAGGTCTTCTCTTAGCCTGGTTGTCAGCTAAGGCTATTAGCCACTGCCGTTTAACTCATTTCCTCTAGAGAGAAAGTAAATGCAGCAAATTAGACCAGAATTTGCATTCGCATCGCCGATTCTTCTTCTTCTTCTTATTATTATTATTATTATTATTCTATGTGCCGCCCTTTCCGAACGTTGGCGGTTGTGGCTCTCCGCAATTTCCTATCCTTTGTATCCCTTCATAAATTTATTTCTGTTACCTCTCCTAAACCCTATTCTGACACCTATTTACACAAAATCGTTGGATAAGTTATGCGTTGATTTCCTCTGTCTCACTTGCCTTGGAGATGTCTTGTGAGTATCAAATTTTGCAACACCTCTTTTCTCATCATGTACCTGTTGCATCTTTCATGTCAAATATAAATGTCAATTTTGTTTTTTATTTTGTTTTTGTTTTTATTTTCGCTAAAACTTCATCATTAGTCACATGTTCGGTCCATGGTATTCCCAGCATGCGTCTGTAGAACCACATATCATTTTCTTTAAGTCTCTTCTTCATCTGTGTAGAGATTTCTAGCATTCATTCATATGGCAGGACTGATATAACATAACAATTCAGTAATCTTCTCTTTGTTTCTAAAGATTCCAAAAACAGTTACGCATATCGATATTAGTTTCCTATTAGTAAAAATTAAAAGTATCTAATTACGCAATATATAATTTTATATATCAAGAAACAGAATTGAGAAAATAGTATGACAAATTTGAAAAAAAGTTTTGTAACGCGTTTCATCCGTTAGGATTTAATCGTACTGTGGGGTTTGTTGATGTTTCCACGACTACACATGCGCACGAAACGAGAGACGCTGGTAGTTTCAAAATATTTGAAAGTATATTTTTGAAAGAATAATTTTGTAAGAATAATTTTTTTGAAAGAAATTTTTTGAAGTTTAAGCAAAAGACAATATGAACACAAAAGAGTAATTTAAAAAAAAAACAATACACAAAACGCATTTGTTGTTCACCGTAACAAAACTTACGACAGTTTTGACATAGGGAATGCTTCTTTGATTAAAAGAGAAAGTAAATCACTAAGACGAAAGTCTCTGGAAAGTGCCTTTATCGCTAGTTCAGCCACGGTAATTTTGCGTTCAGGCCCTTACAATATATCAGCATTCTTGGTAGATTTTCTGTTGTCACAATGTAGGATAGTCAGAGACAAAATGTGATGGAGAGAAAAAGAATGTAGATGAACTTGGGTAGGTTGAAAAGAAAATATTCTTTCAAAAAAATTGAAAGTATATACGTCTCTCATTTCATGCTCTTATGTAGTCGTGGTAACATCAACAAAACCCAGTTTGATGAAATCTTTTAAGGATGAAACACCTTACATAAACTTTTTTTTCCAATTACTCATATTATTTCCTCAATATATATATATATATATATATATATATATATATATATATATATATATATATATATATATATATATATATATATATATATATATATATATATATATATATATATATATATATATATATATATATATATATATATATATTTTTATAAAAAGACATTTTTTTGTTTAACATTCTTTTTATAGATACAAGTATTTAAGTAAATGCTCTGTTTTATAATAAACAGTATTAAATAACATTTACCGGCCCGAATGTCCGAGAAATTTTCATAGAAATATTCGTCCTCCGACAGGATTCGAACTTTTATCCTATACGGAACCGTCATATAACCTGACGTGCTTTTTAACCGATTCGGCCACAGAGGATCGTTCTGTTGGTAAGGTCGAATTTACTGCTTATAAACTTGCCAACCGAACGATCCTCTCTCTCTCTCTCTCTCCATATATATATATATATATATATATATATATATATATATATATATATATATATATATATATATATATATATATATATATATATATATATATATATATATATATATATATATATATATATATATATATATATATATATATATGCATATTTCATTGAATATGACAGGCAAGGTAATTTGATTTAATATTTTATACAATTTCTCATATGATCTAATATTTTTTTCTTTTCGGAAGATAAATTATATAAAAACTGTCCAATTGTTCTTTTTTTCCGAGCGTTTCCGGCTTTACATTTAGCCATTTTCAAGGTTGAAATTTATTAACTGTTAACAAGAAATAGATTTTTGTATGTTTCTATTCATATAATGTTTTAATTTTCAAAACACAGTCAAGATATTGTGTACATATCATAGTTGATATTACTGAGTGCTGTTTTTTTTGTTTTGTTTTTTTGAATTAATAAGGCTTCCATTATCATTAGCCTGTTTTTTTTTACATGTAGACGATGCTATTATATTTGTGTTATCAACAATATTTTACGAATTGAGTCCGGTATGTCTCCATGAGTATTTAAATTAGACCTAATTGAGTTATGGTCAGAAAGGGGTACTGTGAGTCTTCGTGTCAAACATGTTGCAGTATGGACTATATAATTGTGACGAATTTTGATTGATCAGAAATACAATTCCTTAATAGACATTTATATATATATATATATATATATATATATATATATATATATATATATATATGCGTTTGTGTGTGTGTGTGTGCGCGCGCGCACGCGCGTTTGTGTGTTGTATATGTATTGCTAAGATAGAAAATTAATGTAACTGATAGTTGCGATTTTAATATAGCAATATTTTTAAAAAGGGTTTAAAATGTTTTTGTACCAAAGATTACAATCATACCGATTAAGTCACGTCCCTTATATATCTACAAAAAGTTAATTTAAAAAATAATTGTAACTGTACGCGCTGATGCATGTTTATAAAAAACATACAACTATCAGTTACATTATTTGTTGTCATAGCAATTCCCTCCTGAATATGATGAGATTGAAAATACTTGAGAAAATGAAAGAGAAAATTAAAAAAAAACTACGGCGTCTTCCTTAATGAATTTAATATCAACATTAAGAAATCGATAAGAGAATCAAAATAATACACATATATATATATATATATATATATATATATATATATATATATATTGTCATCCACATACAGACTGTTTCGCTGTATCACAGCTTTTCAGTGTGATTAGACGTCTCATTGCCTCTAGCTAGGATCGAAACCCGGCTGAATTGCCGTCATTCGGAGAAACTATCCCTAAGCTATTGGCGGACGGCAGGGATGAAGATAAATTTAAGCGTATTTATTTTTAGATAAACATGCCAGTGACTGAGAGAACTCGGTACGTTTTATAGAAGAGTATTGCATTATTAGCAGTAGGTACTCACATTTTCCAAACTCACACTTTCTCCCCCGAGAGCTCAACCGAAATAATTTTTCAGGAGCACATATATTGCCATGCACACACAGACTGTTCCGCTGTATCACAGCTCATCATTGTGGCTAGATGTCCGGTTGCCTCTAGCTAGGATCGTAACCCGGCGTCACACAATAAATTTTTCACATCGTCATCTCTCTCTCTCTCTCTCTCTCTCTCTCTCTATATATATATATATATATATATATATATATATATATATATATATATATGACAAAGTTAAAGATTTATTGCGACGTCTTCATCGGACTAAGTTTATGTTTATTTTGATGCGACTACACATTCGGGCGAACGAGAGATTCTGGGAATTTTGAATTTGAAAATATTTTTTATGTGTTTACATTCTTTTTATTTTTCTTTCCATGACTTTTGTTATTAAACATCCGATATCGTGATAAAAATAGTGAAACGTACAGATTACCTGGACGCAAATTTACTTTGGATGGTGTAGTGGTTAAAGAATTTTCTAAACATTTTTATCTCAGTGAATTGTCTTCTCTTTTAATTAGACTGGCTGTTTTATATCAAAATCGTGGCCAGTCTCGTTACATGATGAGAATCAAGCCAAACGAATAAATGTATCTCTTGAAATGTAGCTCAGTTCGACCATTTCCCGTGGAAACAGAGGTAGATATACAAGTGTTTTGCAACGTTTTGTCGAAATGGGGTTGAAAGGTGAAAATCAATTCATCAGACAAGGTTGTGTAGACGCTTTTCAACTCTATCAAGACTGGCAAGTGAAGACTGGGCAGTCCTAAATCAAAACATGGTCTGATTTTCGACCTGATATGGCTCGTGTAAAGGTAAAGCATAGGAAAGGGAATCAGATAATTACTGGAGTCGTACCGACTATTTTTACATCATTTTTAGCGATGGATCGCAAATAAAAGTTCCACAAAGTCTGGGTGAGCTTAAGTCCCGATGGACGTCCAAGGCAAGGCGAAAAAACACCATTCATTACGATAGACGGAAATTCAGGCGCCGATTGGTGATGATGGGATTTTATACGTTTGATAATTGACAACACTGAATTCCACATCATACTACTATTGTTCCCAAGAAATCAAGTTAATTCACAGATAATAAAGAAGGGGAGTGTGAACATGAGATTAGAACTAAAAGTAACTAAATTCTTTTAATTCAATTTAAAATATTAATTCTTCGTATGAAACATTTTGTTAAGTAATTCTATCATTCCGTAATATAAAGATTTAAAAAATATTCTTTTAGGGAACTTATACTTATTTTTCAACATAATCTCCTTCCATGTCAATGCACTTAACCCAAGTTTTTTTATTTATTAATTGAACAATATACAGGACTCATTTCAGCTCAGCATTCCGTAAATAATTGATGGATTTACAAAGCTTATCTTTGCTTGAGGCAAAGCGATAAACATTGGGTATTTTCGGAGAATTATATTCAATGGTGTGTAAGATTAGCTTGCTATCTATCGTTTTTAAAAGAACTACAGAATGCACGTACTTCGCTTTATCGTAAGGCGGAAAGACTAGTTTCAAGGGCAGATAAATGTTGATTATAATAATGATATCGGCTCGAACAACGAATATGACACCATCCAAGCACAAGGGAAGGTAACATTCTAGATACCGTAGGGATTATAAAAACGTGACTTTACTAATCCGGAACTATAAGAGGCGCTCTAAGTGCGCAAAACTGATAAAAATATCTTTATGTTCATTCCTTAGGCTACGTCTTTGCTGAAGTCACGTTTCCGTGACTTTGTGAAGCCCAATTATTGCACGAGGCCTTCGTTTACTTCAGAACTGTTTGTTACACAGTGTTTACATTTCTGCTTGTTTTTGTTTTTCAGTTTTTTATCTTGCTGTCAATCGACCAAATCAGGTTTTACTTTATTTTTCGAATTATTTTTGTCACAATTTTTCGGATTATTTATTTTTGGCGTCATTTTTCGCATTGCAATGTTTATCTGGTGTTGTTTTGTTTTTTCCTTAACATTTTTTTTATTGTAGAATAAAAAGGTTTCCCTATAGTTTTATTACGTATGAATTATAATAACATCTTAATATTATTTCAGCTGTAAAGTACCAATGGCAAAATAGTAATGCTTAGTATTCCCACTGAAGTTCACAAAAGGTTTCATAATTTTTAGACAATAATTACAACATTGTCTGTTTCGGCCAGGTCTTATTTTTCATTTTAACATTTTTTCATAGTCAATCGACCAATTCATTTTACATATTTTTCACCTATTTTCGTCATAATGTTTATATTTTTCTTACTGCTAATTCCGTTTAGGGTTTCTATATTTTCTTCTCTATAATATGATTATTGTAATAATAAAATATGAATGCAGATATTTTTTTGATAAATGGTCAACTAATACAAGTCTCAAAAGCCATTCAAGGTAGAGTGTTACTGACTCTGAATTTAGTTTTTTCTTAGTGGTAATTTAGTTTAGAATTTCTATATTTTTCTATTTCATCCGATTATGATTATTTAATAATTAATTTAACCATTTTCTTAATAAATGGTAACTCAGCACAAGTCCCAAGAGTCACTCAATCTAGAATGTTACTGACTCAGGTTGTAGTACTTTTATTGGGGTTAATTTAGTTTGTAATAACTATATTCTTCTGTATATCTTGATTATTATGATAACATACGAACAGGTATTTTTTTATTAAGTTTCACACAATATAAGTCCCAAGATTAACCCAATGTAAAGTTTAACTGATTGATTTTTAGTATAGACGTAAGTGCAAATTGATAATATGTAGGATAGATAACGGTTAACTCTAGACTTGGGGAAGTTCAGATTGTAGAGATTATTGAAGCATCCTCTCAAAAAAACTGTTCCGCAAAGTAGCAATTCTCGCGTTGGAGCTGTTCCGTACAAATGGAATACGAAAGGAAAGGGGATGATTCGATCCTGCGTACGTGAGATGTCGGATCCTAGCTCTGACTTTCTCCACAATAGTTCTGCTAGCATGCATAAGTGTAAAATGAAAGGCACCATCCTATGCTGACCCGAATTTATCGTTCACGATAGGGGAGTCCACCATATATATATATATATATATATATATATATATATATATATATATAGTTTACGAAAAACTAGGCAATCCGTATGGGTAGACCCAAGGAGGATAAAATCCAGAGAGCTCAATATAAATCAGAGCTAATAATTTAAATAAAAACAGACCACTTTAAGGTTCCATATAATAAATTATTTCACCACAGCACTTTTAAAGGACCGCGGATCATCAGATTTTACTTCCAAAGGTTGAAACGAAAAATGAAAAGAAATTTACACATTTTTGACGGGCAGTACTAAGTATATGTAAATTAACGAAGTGAGGAAGTGAGGGGGGAGAGAAACATGATTGAGTTAGATGTAACATTTCTATTCGTTCATATATATATATTGAGGGTTGTTGTTCATTGTGTTCGTGGCAAATATCTGCTCCAACTACTTGTTATGAGCACTTTCAATAAGTTTAGCTGGTTCTACACAAGCCTTCACCACTCTAAACAAATCTTTTGTGTGGATAGTCTGCAGTTCAGTCCTGTGTTTCTTCTTTGCTATTCAACCTAAGAAACAAATCCACTGGTGAGAGAATTAAGGCGACCGGGACAGGTACGGGATTAAAAACTGAATTGAAAGACATTCATACGTCGAAAACGACGGGAGAGTTCATCATCATCATCATATATATATATATTACCAACAGTACCTATTTATAGTAAAATTGCCAATACATTTTAATGCAAAATGATCAGCAATAGGGTTTTATAGTAGAATTAACAACAATACAATAACCAACAATGAATTTTATCTGTAGTTGTCGGCATACTATTGCGTTCCAAATATTTAGATTTCAGCAGTAAATAACTCACAGATAAATCACGGGACACAAGTGTCTTAAAAACGCACTCATATTGGGTGTCCCATTGCTATATTTATAATAATATATTCAATAATATTATTTGTCAAACTCAAAGTCATTTAGATATGTCCACTGAAACGAACAATAATATTTTCTGCAGTATATATCAATTATGCGAATATGGACTGGAAGGAGTTACCCCACCTCAAAAAAAAATTCCGTGTCGCTATAATTAAGTACATTACTGCTGTCGTTAAGTTGGATAGTTGCTAGGCCGAACCTCTTTTGCAGTAATGTTGTAGGGCATTAAGGCTTTTGGTGCAAGCAGCTGTTCTGTCTTTTTGTGCGAAAATAAAGAAGCCAAATTTATTTTTTAGAATGTTTAAGACATCATAAATTGAAATACAAATTAGGAAAAGAAAGCAAAAACAATTGAAAATAAAATACAAGTCACAAGAATTCGGCCAAATTGAAATGAATGAACTTTCTTCTTTTTGTGATATCGAGGTGAGATTTTTTCTCCTGGAATATTAAATTTTTTTTGTTGTTTGTATTATTACATTTTCAATTCTGTCTTGTGTACACTTTTTTCAATGATTGAGGTGTGTTGAAGGCTGATATTTTTAGATGGAACTGTGCTTCTGGCGTTTTTTTTGTGTGTTAATTTCAGATGGTTAACCTTTTTATGATTCGAATATACCATGCGGGACAGGCGTCACTTACTACTATAAATTTGATGTGGAACCTTATCTAAAACCCTTAGGACTTTATTTTACGGAGGTTATATTGAGTCAAGTGGATACAATTGATTATCTATATTTTGATTTTTTTTTTCTTAATGTAATTCATTTGAGTTTTCCCGTATTTGCTGGTTTTGATTTGTTTTCAATGCCAAAAGTGAATGTTTACTTTGCTCTTTTTTTTCTTTCTGGTTCTTTTTTTACCTTTTGCCATTATTTCCTCTCCTTTCATTCTGATTCTTGAATTTCTCTCTGTCGAATCCTCCTGTTTTTTTCTTTATTTTCCTTTCGTTCTGTTCCTTAAGCGTGACATTTAAAAAAAGAGTCACTTACTTTATTTTTTCTTTTATTTTACTGATGCGGCGTTTAATCATTCTCTACGTCTTTAAAAAAATTATTTGCTTTATCTTCTCCCTTCGATAAAACGAAATTCATTTTTTATATCTTTGTTCTTGTTTTCTCTTCGTAATAGATATAGCGATATCTACTTACACTTTTTTCATATATAATATCAACAAAGATTTTCTTTTTACGTTGCTGAAACTGCACAGCTTTCATTTTCCAGACTCGTTAGAGTTCGAAATTGTTCCCGCGTTCTTATGGGTGCTAGATTATTTTCCACCCAACAACACGTTTCTCACAGACGAAATGTTGCAAGCCTATCGCTGCTCTATCGCTATTTCCATGGAAAATGTTCAGACGAACTACATTCCTTACTACCAACAGTTCTAATCTTCACGTCTAAGACCCGCCATACCTCACATATTTTAGCGAACCACCTTCAATCTTTTTGTATTCCATTGGTGAGATGTAAGTTCTACTCTAACTAACAGCTTATTCTCACAAACTTTGGTGAACCATCTCCGAAGAGGATACTTCCACGATCTCTACAATTTTAATAAGTTCATGCCTAGGGGTAACCTTTATTTTTCTTACATTTCCCCATAAACTGTGCATCTTACACTGTACTGTTTTCTTCGAGTGGGTCTTGAGCCTTGTACCAGGCGAACATTATTGTAAAAAAAAAGATGACATTTTTCAATTCGCTAAATATCTACCAAGCACATTGTAGCGAACCACTCTTATTACTTTGGTATTTTATTGGTGAAATTAAGTTCCGCTCGAGCAGTTTCTTCCACAACGGCAGCTCTGAGGAACCGACTCCTAAGAAGATGCTTTCCTGATCACTACAATCTTAACCTGTAGTTAACCGTTATCTTCCACGTATATCCCTATAAATTGTGCCTCTTATACTGTAAAATCTACGTTGAGTGGCGCTTGTGCCGAGTGAACATTATAAAAAAAGAAAGACCAAAAGAGACGAGGATGTAAATGTTGTAGTGTTACTTCCCAGCGATTTATTATGAGAGTCTTAAAGATGATATACTAACGAATCAATATTTATAAAAAAAATCGTACGGATTTTAGGAATATTCCTAGGTTATATGAAAATAGTTTCTAACCTTACTTAACCCGATGGCGTCATCCTTACACCTTTTTCCGGGTGAGAAATTTCTATAACTGACAGGACTACATTTTTTCGTTATTAATCCTAACGATATCATTCACATGTCTAAATAGATACCATTTTGAATGTGGGTGAATTTTCCTGAAAATCTCCTATATATTCTTGATCACTGCTGAAAATGTGTTTATTATTCGTTGGATTGTTTTCGTCGTTAACTGTCATACTATTGTATTTTGTTTTATTTTAATACATTTCTTTGTTTCGTCCTTAAGTTGTCATGTTTGTAAATTGGTTGCTTTGTACGTTTGACTAATTTACATTCTTCTTTTTACATGTGTCCTGTCATTGTCGTCCAACTCTTCCTGCCCTTTGTAAGATTTGTCTTTTGTTATTTCTCCCAGACCCTGATCGGCCATCCACTTACTTAAGCCCATCAAGAATGTCACTCGATGCTTACCCCTGCCCCTCTTCCCCTGTATCTGTCCTGTGAGTATTAGTTTTTCCAAGCCCTCCTTTCTCATTACGTGTCCCAGAGATTTCAGCTGCCTCTTCCTGATGTTAAATATAAGTTTCCATTTTGTTTCTATTCTCTCCAAAACCTCGTCGTTGATCATATGTTTTGCCCATAGAATCCTTCGATAGAAACACATTTCTGTTGCTTCGTGTCCCTTCTTCATCTTCGAAGAGACAGTCCAGCATTCGCTGCCATACAGGAGGACAGATATCACGTAGCAGCTCAGTAATCTTTTGTTTCCAACGAAATTTTCCTGTCTCTTAATACTCTGCTTAGCTTTTGGATACGTCTTCAGATCCTAGTGTCCTCTGTTAGAACACTTCCCAGATATTTAAATTTCTGTAGCTGCTTGATATTAGTGTCCCCGACATGTAAATTGAATTTTGGTCTCATCTTTTTTGCTGATGACCATGCATTCTATCTGCTTGTAGTTTATGCTTAGTCCCTTCTTCTGGCTCTCCATTGCTACCTTCTGTAGGAGTTTTTGTAGTTTCCTTTCTAACCCGCTAGATATCAAATTATTACTTGCTAAATAAATTATTTTGTTTTCGTTTCGAATACGGAAATGCAGCTATAAAATACAAACTTAAAGAAGGGTAATTGTACTTTGCTTTGCTCTGATATATTCTTGTAGCTTAATAGTAGAAGATTTACTTTAAAGAGGTTTCCAGATTAAAATAGGATTACAAGTTTGAATCCTGCCCGGATGGGAGATTAAATGAGAACTTCAATCTATAAGCCAGTAGACATTAACTGCGCTGTTTTAAAAAGAAAGACATTTTCTCAAATCATGGGTAGCCATAAAATATAATGGTTATATATATAACTATCTTGTACCATCTCTACTTTAACAGCGTGCAGTATAGCATTGACTTGGGAGGTCATTAAACTGTGCAATATTTGTAGCCAACGTCAAACGACTTCTAACTAAAAACGAAATAAGATAATGTATTGATTCCAAAGAAACCAAGCGTATCCATTTGCGTCATAGACAATGTGAAGTTGCTTTCTGACGTCATTTGAGGTTGCCAAAATCAATCAAAGGGCAAAGTAGTCTGTTTTTATCAAAATGAAGAAAGTTCTAACAAAATAAAGTGTGATATTTGTATTTATTTATCGTTATAAAACACAAAAAGTTACGTGACCTTAAAAATAAGGTGGATAATGTTACATGCGATCTCCGAGGTCATCAGAGATCATTGAAATTAGTTTGCAAATCTTTTACTGTCTCTGAATTTCTCGGATGAGGATTTATCATTATTTACATAACATAAAGCTGAATTAATTTCTTCATTTTTGTTGTTAGTATCCCAACGTTTCGACCGCTGTGACTTCCGCCTTCTTCATATGTCTGCAGATCCAGCTAAACTTTAAGGAATTTCGAAATGAAGAAGATGAGGTAGCCAAAGACATAGAAGGCGGAACGAGAACAAACTGTCCACGTTGAATAAATAAAAGGTGAAGTCCTAAAGACATCTACCTGGTTTAACGCAAAGAAAGAGATAGATAAACACACTAATGCATAGACGTATATACATGCACACACTCGAGAGAGATACGCACGTTTTACATGTCTGGAAAAATTCGTTAAAATAAATGTTTATGTCTATAGAAATATTAAAAAAATATTAAAATACCCAAATGATTTTTTAAAAATTTCATGCAGATAGATTTTTTAAAATTATATATTTTAGTTAGAGTAAAGGAATTTTTTAGCATCTAAGTTATACCAATAGTATATAGATTGTAATGAGCCCGACAAGCATTGATGACCTAAAGTCACCACTTATATATATATATATATATATATATATATATATATATATATATATGATACTCCCTCAAAATACCAACTACTCTGACGGCTGCCTTTAGCATGAAACAGACGGTCGCCCCTGGGTGTTGACTTCATTATGTATTTTTATATTTACATACGCTCTCTCTCTCTCTCTCTCTCTCTCTCTCTCTCTCTCTCTCTCTCTCACTATATATATATATATATATATATATATAGATATATATATATATAGATATATATATATTTCATGGTGAGAAAAAAGTAGGAAAAGAAAAAACACAAAGAAGTTAGAAGCGTGTTCTTCAACCAGATCGTGACTTGTTTTTAAAATATTTCCTTCTTTCTTTATCGGTTTGACCCCGCCCTTACTAGGAGGTGAGGTCGGTCTTCATCATAAAAACTGACAATATTCATCCATGATGTCAAGTGGCTTCATCACTCTAATGCCACTGACCTCGCTGGCATCCAGACTTTGAAGTTCTCAATTCTCAAACTCTCTCTCAAATAATAGACTTCCCTACACATTTCCAGAGTAATTCTTACGGACACGCTTCTCTACTTGATCTCTTCCTTACCTCCTTCCCCCGACTGACGTCGTGCCTTGCAGCTCTGTCCTCTTGGCAACTCCGACCACGCGAAAATGTCTGTAGATATCTCTTTCCGCTCTCCGATCAGGCAAGAAACACTTATTAAAAGAACATCTGTCTGTTATCCACGCACTGATTGGGACTCATTTCATAATTTTCTTCGCGATGTCATCGTCATGATATTTTTAATTATCCTGTTTACAAAGATGCCACTCAGATCTCTTCCTGGGTGAAAGCCGGCATAGAAGCATTCGTGCCAGCTCGGAAATAGCAAGCGAAACCACAATCATCTCCTTGGTTCTCTCCTGTCTCTTCAGCCGCTATAGCCCACATGAATCACTTCTTTCTCTCTATACCAGAGCGACACGTCCGATTATAACTGATGTATCTTTTCACCATTCGAATTGGGAGTAGCAATTGAAGAAGAATGTGCTCAAATACCAGAGGAAATGATACTGAACTTCTGTAGGTCTTCAATATACCAAAGTGTATTGAACAGAACGGCAACCAGTTTGAGCACTTAAACTCATCATTATATGAAAATTCTAGCATTGCCCCTAGTAACTTTTATCTTATTAAAGTTAATTTTCTATGTTTTTGTATATTTTACTCTCAAATTCTTTAAATGTGTATTTTTTGTATCAACATTATTTACAAGTCAAAATACATAAACTGAATAAGTTATAACTATTCTGTGACAATATGTATATATATATATATCTATATATATATGTGTGTGTGTGTCTCTGTGTGTCTGTGTGTGTGTATAAATGATTAATATATATATATATATATAATTAGAAGAAAGATCTACCTGTGCTTCTTATAGCATGTAAAATAGATAGGTTGGTTAATATATCAGGAGCAAACGAAAGGATATCAATGTGATCAATACGAAAAACATGTATTAAATATTAATTATTAACCACGTGACAGAAATGAAGCACATGCTTCTCATTTCTCATAGCCTTTCGTTGCCTTTGATATATTATCCAACCTATCTGTTTTACACACACACACACACATACACATATATATATATATATATATATATATATATATATATATATATATATATATACCCAACTAATATATAAATATATATATATATATTATAATAAAGAGAAAGAACAGTATAATAATCGGTGTTTTTATTTTTTTTATACAAAACAGTGCTCAATGCAAGTCTACAGAGCATAAATATTATATATTTACTTATTTAAAAATATGGTTCCATCGCTACACAGAAATTACCATGTTTCAAAAGCAAAAGCTGAGTTTGAAGTTTTTAGCTTCTGATTTTGAAACATGGTAATTCCTGTGTAGCGATGGAACCATATTTTTAAATAAGTATATATATATATATATATATATGTGTGTGTGTGTGTGTGTGTGTGTGTGTGTGTGTGTGTGTGTGTGTGTGTGTGTATTTGAAAGAAAGATACACATGTTATCAATACGGAAAACATTTATTAAATATCATTATTATTAACATGACACCGGTGGCTTTCTTCTGCGGCGCGAGAAATAAACGGCGAAATGGGAATGATTCTCCGACAGTTGTTTTTGTGGCAAGTTGTGAACTCTGGTGTCGATGGTATTATTAGCAAAAATACGATCTATGTCTGTATCATTGGTGTTAGA
>OZ038481.1:54278806-54288806 GCA_964036315.1 Acanthosepion esculentum
GCGTTCTAAAATTTAACATTTTGAAAGCTTAACGATACTTTTTACTTCTGTTCATAAATACATGTTAAAAAATAAAATCCCTGTCTTTTCCTTGATAAAGTCTATCAGCTGACGAAACAAGCTGACAATGACAGGTTTCCTTTTGTCTTTATTCATTTATATATATATATATATATATATATATATATATATATATATATATATATATATATATATATATATATATTAGTAAAATTCATTTTTGAAAAAAAAAAATATTACCAACAATAGAATTTTCTTCGGCATTAAATAACCTATTGAGTTTGATATGCCTTAAAACAAAACAAACTAAATCATACCAAGCGACAATTCCAGCATTTTCATTTCTTGGGTAAGCGTTCCCATATTATTTCTGACAAAAAGAAATGTTATAAAGTTTACTAAAATTCAGTAATAACCAAAAACATGTATGTTCTAAAATACCTTACCTGTATGTGTATATATATATATATATATATATATATATATATATATATATATATATATATATATATATATAAATATATGAGATAGGTAAATGATCAGGTGAGCACTTGTGTGTATGTTTGCTAATATGTACTTGTGTATGCGTGAAATGTAAAGCAAGTGGTATATACATTTCAATTATTCAAGGATCATTTAACTGCTCAGAAAAATGACACCATATTGCGTTTGGGGAAAGAGGTCTGCTGCGCAACCGAAGTTGAATATGTCAGTGAAACTATTTTTGTTATATATGCAAATATATGTATAAAATTATTTATACACTGACAGCCGTTATCGCGTGCGCCTGTTGAGACATATGACACCAATAGCAATTTCGGTTGAATCTATAAACGTCTAGATTTATAGAAGCCAGGGAACAGAGACAGAATGAATTTCTGTAAATTATATTACCGAAGAAACAAAACAAAAAAATGTTAACCCTTAACCGGAGGGTACCATCAAATGATATCTGCGGATATTATCAATTCAAAATTTTAACTTTTTCGAACGATACCGGCACCATTCATTTATGACCCAAGTCCTTTCATTCTGAATTTCTGCGATGAGGATTTATCAATATTTACGCTATTTATATTCGGATGTCCTTATCTTTGTTGTTGCTATTACAACATTTCGGCCATTCTGTCTTCAGGCCTTCATCAGGTGTATATCCATCTGGGTAACCTACAGGGAATTCTGAATTGAACCGCTTATTTAATCTACGGCGGTAGACTGTTCCCTTTCGACTGCCTACATCTAGGAATATCTTTTCAGTGAAAATGTGTGTAAAGTACTAAAAATAAGAACTATACGATACTTATTTTTAAAACAGTGCATAATAAGTAATCTATATATAAAATTATGTGGCTTCCGTTTGTCTACCCGTCCTCTACACCCTTTAAAATAGTCATACATTGACTGATCGAAACGAAATTTTGGGGAGATGTGCAAACAGAGAAGTAGCTACAATGTACAGTTGATAAGTGTGTCGCTTAATACAATAAATATTCATTAATATTTTGGAAAAAATTGCAAGTTTTTTACTGAGCGATATGTAGAGTTTGTAAATCTCAACAAAATTTTAGAGATTTGTTCAACAATGCTAAATAATGTGGAAATTTCAGCACGCTTCAGCATGCTGCAAAAAATGAGTAATTCAAATTCTAATGACTAATTGGCAACGCTAGGTTTTATAAGGATACCAATTATAAGGACTCATAATGTTATGTAATTTTCTGGGTTATTTGCCTGCAAATAAATCCGGATGAACAAATCAAAGCCAGTGCTATATCTGCATGCATATTTCTCGAAGAGTAAACATGAGCAAAATGGTGACAGTCTGGTGCAAAGAATACACATTGAGTTTATTTCTGGTGCCATAACCTGTGGAGTAATTGCCCATGGTTAAGTGTAAACGGTAAATTGCTCAAGAAATGCAATTTTCTCAATAAATAATGCGAAAAAGAACAGGGCAAAATTCGATAATAGGGGAGACATGGGCGACTATTATTCAACCTGCCTTCGATAACCAGATCTGTTTTTGCTTCACGAAACAGCGTCGGAGTGTCCATCCTTTGATGTTGACCATGCAGGTTTTGAACTTCCTCCCCGTACTTCTAACCCTTCCTAGGTACTTTGAAGTACACCGACAACAGATTTTTTCCTCTTTTCTGTTGCCAAGAGGGACTCCTGGGGATCTGCTATTTGTGTTACTTGGCCCTGTACAAAGTGGTTTGCCTTGTGTTCTCTCCAGGAGATCCTGAGAAGGCGTCTGAAGCATTTCGTTTCAAATGTTTCAGCTCCCTTGGTGGTTTCTGAATCCAGCTATAGCAGTATGGATAACACCAGGGACACGTAGAGCTTCATCTTGGTTGCAAAGCTGATGTTTTTGCTCTTCCAGATCTTACTGTGTTTTTCCATTACCAATGTTGCCATAGCCAGTCTGGTCTGGAACTCTGTTGTAGAGATCTTTGGTGAGGGTAGCGCCAAGGTATTTAAAAGCGTCCACTACTTTCAGTTGTTCTCCGTTCATAAAGATCTTGCCCCTGATGTTAGTTGTGTGACCAAGATTTTTTCCCTTTTGTATCATTTAGTTTTCAAGTTCAAACTTAATACGAGGATGTTGAGCTTGTTTCTCCCCCTTCAGTTAGACCTTCATTACCAGCCTCCCCAGATGGTGATCGCTGCCTATTATCCGATCCCGGATTTGATTTGATTCTTAATGCGCCTTGGGGTCAAAATGAAATCAATTTGGCTGTGTTAATTCCCATTCGGAACATGCCATGTTGTTCTTCTCAATAGTTTGTGAGGGTGAAGTGTGTTAGCGATGTTGAGTCTCTTGTTGCTCTGAAACTCCAAAAGATTAAGTTCTCTATTGTTGGTGGTTACAATGCCGTACTAACCAACTGTTTCAGCCCAATTCTCGTGGGCATCATGGGAAACTTTGACGTTGAAGTACTTCTTGAACGATGAGGATGTTTTTATTCGTAAACTTCCTGGTGGTATTTTTAATTCCTCATAGAACTCTTCCACTTATTGGTCTTCATGATTGGTGGTTGGTGCATACATCTGAACGATGTGGTCATTGGTTTGGCTGACACGCAGATGGTAAGGATCCGACTGGATACAGGTGTGCTTTTCAGTATATAGTCAATGACTACTTTGCATGCAATAAGGGCGGCTACATGTTCAAGTCACGACTCATGTTCGCTGTACCATATCTTATGTCTGTGATTGTCAAGTGAGGACCAATGCTCCTGTACAGACCGTGAGATGCTGCTGTCGGGTTTACACTGTATCATCACACACTGATCATCCCATACACACTGAACCATCACACAAGGATCACCCCATACATATTGTACCATCACACACTGATCATCCCATACAACATTATTTTTTAATAAAGTATATTGACATATAAAAAATAATTCATTGAAACACACCTGTTTTTAATTATTTTTTAATAAAGTAAATCGTAATATAATTTATATTTAATAAAGTAAATCAACATTGTAAAGTATTTTTATACAAAATAATTTAATAATTTATGATTGATATTATAAAGAATATTTAAAAACAAAAAAAAAACTGGTTAATATTTTACATGCCTTTTCAAATACCTTATGTGAAGAAAAATATTAATTAATTAAGGTTTTCATCCTTAATAAATTACTTTTACTCGGTTATAAAAAAAAAGTTATATTTTTCTGGTGCTGAGTTGTCTCGGTCCTGAGTTGCCTCAGGTCCTATGTTGTCCTGGCGCTCAGTCGGCATTATTCAGTTGGTGATGTCGGGTCGCCGGAGTTGAATTGGCGATGTTGAGTTATCCATCCCCAGAAAATTATTACCTTTATTGTTTTTGTTTATAATTAAAAAGAAAATAATGAAAAAACCTATTTTTTTTCAGACTGAAAGATCATTCGCAGATAACCATGGTCAGGCAGCTTTTAAAGAAAGCTGGCCAGGGTCTGAACTACTCAATGACGCTATAACTGCACATGTCAATGAGTCTGATGGTGGTGATAATTTATAATATTATTTATACAGTACCAGCCGTTTTCGTGTCTGTCTGTCTGTCAAGAAATCGGATACCAATTGCAATTTCGAGGGTATCCATAAACGTCTAGATATCTAAAAGCCACAGAACAGAGACAGAACTAACGATTATAATCTAATTAAAGACGAAACAAAACATGGCTTTTCATCTGGCGGTACATAAGGTATTTTCGTTAAATTCTTGAATGGAAAATTTTTTGATGCGCTGTTCTAATTATAACCACTTAGATTTATTGAGCCCTTTTACATATGAACATTCCCAACAAATTTTTCAGCGAAAATTGTAATTACGCCTGACGAATCTTTCTCCGAGAGTAAAATCAATAAGTCTTCGTTAACTAACTAGAATGGTCGATATTTTTGAGGACGAGACAATGTATAATTTTCCGACAAAAATTGCCTCCTTGACTGCCAAAATGAATCTTATGAAATTACTCTTTGTTATTTATTCATCGAAGCTGGTTTCTATATCTTGATATATATATATATATATATATATATATATATATATATATATATATATATATATATATATGTTTTCACAATGCTTACAGTAAAATAATATGAAATGAAAACGTACATCCAATATCTTCTGATATTTATTTAAATATTTTAGTTCCTTGTTAATTAAGAACACGTTATAAAAATACTTTAAATTGTGTTGCTTTTTTTAAGCACTTTTTAAATCGTTCGGCAAACGACCGCCAAGGTCACTAGAGGTGACGTAAGGTCAATCCTGGTTTAAAATATTTCTTAATCGAGCTAATTTAAAGGGTTAAAAAAAATAAAAGTAGGACTGAAGCTCACTCCAGAATTCAAACAGAACTGGCACCATCGCTAAAGATGCTAGGAGAATGGCCAGTTTCTTGTATCACTCCAGCTACCTTTTATGTTTACAAGAATCAAATCCGGCCAGGAATGGAGTATTGTTGGGTCTAGATTGGTCCTTACTTTCCAGCCTTGAGAAATTTTGAAAGCGATTATGCAGCCTCGTGGGTAATTATTTTCTATACTGCAACGCTTTTCTTAACAGACGAAATATTGCTAGCCTCTGACTATTTGCAATAATAATAAAGATAGAATCCCAACTGCCATAGCTAATGTTCAAACGAGCTACATCCGTTAGTTAAACGATCTCAGACATTTACATATAGGACCCACCATGTTACATACACGACATACAATCATCCTCATTCCTTTCTATGGTAAGTAGTATGTCTTAGTCAGACAGCTTAGTCTCCAGAACCGTCACTCTATGGAACAGGCTCCTTAAATGATACTTCCTCAAGGACTAGAACTTTAACCTCTTCAGGTCTAGGCACAACCTTTATCTATCCTACATATACTCATATTTTTCAGCTCTTCCTCTCACCTACGCTCTGACATTAATCCCATTCAGTAACATTCTACCTTGGGTAGCTCTTGGTCCTTGTATAAGGTAAAACATAGTAATAATTATTAAAAAGTCATTTTCTTTTGTTTGGGAAAGATTTCTGTTGTAACCTAGGGAAGGTTACTGAATAGAATAATCAAACGAAAGTTGGTAATAAACAATAATATTTAGGACAAGAACAACACATCTAAGATTCGCCGGCGGCGCGTAGAAGTAGTAGTCAACTGCGAGAAGTGAGTTAATTGAATTCCGCAATGAATCTCTACCTGCAGGATATCTACCTACCGCTCCAAGCGTTCAGAGTAGCACAAGGCCGAATTTAATGTGGAGTATCCGAGTCCGTAGCTCAGCCAAACATTTCCCATAGAGTCCATATAAAATGGGGTCGGGTAGCTGTTCCCAAGTTGAGACTCTGCTCTTCGACATAGCCTCCTCTGAGGATCCTCTCTCCCCAGAGCCAGAGAGTTTGACCATCACAGCTGGAGACGAATCTCCAACTGCAGGATATCTACCAGCTGCCCCAAGCGGTCAGATGTGGCAAAAGGCCCAATTTAATGTGGGGTATCTCCGTAGACACCTTATAAAACGGGGTTGGGTAGCTGTTTCCCGAGACGAGAATCTGCCCTTCGACATAGCCTAGTCTCGGGATCCTCTCTGCCAGCAGGCAGAGAGTTTGACCAGCACAGCTGTAGACGAATCTCCAACTGCAGACCAACATACAGTATTTACTACTGTATTTATATGAATGGGGATATACCCATTATCGTCCGTAGGTATGCTACAAGTTTTCAAACGAAAATTCTTAAATTTTCAGGGTAGTATTGATACTTTCAGCTATTTAAATATCTAATTTAAATTAACTACCGATTATTCTCATAAATCGGAGAATTACCGTATATACTCACGTCTCATGCGACCCTTGAAGAACTAATTTTGAAGCTGATTTCATTACAGTAAATGGATAGTTTGGTCAACGGCTTAGCCAAGGCCAGCATTACATACTCTAATTTTATATCTCGTGTATCAGGCAACCACATTAAAATTAGCTTTAAATTATGTCTTCATAAGTCGCATGATACGCGAGTATACACGGTAATCTCGAAGCTGTTGTTGCAGATTCCAGAGGACTTCCTTTTATGTAAATCGAAAGAAAAATACCAGACTGAAATCGGAAGATTTATTTCAATAGTAAAATATGCCAACCAGAATCTAAGCAAAAGGTTAAGTAACAGGAAAATTATGTTGGAAACAAAGATAAAGCCTTCTTTATGACAGGGACTGTTGGATAATGCCCTCATTGATGAAGACGAGACTTGAGGAAACAGAAGAATGCTGATATTATCACGGATGTTACTTGCAAGTAAGGAGGTAATCAAATAGAATTAAAAACGATGCTTATACTTAGAGCCGAATTATGAGACCTGAAATTTCTAAGAGGTATAATGTTGAATGAGGTCTTGGAGAATGTCCCCATCATATGACCTTGTGAAGCCAAGAGGGGAACCTGTAAGTAAATTATAAAATGCGCTTGTATAAATGGATTGCAGAAACTGTACTGTGAACGGACAAACCTTGCTTAGATCTAGTTGAGATCCACGAATACCCACGTCCTGAAGGTACACGGCGCATGGAAGAAGGAGTCAAATACAATATTTATAAATAAGTATTTTAGTGACATGATCAGAACCTGGGTTTCTCAATCCTTTTGAGCTGTATTGTGTTTCTCTCCTCAGATTTCAACAAAAATGAGGCTATCATACTTCTCAGAAATCTTGACCCTTGCACTGGACATCATCTTTCATATCACGTAGCTTTTCCATATACCAGAAAGGAGACTATCCTAATAAGATTAGGCAGAATGGTAACGAACAAAGAACTTTGAATTCAAAAGACTTCAATTCCCAGTGACACACAATTTTCCCATAAAAGGTCACTGGCTTCTGTTTCGTTTTTCTATACTTTTCCTATGTGCAGCTGTATGTTATTCGTTTTATGTTTGAATACACTGTACATTTTTTTTTCATACTGGCACCCAGTGCAGGAAGCAAAAGTGTATCGCGAAGACCTACTTCAGCGTGGGTTAACGTTTAGCAAGACGTCAGTCTGACTATTAATAGTGAGTTCGATCCTCAGTGAGTACACCATACATGTGGATTTTATCCCGGATATAAGTTACGTCTAATAAAGAACTTAGCCGCCTCATCGTCGGGGGGATATTTAGTGACATAACCTTCGATCTAAACCAGAATGCCTCGCCAACTAAATAACATTACACTTTTTTTTTAAATTGTTTTCAGTAACAGCTACGTTCTTATGTATGCTTTAAAAACGGAAATTTCAAAATTATATAAAGATATATACGAAAATGTATAAAACAAAGCGGGAGGAAGAGAAAGGATAAGAAAAAAATACTCACCGAAAATTGGTGAATCGAAAAATATAATAATAATTAAATAAAACAAAAAAAGATAACAGGTTATCATTCGTCACTCTTCAGAGCCAATCGACGATAAAAACATAAATATTTACGGAGCGTCTAAAAAATTGGGATGAAAAACTTCCTACCAGATAATCAGCAGTATAAATCACAGACATATTACATTTAAACTCAGTCGACATTTCTCCTGCTTACAAAGGGAAGGCTGTTTTGCCGAAATATATATAGTATCAAGCACTCTCGGATGGTAATTCGAAAGTGCTTTGCTAAATACTGGAAAAAAATCATCGGATTGAAAAAAGAAAACAAGTCGGATTATTTATGACGTGTCCTGCTGTCGAAGATCGAAAGTAAAGGGTGTTTCGGATCAAAGTCAGCAGTAAATAAATCAGTGTTATTGGTGAAACCTTTTTTATTTCTCTACTGGATCACGTTATTTAAGTCACGGCAATTTTTGGGTTAAAAATAATATCGCCCAAATGTTCGCCATGGCTTCAGTGGTACACCTCCACTCGTTGGTCAAATTTTTTGATGACGTCTCTGCATAGTTGCTCATCGATCTTACCAATATGCCTTATTATGACATCCTTCAGCTGTTGAATTTTTGTTGGCTTGTTGACATAGAACTTACTTTTGAGATAACCCCAAAGGAAGAAATCTAAAGGCGTCAAGTCGCACGATCGTGGTGGCCAATTGACTTCGCTGTTTCGAGAGATGATGCGACCCGAGAACTTCTCATTGCATTTCTGTTTGAACGTCCATTTTCGTAATAGGCTTCGACAACTTTAACACGTTGTTTTATTGTTAATCTTTCCATTGTTTATATTGCCAAAGACTTAAGTTGTTAAATCTGAAGGAAAAAGAAAAAAAATGAATAGACGCTTAAACTTAATTCACATTTAATTCAAGGAATATTGGAATAGCTTTTATTAACAAGCTTATGCAAATGCTCATACTGCTCTCAATAGATTTAGTTGATACCTGCTGATTAATTGCACACCGCAACCCCTCATTATTTCTGCGAATTCATTAAAGTACATATTTATCTTGAGTTCTTATATTTGAAGTTGTGTTGGCCAGGGAAAAACACTGGGTATCCCTGCTGGTACTTCGTTATCTAATTATCTAATTCTCTGTCAACATCAATAAATTGTTTAAATATTTCTTTTATTCTTATTTATTATACCTTTCCGTCTTTCGCTGAGGCACAATAGTTCTGTATTAATTAATTTAAAACTTTCAAGTTTCTTTTTATACATCTCTCGTTATATTTGTTTCTTACCGCCTTTTTCTATAAATATCTTCATGCTAATTGTTCTGATAAGCGTTCCTATTTTGCACCTCGACTTTACGAATTTTAGCGCAGTACTAGATTGGCAGCCAGGTTTTATCATTTTACAGAGGAATTGGCTAGATGCAGCCGTAACTTCTATGCTAAAAGTTTTTTTCTATTCGCGTACGTCTCGCTTGTGAACTTTCTCACTTTCCAGCCAACTTTGATGTCCAAAATCTTTAAATGCAATGTCAATCGTTATCTTCTGATATCTTTTTATATTTCTGTTCTTTTATTATTCTCTCCCGTTCATATTTTTTTCATTTTCCTCATATTCTTTCACACTCAGTAACCCCTTGTGTCATAGCGCCTTTATTGATTTGTATGGAGTGAAATTATTAAAAAAAAAATTTTCATTATGTCTAGACACAGAAATCTCAAGAGAATGCAGAAAAGCAGTGGGCGGCCGTTTCGTTCTATTTTGGGGACTCATTAGCAGTGCGCATCCACTACCAAGAATCGAACCCGGGCTATTGCGACACAACGCAAGCATCATATCAGTGAGACAGCGGGACTCGGTGACGAAGGTGAAACTAAGTAATTAGACACAATACAGTGCAGCTAATCCTATTTGATGGAGCGGCTTGGTGAAAGAAGTCGTTGCTCTTGGGGCCTGTATGTTATGCATACTTGGATGACTATCACTACCGGAAATGGGATTAGCTGCGCTATATTGTGTCTAATTACTTAGTTCCCTATTCGTCAATGAGGCCCGCCGTCCCAGTGCTATGATGCATGCGTTGTATCTTAACGGTTCGGTTTCGATTCTCAGTAG
>OZ038481.1:54291306-54356306 GCA_964036315.1 Acanthosepion esculentum
TGGGAAAGAGGATTTGATTGCTCTTTTTATCTTCTTCTTCTTCTTCTTATGTGATATCGCAGTCCATATTCCTTGACACCCTACCACTGAAAATGACAGCTGTGTATTTACTGCAAATCACTTGCTGATTCACAACACTATTTTGACAAGTTACGTCTTTCGCTCGAGAAGAAATTCTAACATACAGCCAATTCACGCTCGAGGATTTGGGTGGGATAATCTCTATTTTCTTCTTGTATAAACGTCCCTTTCCGCCTGTTAAATATAGCGGTGCGTGACTTGAATAGATTAAATTGGAAAATACCCGCCGTTTTTAGTTCAGGATTTACATTTTAAATCAGAAGAAGAAATACATTTATAGGATAAAAATTGCATGCTGGAACCAGAGAAACCTGACATTGGCTACAATTAACATTATTTATTAGTTACATAATGTGGTGTGATATGTTTAAAAGTATTGAAAATAAGCTAGGCATTTTTATTTTTTTTATTTTGGGCAAGTGGTTAGAACGTTCGCTTTCTGATCTCACCATGGTCAGTTTGTCAGGAAGGTGACTTCTAGATTTTATCGATCTCGGGGAGACGATCCCAGCGTGAGGCACTTTTTAGGAAATGCCTGAAAACTATACCCCACGGGTTGACCCAAAACTTGTGAGTGAAATTAGGTTGACGGAACTATTTGTAAGCCGTCGATTGTTGTGCTAGCAGGAAGTCATAGTGACCGAGGTTTTGGGCGTGCTGACCTTGTCCAGGCTGTTGATAACGCCAGATAACGCGCTCTCTCCTAGAAACTCTAATAAAGGTCCGCTCTGCATAGTTTCAGCCTAAACCACAATTATAATCTGTGAGTGTTGAACAAAAACAAATGTGGCATAATAGGTTTTGCTAGCCGCCTTTATAGACAGACATCCTCGGATACGAAAGGCCAGCCATTTAGTTTTAATAGGAGCATAGATTCGTACTGTTATTATGAGCACATCTAATTACAAACTGACATGCCAAAATTGTTACGTAATATTCTGGTGATTAATGAAGAGGGAATAGAGCAAGGATAGGAGAAAACGTTATCGCTATTTGACATTGTAAACGTTAATTTTGCTTAGTACAGAAAAAAATTAGAAAAACAAGACAATCTGCTTTCAATAAAAAATATTTTAAATATATATGTTCCAGTATGAGAATCTATTCAGTAATTTCGTTTTGAATTGATGTTTGATTTAAGATAAAAAATATATAATTAAAAAAATTTTTGTGACATTTTCCGATATATTTTTTCAAATTACACAAATCGATATTACTATTTTTACTTGCCATCACGACTCCCGTAACCCATTAGAATCGAAGGAGCACATCTACTACGGCAATGGCGTTTCTTGGGCAAGACAGCCTGACAGAAACCAACCCTATCAAGACTGGTTTGAATTAAAGTGGTTCACATCCCTGGCTCTAGGACACAATCTAACCTGCTATTTACTCATAGATGGGAGAGAAACAGAGGGAACCATACATTGCCCAAGCAAGTAAGTGAATATAATAAAGTCGACCAGAATTCGAACTCGGCACTCCGATTCCTCTATCAGCCACCTCCAGCTCATCTTGTTTTGATTAACATATAATTACTAATTAAGAAACTAAGTTGAATAGTTCCAGATATTAGGTATTATAATTACAAAATGTAAAATGTTATGTAACACGTTTCGTCCTTTAAAAGGACTTCATCAGATTAAAATAATGTTCTTATTGGTGCCATTATATTTAGGTGTGGCATATATAAGTAAGTAAATATAAACGCAAACGTCCATTGAAGATGTAGAGAAGCTAAATTTTAAATTTTAAAATGTTGTGTGTTACCACTTTGTATTTTGTTTCATTTTTCAATCTGGAATATGAGAAATTCAAAATTATTTTGCTCTGTATATATTTATTCATATGCGTTATGCATGTCTTCTTATTTAGCAGCTTCTCTCCCATGCTAACCAGTTCCATAAAACCTGGATACCATGGGAAGGCAGTAACTGCTAAACCTCTTCTCTTCCACATGATGGGAGAAAATGGTGTCTGGAAGCGGACAGCGGTTACTCTTATGAATCACCATTAAATCATTTTCTCAGTTCGAAGCGTGATTACATCTAGAGACAGCTCAAATCCTTTTTTTAAAATCCTTTCACCCCAAGAAAGGTGATAATGCCACTAGGATACAAAGGATTGCTGTGAATGAAAGATAATGAAAATACTTTAGAGAGAAGAAAGTACAATAAATGAATAGGCTGTATCGTTAAAGATGGAGGTAAAATTATTAGCTCCGTGTATCGTTCCAGTAAGTATCTGACCCATCTACGTTTAAAATAGCGAGATCAGGCCGAAAATGGCATACTATTATCATATTTGGGCGGGAGATATCTGGTCTTCAGTTTCCTATCTTGATAGAGTACGAAAGCTCCTCCGAGTCCCTTTGAGAGACGAATTATTTCCCATAATCTCTCTCACAGACGAGATGTTGCGAGCCTCTGACTACTCTATCGCTACTTCTAATGCTAGGATGAACTACATTCCTTAGTTCCGCCAGGTCTAACCTTCACGAATAGGACCCGCCTTGAGAGACATTTTTTTATATTAGAATTTCTCATTTATTTATTTTCATCCAGAACAAATGCCTGGAGCCTCATGCGCACAAACCAGTTTATGTCATTATCTTGTTGAATGTCTTAGGTTTACCATCTGCTTCTCTGCGTTTATTTAGTATCACTAAATATTAATTCCCTGATTGATGCCAATGTTTAGTTGTTTCATTATTTAATGCATAACTGAATGTCCATTTAGGATGTTTAAATTCTTTTGACCAAAGCCTGTATATGTATAATGATTGCCAGGCATTTCGAGAATTAACATTTCTACTGCTCATAAATTGAATATGACCTAACATAATATTAAATGGCGTCCGCTAAATTTTGAATGTTTCTGTTTCTTTCAGACGCATCGAGAGCATTAACGTTGTAAATTGCCATATGTCACAGGAAATTAAAATGAATGAAGACTTAACCACCAACCACAGCAAATACAAGATATCCAGCTTCTTGAAAATGGCCAGGTGAAAAGACAGATTCCACGGAGACAATCACGTTGATGCGCATGAAGTTCACGTTTATGTAATAGTCATGCAACGAGAGCCATGTTATTCCACCCGACTTAATCGCAGAGGTCCTCAAAATCTATGTAACCCCATTCACTTAGCTTCTAAATAGAGTGGCCAAGCAGTAGACCAAATGTGTCGTTGAGCCTGATCCACTGTTTACACTGATCCTACATAACTCAGTAGTAATTAGTAGAAAATCAGTAACATGTTACCCATCACCATAAGGTGGCATCCGAGCTATCCACATTTGAATGTCTTAGGCTATAATGTATCGGAAGTCTTTAAGTGTAAAAATAATCAACGGTATTAAAATATCATAGTCTCGTTGAAGGTAGAGATCTATGGCCATTTTGGACGAGAAAAACATGCTCCGGGCCGATGGCATACTCATAAATCCTGCAGGATCAGGGAGGCTTTACTGAATAAATATTTATTCTCTTTCTCCATGTTGAACATGTGATCAAATAACTTTCTATAGAATACCTTTGTTTTTCTTTATAATATAATCTATTATTTGACGCACACGGTGCATATGATTACCTCATAAAAAATCAACATTATTGAAGGAATATTCTTACCTAATGCTATGAGAATTAAGGGCCTTTTCAGATTTTATATATATATATATATAGATATATATATATATTGTATATATAATCTATATATGATATATATTGTATATATAATATATATATATTGTATATATAATCTATATATAATATATAATAAAGTGAGATTTAATATATATGTGTGTGTGTATGTGTGTGTGGTTGTGTGTATGCGTGGGTGCAGCTTGCGATTCATAAATTGTCGTCTAAATTACGCAAACATGGAAATAACACTGACAATCTCATTTTAACAGATATACATATACCGACATTACACAAAAATATGTTGAAATATTAAAAAGTAAATTTATTCAATAAAATCGCCATTGACATCCAGACGACTTCGGAATCTCCTGCAACTCTTCTGGACGTTTGATTGTTTAAGATGGTGAATTCTGCTAGAATCTTTGCCTTCAGTTCACCTTTGGTGTCACAATGAATTTTGTTGGTCTCTCGCTCAACCGTTCTCCACAGATAATCAAGGGGGTTGGAGTCTGGCCACATGTAAGGGTTGATGTGGTCGCATAAATTGTCTGATAGATATGACTGGGTTATTCTGCTTGTGTCACATGGTGCAGAGTCCTGTTGCCAAACACAGGCACTCCCAGCAGCCATCCTCTTGACAGCACTACCTCTTCAGAGTCACTTCATGTATGCCCTCGTGCTGAGTCTGAAGCCCACACCAACAAATTTGTGTGATGAGAACGATCAGACTGGGTTTTCTGAGATTCGGTACCTTCGTAATCACCATTAGACTCATCCAACTCTTTCCGAATCCACTGCAGTATCTTCAGATTGATACCCAACGACCAATGAAATGTTCGCACTGCAGCTATCGTAGCGAATACCAAGCAGTACAGCATGACGTTTCCAAATTTCTGACGGATTGAATTGTGTGATGTTGCTCTTTTTCTCGCAGACGGTTACAAACTGGTCCTACAGTCGACAAAATACAAAACAAAGCTCATACGCGAAATTAAAAATATAAAATGGCGACAATTTAGCCATCGCATACCACACACACACACACGCACACACACACACACACATATATATATATATATATATATATATATATATATATATATATATATATATATATTAAAAGACAGGGTATCGCAGGTGTTAATACACGTTGTATGTTAAAATATATATATATATATATATATATATATATATGTGTGTGTGTGTGTGTGTGTGTGTGTGTGTGTGTGTGTGTGTGTGTGTGTGTATGTATATATATATTATAATAAACTGGACAGTCTATTTCCTGATTTAACCAAATATTCAAGCCATCTGACATTCGCCGCTCGGTGTGGACGCCAAGGTCCACTTTTATATTTACATACGCTCGCTGTCTGATATTGAAACTTAACACCCAAATATAATATAACCTGTAGGTATATTTTTATCATTACATACGCAAACACACACACACACACAAACATATATATATATATATATATATATAGGAATACACGCAGAAATACTTTCACGTACGAAAATATATTTATTTATCAGGTGTTATAAATACACTGATCAGTGATATGAAAAAAAGGCATAAGTATATATTGATGAATATACATCAGGTGTTAAGAACGTTGGATATTATGTATATTCACTAATATATATAAATATATATATATATTAAATAAGAAAAGTTAGGGATCACTTACACACCCTCTACCATGGTTTCAACCATTCAGGCGATAGATACGAGCATCTACCGCCAGACGAGACCTTAATAGTTAAACCCATGTTAGTAAGTGATTCATAACTTTTTAATATTAAATACTTAAAGCTCTGCACGTTTAAATTATTCTATATAGAGCCCTTTTTAATACGACCGTACCCGGGTCGGACTCATTTCTGAACTGCAGTCACTTAAACCCAGCCACGCGCGCGCAAACACACACACACACACACACACACATATATATATATATATATATATATATATATATATATATATATATATATATATATTTGCATGTGTGTCATATTTTTCCGATGAAAAGTTTGTTTCTTTATTTTCCGCTATAAATATTGTTTCCTTATTTTACTTTTTCGTGTGGTGTTCTCAGGTTCTGGAAACGCGTTTCTTCTTTAATTAATTCAGCTCGTTGGAAATAATACCAAGTGAAATGAAAACCTGTGTCTTTTACTTCCCTTCAGGTTCCAATTCAAACTGAGAAATCCGCCAAATGGAATCCTCACAACAAATACGATAAAGTCGGTTTTAAAAGCTGGAGGTTTTAATAGAGCATCTTAGGCGGACGAGAATCGAGTGACGTCAATAAAAATACTTTTAATGTTTTATGTTGCTGGCGCTTCGTCATAGGGTTATGAATAGCCAGGCTTAGTCTGAATTCCGTCGGCTCGTTTAAGCATTTAGATCCACCGGACGCCAAAAAAATGTTTCTTTTGTCAATTGAAATGTACAACGATTTTGTTTTACTAATCGCCTCTAAGCATTTATCGATTTATTTTTGTACTTGGATGTGCAGTGTGTGTAATCGACAGTGTTTCGGAATGAGAACACGAGGAGCGGAGTTCGAATTCCAGTCGAGTTCATTGTATTCACTTTCGCGCAAATACCATTATGAAAAGTCTTAGCCATCTCCCACCCACCAGTCATGTGTTGAATAACAAGATAGACTTGATTCTAGAGACTTGGTTGGCAAGTGTTCTTTCCTTTTTAATCCTGGGTATGACGATAAATTACACCCGGCAACAAGACCTCTGATCGGATGATTGGAGGTTCCGAGGAGCGAGAAACCACATCTTAATTGTTGTTGTTCCCAGGCCCACCATGACCCTGGGTGGTAGCACCTGATAGGCTCCCAGCTATGGGCAAACAGTGAACCCACAAAGAAATTTTTGTGTGGCACCAAAACCAATCTAAAAATAGTCGCTAATTCAACTCATGAATAAAATTCAAACTGATAGTGATATCACCTTAATAATCAATTACAACTAGAAGTAAATTTATATTTGAAAATAAAAGTTTTAGTGTTTTAATGTAAATTCTATGAATATTTTTCTAATCGACTATTTCATATTAAATCCCCAAATTTTTGTAATAAAGTTTTTAAAAAAAACTTTAACTAACATATAATTAAATTCCTTAGACTGTTTAAACATTCAAACTTATATTAAAAAAATTATTTGTAAACTCTCAAAATAGAGCAAAAAACAGCGTCCTTTACAAAGAAAACTAATGACAATTTATCACATCTTTCTGTCTCTTTCTCTTGATGCCTTTTTGACCTATCCCCCTCCCATATCAATATATAACTTCCGTTAACAGATTTAATGTGTCAATGTCTGGTTTTCCTCAAACAATTTAAAGTTGAAAGAGTAGAAGTGTTACATCTAACTCAATCATGTCTCTCTACCCCACTTCACCCTCCTAACTCCCTCACTTCGTTAGTTTATTTATTACTGCCCGTCATAAATGTGTAAATTTCTTTTCATTTTTCATTTCAACATTTGGAAATAAAATCTGATGATCCACTGTGCTTTAAAAGAGCTGTGGTGAAATAATTTATTATATGGAACCTTAAAGTGGTCTGTTTTTATTTAATATATATATATATATATATATATATATATATATATATATATATATATATATATATATATATATATATATATTAAGATAGTGTTTATATATATATATATATATATATATATATATATATATATATATATATATATATATATATATGTATATATATATATATATATAAAAGTGAACATTGAAGTCAACACTTAGACGCTGATATTGAGCACTTTATCCCATAAATATAGCACACCATAAGAGTATATTTCGTTATATATATATATATATATATATATATATATATATATATATATATATAGCAGAAAATAAAAATATCGTTGATTAGTCATTAAATTACATCATTTAGCATCCTCATCGCCTTTCACAGCCTTATGAATATTTCTGAGTGTTCTTAGATTTAAAAATTTTGAAAACCTAATGATATTTCTGTTTATAGATACATGGTGCAAAATAAAATCCTTATATTTGCCTTGATAAGTCCACCAGAGAACGAAAAGCATTAGTAAAGGAAAGTTTGCCTTTTGTCTTTATTCATAAACTATTATGTTTATATTCAGATTTTGTATTAGAAATCACCCCAAGTAAGTCAGCATGGCCACTAAGTCACAAATGGTTACTGGGTGTGGAAGAATTAGAAGACAGAAACATCACTAATGAATGAGAACAACAGAAGAGTAACTAGGAAGGTAGAAGATAACGATTGACATTACATTTAAATTTTTCAAGATAGATGGAAAGCATGGAGCTTAACAGGAAGCATATACTAAAGTAGAAGATGTGATATATAGATGTATACGTCAGAGTAACAGTAGGTAATATGAAAGACAAAATGCAAAAAAAAACAAACAAAAAAAACAACCTGCTATGTTACACGTTTCCTCCCTCGAAACCACTTCTTTTGATTAACAATGATTTCATCAATGGAGTCGATATGTAAGCCAGAAATGAAATACAACATACGTCTGTTATAATCAGTTAATCAGTTTATTGCCATACAAATATTTCTTTGTCGGTTCACTGTTTGTCCATAGCTGGGACCCTATCAGGTGCTACCACCCAGGGTCAGGGTGGGCCTGGGAACAACAACAATTAAGATGTGGTTTCTCGCCCCTCGGAACCTCCAATCATCCGATCAGAGGTCTTGTTGCCGGGTGTAATTTATCGTCATACCCAGAATTAAAAAGGAAAGAACGCTTGGAATATTTGTTACTCACAAGTCATATCGATGTAAAATGCTACACGATAAACAAAGAGTCGTCTATATGACTATCAATGAAGGGCAGATCACTTAAGTTAAGCAACATAGAGACTGGTCAGTATATAGATGGGTGACCGCTTATGAATGCCTTGAGTGTCTTTTTCGAATCAAGGCAGAAGGTTTTCTCGCAGTAGTTTGCCATTTCTTTCTGGTATAGATTGGTTGCCAACCAAGCCTCTAGAATCAAGTCTATCCTGTTATTCAACACATGACTGGTGGGTGGGCGATGGCTAAGACTTTTCATAATGGTATTTGCGCGAAAGTGAATACAATGAACTCGACTGGAATTCGAACTCCGCTCCACATGTTCTCATTCCGAAACACTGTCGATTACACAACACCGCACATCCAAGTACAAAACTAAACCGATAGATGCTTAGGGGCGATTAGTAAAAATCTTTTTCAGATAGTTATGCTTTAATGATAGAAGTCCTACCAATTAGCAGGGGGGAGAGGTGAATTAATAATGTAATTCGTGTGTAAAGGGAGACAGCAAGACATATGATCGGGAGATTGGAGGTTCCGAGAAGCGTGGAACTACATCTTAATTGCTGTTGTTCCGAGGCCCAACCTGAAACTGGGTGGTAGCACCGATTAGAATCCCAGTTATGGGCAAACAGTGAACTCAGAAACAAAAACAAAAGATTATGAAAGTATAAAAGTATATTTTTATAATAAAAATACCAGCAACACATTTTTATATATGTAAAATTACCAACAATACCTATTTATAGCAGAATTAACAACAATACATAATTAGCGAAAAATAACCAACAATACCTATTTATAGCAAAATTTTCAAAAATACCAATTTATAGCTGCTAACAATACCAATTTATAGCAAAATTTCCAACAATACCTATTTATTGCATAATTACCAATAATACCTATTTATAGCAAAATTATCAATAATCCCTATTTATCGTAAAATTTCTAACCATACCTATTTATAGTAAATTTTCCAACAATACCTATACCTATACTACCAATATTACCTATTTATAGAAAATTACCAATAATATTCATTTATCGCAAAATTACCAATAATCCCGATGTATAGCAAAATTACGAACAATAACTCTTTATCGCCAAATTACGAAAAATACGTATTTATAGCAGAATTACCAACAATAATTATTTATCAGTAATTAAAGCCATACGCTTGTGTTCAAAATATTTCGATTTCAGAATTAAATAACCTATAGAGTTGTTGATATGCCACTAAATAAAATCAACCAAGCTTTCATTATGCGTCCCGGAACTGTCGTCTTCTGATTTTAATTATATGACATGTTTGAATATTCTTTAAAGCATTTTCGTTACCTATTGTGATTAGCGTATTTATTGCATATTTTCGCTACTCATTGTTGTCATTTATGTGGAGTCTGCTTTTGTCTGTCGTTCGCCTTTTGGTTGCGAAGTTACGATTCTTTCTTAAAATGGTAACACTAGCTAAAGCTTATACCAAGCGATTATTTTTTTGTATTAGATTAAATTTTCAAAAGAGATCACCTCAAACAAAATTAAGACAAATCGTTATATAATTTAATCTGATTTTGAACTGCTGGATACTAAGCGAAAACACGTTTTTAACTGATCCTACAGCGTTTGCTTCATCGAGAAATTACAACTGCCCTGATTTTCAAAATGGTCTCGAAAGGCATTAACAGCGAGTTCTATTTGCGTTGAGCGTTGCATTGAAAACAAATCAATATTAACATTTCATCAAAATTTGAAATCACACCCTAAACTTGGAGCTGATAATGTATGTTCCCCTGGGGATAAGAAAAAGTCAGCTCCGTCATTGTTGAGCATGTTTTTTATGCATATTATGGATTTTAACTGTGGATTGATTTATTGTTTTTTTAAAGGTTTATCAAAACTTTGTAGGTTATTTGAAGTTAAAACATATATTGGATTGTCAGGATAATTTGCTTTAGGGCGAGCGAATGGATAGCGGCTATGATTGAGGAATCGGAGAGGCGAGTTCGAATTCCAGTTGAATCTGTTACATTCGCTTACGTGCTAATACCCTTGGGAAAGGTATGAATCCTCTTCTTCTCCCCCCCCCAGCTATGGAAATATAACAGGGCAGACCGAGTTCAATAACCTTGGATGGCAACTGGTCTACCGCAGAAAGAAATGGCAACCTACTGCGGGAAAAAATCTGTCTCGTCATCGAAAGATACATGATTGTATCGAAAGATACATGATTGCCTAAGCGTGTATCACGTGTGGCACATAACTGACTGTCTGAATATTGCATTAACAATTGTTTCGAGATAAAAATGATTTTTTTCTATATACACATTCTATGATTTAACCCACATATGGGAGAAATAGATCTTTCCCAAAGTGCATTTGAGCGTAAGTGAATGTAACGAACTCACCTAGAATTCGAACTCGGTCCATTAATTTCATATTCTGAGAGGTTATAGATTACAACACCCGCACATCCTCATTGATTTCAAAACTAACATTTCATTACTTTAATGAAAGATCGATTTCTCTGTCTTCAATAAGATTTTCCTGTCGGGAAATATTAACCGACCCTCCGCTAGAATAGTACTTTGAAGCATCTCAAAAGGTTTGGTTTGGTTTATTTTGTTTTACAGCATATCAACCTCAATGGGTTATTTAATGCCGACAACATTTTTAGGATAGATTCGTATGAATATAATATGTATTCTTTGTTTTAGATTAGTTTGGTTTATTATGTTTTACGGCATATCAACCTCAATGGGTTATTTAATGCCGACAACACTTTTGGACTCTAAGAGGTGCTACCACCCTGGGTCAGGGTGGACTTGGGAAGACCAAAAATTAAGAGGTGGTTCCACGCTCCGCAAAACCTCCTGATCAGCGGCCTTGCTGCTGGATGTAGTTTATCGTCTTACCCAGCACGCGGATGTAGTTTAACTTCTTACCCAGGGCGGTTTCAAAAGATACCCCGTCATCTGTTTCATGAGTGAAGACGTTTCTCGAAAGCTGCCTCATCAGCCACACCTGGAACGAATAGATTCCCCGTGAGACATCTCACCAGCCGCTACAGAAACCAAGATATTTCCCGTGAAATATCTTTTTAAACGCTTCAGGAAATTAAATATTGCCCATGAGATATACGGTACTGAAACAGACATTTTACTTGTGATATTTAGCCACAGAAGGAAACGAAGATATTTCTCATGAAATATCTCGACACCAGCTCCTGCAACAAAGAGTTTTTATGCAAGATATATCATAGGCAACTACAAGGACAATTATATTTTTAGCCGTTTCAGGAAATAGGATATTCCCCATTAGACATCAGCCTCTACTAAAAAAAAATTATGGTTCCCAAGAGATATCCCTTTAGCCACGCCAAGAAAAGATACATTTCCCACGAGAATCTCCTTAAAAGTTAAAAAAAAAATTGACGTGAGATATCCCAACAGCCGCACGAGGAAAAAGATATTTTCCATGAGATATATCAAGAATCGCTACTGGAAAAAAAAGACATTTCTTATAAGATATCGAAACAGAACCATCAGTCAAAGAAATTCCCTGTGTTATAACTTAACAACCACCACAGGGAAAAAATACATTTCTTGTAAGCAATCTCATTAGCCTGAACAAACAATTTCCTGCGAGATATGACAAAACACACTCTAGCAACAAAGAAATTTCTCGTGTGATATAGTGACAGCCGCTTCAGAATCAAAGACATTTCTCGTTAGGTGTCTCAATCGCCACTTCTGGAACGAAGATATTTCTCATGAAGTGTCGCATTGGCGACTTCTGGAACGAAGACATTTCTCGTGAGGTGTCTCATTGGTCACTTCTGTAACGAAAACATTTCTCGTGAGGTGTCTCATTGGTCACTTCTGTAACGAAAACATTTCTTGTCATGTGTCTCATTGGCCGCCCCTGGAACAAAGGCACTTCTTGTGAGGTATCTTATTAACGAATTCTGAACAGATATCCCCTTGAGATTAAAATTAGGCCAGATTGTTACAGTGTTTGCGATTGTTTATAAGCCCCAACTCTCGCATAAAAACCTTGTCATTTTTCAAACAGGTATCACTAAAGAATTTCTTTTCGGTCTGATTAATTCATTTAATGATATATCAACCACTTTTTTGCGTTTTAATAATAGGGTTTGTTATATTTGAGTATATATGCAAATATTGGTTAGGTTTACACTTGAGATTTTAAGACAATTTTTATAGGTTTAGGCTGCAGAAAGTGTCTTCGAGGTCTCGACGATACAAAAATAATGAATGACGATTGCCTAAGTAGACATTAGATAGATAGATAGATACATGTAATAGTAATTGTAATATTAGCCGTTTCCTTAAAATAAATATTTATTTATGAAATATTCCTCTTAAAGCTATGCTTCAAGAAAATAGTTTTTTCAAGTCCAGCATAAATGAGGGAAAACAGATGGCAGCAAAAAAGGATTGTTTCTATAAACAATGTGAGATAGATAGATAGATAGATAGATAGATAGATAGAGAATGATGAGAAGGAGATAGATAGATAGATAGATAGATAGATAGATAGATAGATAGATAGATAGATAGATAGATAGAGAATGATGAGAAGGAGATAGATAGATAGATAGATAGATAGATAGATAGATAGATAGATATAGAATGATGAGAAGGAGATAGATAGATAGATAATGATGAGAAGATATATATATATATATATATATATATATATATATATATATATATATATATATATATATATATATAGACAGACAGAGAGAGAGAGAGAGAGAGAGATAGATAGATAGATAGATAGATAGATAGATAGATAGATAGATAGATAGATTTTTGAATTGGACAATGTCCGACAAATAAATAAAAGAATAAATAATAATAAAGAATAGTACAAATGTCTTTAAAATAGATAGATAGATAGATGTAAATATGAAAGTGTTACGTAAACAACGACAATAATCGTTATAATATTGAGAACGAAAGAAATGATTGAATGATTCACGTGAGAAAAATCGATTAAAATTATAATTAGAGCAAATATAATTACATAAATACTGGAAGGTTGATTGGTTTTAATGCGTTGTTGTAAACTGCACCATCTCACAAACAACATTATCACGCACTGTAAATTTCTCGTTATAACTCCGAGTGATATAGTCTCATTTTTTAACTTTTCCGTTTATGCAACTCGCACAGGAAATATCCAATCACGATGGCCTTTTTAAAATCATCATTCGCTGTAAATTGCGATCAAGTTATTTTTTTTAAAATTCCGAATGAAGTCGATTTTCATTTTTTATTTGGAATTAAACACATTATCTTCATCGACATTTGCTTATGTCTGTCCTTTTCGAACTGGACAAGTCATTCCTTCAGCACAGATACCAATTTACACTCCGTTGGGATCGATTTCTTCTTTCAGCCGACTTTTATCGGAAACTCGGTAACAGTTTAAAATGAGATGTTACTATTACGGGATTCTTCTCGAGACAGGTGACTTGGTAAGAACATCATTAAGAGTCAGTTCCATCTAAATTTGGTAGGTAATGTAAAGAAAGAGGGATGCGTCGCAGATGCTTAGAATTGAAGTTGCTCGGAAGAAAAAACAAAACTTATGAAAAGCAATCTGTTAGTTCATGATATGAAATATGTAGACTTATTCAATCCACCTGTTCCTTCAGAAGACAAAACCTTTCTTTCTCACACGCAAGCGGACATGTATATTGGGAAGAAATAAGTATTTTAATACTTGTTTAAATATGTATTTAATATAAATATGATACATCTCCATTAAATTTTAACAGGTGATGCATTTCGATGTAAAATTAACACCTACTACGATAAATGTATATCTAAATGCACATTACAGAATAATATATAAGAAAAAATCTGGCACGAACATATTAATTTTATATTTTAATACTTAGTTGTGTATTTGAGTAGCAGTTATTGTCTAATACATGTTTCACTAAAAGCGAAGGTAATACTATGTTTTTATATTGTTTGTTTGTTTATTTGATTGTTTGACGATATATCGACACCTTATGTGTCATTTAATGCCGAAATGTAATTTACTTGTGAGCTTTTAATAAAAATATGATATATGTTATACTACTTTCACAATTGAGTACATGGTAGATGATACTTAGCTTTTGTGCATATACGTTGGTGTGGACATAATTAGTAGAGGCGGTGGTATGTGTGTTTTATGTTGTAGTTTTGTTGAAGTTATATTTTGGGATATCGTTTGATTTCTTTAAGGAATTGTAGGATATTATATGGGTTAATGTCATGAAAGAGTTTTTTGTGTTGGTTGTTTGGTTGATTTTGTTTGGCGGCATATCAACACCTCTATGGGTTATTTAATGCCGAAATCTAAATATTTTGTACACAATAGTATGCCTTCAACTACAGATAAAATTCATTGATGGTTATTGTGCTATAAAATTGTATTGTTGGTAATTCTACTATATAACCGATTGCTGATCATTTTGCATCAAAATGTATTGGTAATTTTACTATAAATAGGTACTGTTAGTAATTTATATATATATATATATATATATATATATATATGTATATGTATACACACACACACACACACATATATATATATATATATATATATATATATATATATATATATATATATACAAAATAACAAAACGAAAAAACTATGAAATCTCCACGAATATACATAAATGCCTATAAGCGATAACAGAGGCAATTGGTTTATACCAAAGGCTTCCCATACTTAATACTTCTCGATTTCACTCTCACGTGGTCATGTGTGACGTCATGAGCTGCGGTGCGATTTTCGCTTCCAGCGTCTCGTATGCACAAGTTTGTCGTTGCTTGGAAATCTTCCATGTAAACAAAACATTATTGTTTTGTCCGTGTATTGTTTAACATATTGTAATGTAATTGTCATCTTTGATAATGGTTTATGTAAGCCGAAAGCTTAGATAGGATTAAAAAATATGTATCAATATGGTGATTTTCTTTCGTCACTTAATGATAATATTATTAAGCTTATCAGATGATATGAAAAGAATTTACATTAAAAAATAGACAAAACTTGTCTATATTATTTAATGAAACATGCACATATATATATATATATATATATATATATATATATATATATATATATATATATATATATATGATGAACTCTACCGTCTAGCGACTTTTTGGGAGGAGTAGGGGGAGTTAACTCCTTCATGTCTATGTTCGTGTAATTGATATATACAACACAAAATTTTATTGTTCGTTTCAGTAGACATCTCTAAATGACTTTGAGTTAGAAAAATAATATTATTGAATATATATTATAAATATAGCAATGGGACACGCCATATCAATGCGTTTTGGGGACACTTATGTCCCGCAGGACGTGTTGAAACCATCTGTGGGACACATATGTCCCAGGGGACTCGAAAGGGTTAATGTTTAATAGATAGTTATGATTCGTTGATCAAATGAATGTTTCTTGGGTGATTGTTTAGCGGCATATCAACACCTCTATGGGTTATTTCATGTTGAAATCTCAATGTTTTGAACGCGAGAGCATGCCTTCAACTACCGATAAAATGTATCGTTGGTCATTTTACTATAAATAGCTATTGATGGTTGTTTTACTATAAAATATTTTTATACTTTTATAGGGTTTTTGTGTTTGTTTGGGACCCCAGCCTGATTCAGGGTGGACAGAGGAACAGCAGCAATTATGAAGTGGTTCAATGCTCCTCAAAACTTCCAAATGGTATTGCTGTCGGATATAGTTTATCGTCATACATTTATTTAGAGTTATTCTGTAAGGACATGAGTGTGTGTAGTAATAGTCTAAATTTTTTTTTCGTGCTCATCTCTTAGTCATTTTCAAGAGTTTTGGTTGTGCTATTTCAAATTTTCCATAAGCTGCCGGGAGGTACACATATTCTCATTCCCGTATAGGGCCAGTACATTATGGCTGTGTTCGTTGTTGATGTTCAAGGTTGTCTTTTCATTATTTTAATATATGTGCTTCTACTATATTAAGACGTTATTTTTTCTGCAGCAGGATGCGTCTGATTCAGTTTTAAATGAGTATGTTGCGCATCGAAGTGTTCACGTTTGTTTACGTAGGTTCTTATGGAGCTATGGTCCGTGAGATGTAGAGTCAGCTCTCTTACTAAGCGAGACATGGCATATCCATCGTAAATGAGGGTTAATTTGTTTTCGCCTGGAATAATGTTGAATTAGAATTCGTGATACTCATTTGCAATTTTCTGCGGGGAAAACTTTCACGAACTATTCGCGACTTTATTTTTAAATCTTCGTCAACTCTTCCTTGTAAACGGCCATCAAAGATTATCATAGATGATCTGAATTTTGTGTTCCTCATCTGGAAATTGGTTTGCCCAGGGGTACTTGTACTTTCTATGGTTCATCTTCTGATTCTGGTGGAATTTCTTCGAATAGGAATTAATGTTTAAAAAATCTAGTAAAAAGTTCGATAGAACAACAGAAGCCTTTCGCGTCTTCCTGGGCATGAACGGAACATTCCCCGTCAAATATGACTTATATCCGATGATTTGATTCAGCAAATAGTTGCAGATTCGCTCCCAGCTGTTCTGGTCGAACTCTCTGCCTTTGGGATATATATATATATATATATATATATATATATATATATATATATATATATATGCAATATATTATATATATTATTTATATATTATATGCGCAGTAAAACGCTCAATATCAGAGATAGAGTTAACATATTAAGTGGGATTGATGTGAGTTTGTGACCCTGGGTTTCACGCTTTTGCGTTCGTCAGACAAACTGGTTATTTTTTTTTAATTTCGGATTTATGTAAGGTTGCATGTATTGGTGTTTTTATGGAAGTGGGAGGATAAATTGTCGTCGTGACGCCACTCATACTTACGCAAACATACATACACGCCCGTACACCCATTGAGTTACGCAAACACACATACACACGCGCTCGCCCACCGGAGCTCACACAAACATAAATATATGTGAACAGTATGGGACTTGACATACATATGTATGTGTGTTGTTGTGTACATACGTACGCATGATGGATTGTGTAGCAAATAATTTTCCTGAATGTAGCGATGTCAACACGCAGACTGTTTTTCTATTTTTTCGCTGAATAAAATTTCCTCGCACGCCTGTATATACGTATGAAGGTGTCTGTGTAAAACTATGATAGGTAAAAATTGCTATTATTATTAATTTTTTAAGGCTGTTTTGCTATTATTTTGAAGCCGGTTATTTGCTTGTTCTCGGTGATTGCGCATATGACAATGGTTTGTAATACTTATTAGTTTTCATGCGGTGGTATTAATTTTGCTGGGGGAGAGAGGGGTAATTTACGTTAATGGGGATTACGCACTAATATGGCAATAGTAATTGTGATGTGGTAGTAATGGTGGGGGGTAGATGATAATAATAATTGTAGTATCAAATAGTTATTGTAAAGTGGCAGAAGTGATTAATAATGGTGGTGGAATGATAATAACAATAAATGCAATAATTATTATGATAGCTTGACCTAGAGAGTAATTTTTGGCTTTATGGTATCAGAGGTTTCTCTTTTCATGTTTATAGGGTCACTAGTGGTTTACGTGGTGGTGTTTTTGCTTTTGTTTTTTGGGTTTTTTTTATCCGTTTGGTATAAATTCTGATAATAGGTATTTATTTTCGTGCCTACATTTGAAAATTATTTCTGATCTTATGTTTCGTAAATTCTTTTGCGGGGTATGAGATATTGTTGCTACTTTTTTGTGTCGGCAAAGTAGGCATTTCTTCGTAATGTTGTTGTAGGCAGGAGCTTTTTGCAAAATTTTCCAGCTTATTCTTGGTGTGATATTTCTGTCTTTTAGCTGCCATATGTATGTGGATAGTGTAGTGCTGTTCGAGTATTTTCTGTTGGAGAATGAAAGGTTGTGGTTGTTTTATCTCTTCTTGAATGGACCCTCAGTGGCACCGATGTAGTACATTGTGCTGTTATTTGCACTTACCTTGGTTTTACATATTGTATTCGTTTGTTGGCAATTTCCCTGGAGTGGACATGTTGTTCTATATCTGCAGTTGCCTTGAGGTTCCTTGGTTGCATTATTATAAGTTGTCATTTTTTTGTTGTGGCTTTTTATTATTTCTGTTATATTTTTTTGTGCAGCTGTAACTAATTTTAACGTTATTTTTTAAAAAATATTTTTGCTAATCGGTTAGCAAAATTATTCAACAAAAAATAATATTTTTCTAATCGGTTAATTACTCTTAAAACTATCGGCAAAGCTATCGTCTTCTGATTAACACGCTTACCTCTTTGTGTTGAACATTCAAGCAAACATTTCGAACATCTACGTTGATTGTTCAGTTTGTGTATGAATCATGTTAGCTAAATAGATTTATTTCTGAATTTACCGCTTTTTTACTGACAATCTTGTAGTATTCAAATCTCAAATCTTATCCGACGGAAATAGGTCAGATGACTATGTTGAATGCGATGAAATTTCCATGTTCAGAGATAAATTCTTTTCCTAACTACGTTTAGCAAAGTGTTGTCTGATATTTCAGTCTATGAGTGACACACATGTCTAATTGACGATAAATGCTTCTTGCTCTTTCAATAATCTTCGACATAGTACTTTTAGTCGATGACAATCTCAGAATTGACTTTAATTGTAGTATTTCATGACAGACCGCACCTAATATGGCCACAAATGAAGCTTGTCTTTGGGGCGTTGGTTGGTTCACTCTGGTGGCATATCAACCTCTATAGGTTATTTAATTCCTAAATCTAAATATTTTGAATGTATTTTTATTCCTTCAACCACAGATAAAATGTATTGTTCGTCATTGCTATAAAATGCCTTGTTGGTAATTCTTATATAAAATGTATTGCAGGTTATTATAATATAAATTTGTATTGTCGGGAATTTTTTTATATAAAAATATATTTTTATACTTTCATAATTTTTTGGATTGGCGGTTAGCTCTTTTCCCATAGCTAGGACTCTAACAGGTGCTACCACCCTAGACCATGTCGGAACAACTGCAATTAAGAGGTGGTTCTACGCTCCTCAAAAACACCAATCTCCTGATCAGAGGCCTTGTTGCTGGACTATCTATGGAGCGTAACCACTGCCTCTATCGCTAAATGTTCATATTAATTTCATCAAATAGGGAAAACATTAATATCACAGGCGCAAAATTCTCTGAATAGATGAGCAGATTTTGCTATGGTTTTTATAACCACTTTATAATCTGTGTATTGTTTCCGAAACAATATATGTTCCAGTGTGAAAATATGAGACATGATAATCCGACAGAGCAGATCAGTGTAATAGGGCGGGTAAGACAAAAGTTCCATATCCACATCGAAATATCTATTCAACATTTGCAAAGAATAGTCATGTATATTCGTACATTGACTCTTTCGCTAAATATGAACATAAAGAACGTGCCGTTCTTCATTTGTTGACGACCCTTCCCAGAAATTGTTCGGGTAAGCAACTTATACTTATTGACTGTTAATCATCAGTCAGGCTATATGGAATATATTGGTTAAATTTCGAGACGTTCACGATCACAAGTCCCGCAAGCCATCACAGTCGTAAGGGGAAGAAGCTGTTGGCCAAGTTTGACGGACCCAACTCTCTCGAGGCATATTTGAATTCAGAGTTTTCCTTTTTTTAGACTGGTTACTATAGTGGCCAGACTTTACTGCTATTTATCCATAGCCGGGGGAACCCGAAACGACATTCTTTTGAATTCAGAGATTTCTTTCTTCTAGACTGATTGACAACAAAGGCTATATGGCCCGGTATGTCCTGCTAGTTACTCATGAATGTAATGAACTCTAGTAGAATTTAAACTCTGCTCCTCAGTTTCTTAATCCGAGCCACTAAGAATACTAAACTGTATATATAACTATTCTATATTTAATCAAAAACACTAAAATTATGATAAAAAAACTAGAGCCAAAACATTACTTTTAGAATAATAAATAAATAGTATTTATCAATATACTATACCTCTCACGGTTCATTAAAATGCTTTCAAGAAATATTCAGCATCCCAAAACCGACCAGTCAGTACTACTTTTGGTTGAAAATCATACATTATATCAGTTTTCATGGATAATATCTTTCTCAAGTTCAGGAATAGTTATGACTCTTTCTAATATGGATAGGAGTTTCCTTTTTGTTTGAAGTCATTTGGAATATCAACATTTGGAATATCAACATCCTGAACATCTTGTTATTTTTTCTTCGATTTGCATCCATTTTACTTGTTGCTATTGTTGAAAGTCTTCGTGATGTGGTTTCTGTTATTGAGTGGAATACTTTTTGATTCTGTAGCACCAGTCCAGAAGGTTTGAAGTAGGATGATACTCGCTGAAGTTTCATACGCTCAAAGCCATTTTCATCCTTGATCAGGCAAAGCGGTTATATACAGCTGACTGTTTAAATATTTCTGAGAAAGTTAGTATCCAAATAAAAGTCACCATCTGACGAGGTTATTTAAGAATTTGACTCGTGTTTTTAATTTAATATTTAATAATTTTCACAATTTGGAAGCGGCTATACCTAGCACAGTTCTTTTTTTCTTCTTTGTTTTTGTTTCAGGATGGCCTGCCGGAATAATACTGTTTCGCTAGGGTCTCTTGGGCGAGCAAGTATGATGTTGGAAGACCCGAAAGTTGCCATGACCCCAAGTCATAACATCACTGACGAGGTGATCCTGAGCACTCACGGGAGTGTTTTCATAACAAGAATTTTCACAATTTGGAAGCGGCTATACCTAGCACAGTCTATTCTATGTTCAATTTCCTTGACGCCTATATTAAATTTGCCATACCTCGAGGTGTTTTAAATGTTTAGTATTTGTTAATTTCATATAATGAATTTTTTATGACGAATTCAGAGTAGGCGCCATCACTGCTTTCATTGCAATTGTAGTTCATAGTTTCTGTTTTGGATAGGTTTACTGTAAGTCCTACCACTTGGAAAACATTGTAGAGGATGTCAATTTTTTTTTATTCAAAATCAGCCTCATCTCATCTCATCTAGAATACCTGTCATCATAATAGCCCCGCAGTTCTTCATCAGTACAATGATCTCATTCAAGATAGTATGACGGCTATTTTCTATTTGTAGATTCCTGTGTAATGTGACATAGAATCCGCGTGGCAATTATTACTATAGTCTATCTCTTACCATTTATTACAAATGAATAAATATTTTGGCTAAAGATTAATGAAACTGAATAGGTTCTAAGAAGAAGATCCAGTCGCAAATAATCAGTAGTTAATTTTTGTGTTCTAGTCGAAGAACTCATAATTTAGATGAATGTTTATTTCCAAATGTGGTAACTTAATATGATCGAGTGTTTTATTATCTAATAAATGTTTGTCAGTTGCTACTATTTTCTGACGAATAATTCTTTCGCATTAATTTCAGTTTCTTTTTTCCAGATTAATCAACGTGCCATTCCACGGCCGCCAGTAAACTTCTCTTGCCAGAAAAATGTCAGAATGAAATTTGAACTCGCATTTATTTTTGCTGAGAAAGGTTGTCCTAACGTTAGAGTTGCTACGGAAGGCCACAGTTGCTAATTAACTTTAACCATACGCTGATGTGCCAAACGTCATATGATAACGGTACGTAAAATTAATAATAGTTTGCGCTACCATACCTTAACGTCATTGAAATGTTAAGATGCATATTCGTCGAGCTTTGTGAATATCTAGCACAGAGGATGCCAAAATTGCTTAATATAAGAGCGACATACGATAAAGTTCAGATATTTGCGAACCGCATGACATGAACAAAATTAACACATGCGATTTTGAGACCTAGACTGATTGACAACAAAGGCTATACGGCCCGGTATGTCCTGCTAGTTACTCATGAATGTAATGAACTCTAGACATTAACATAAAGCTAACGTTTTAAGATTGCGGATTATTTATATAACCTTTCCATGTAGATCAAGTTTTTCTAATATTTCAAAACGATTTTATGATTGTATTTTATCAAATTCTGATGAAGAGAGCGCGAAGAAAAATAAAACCGGATATAAGACAAACACAGTGTGGTTTTATCAAAGACAGTGGAAGAAGAAGTGCTATATTTCTAACATATCAACATTAGACGCGTGACTGGGTGTGGTTGTAGGGTCGTTGCGCAGATGAGCACTGGACCAGTTTCCTTTACATATCTCGGTTAAAAGCGTTTCTTACATAAATAGATCTGTCGAGGGCCTTCCGTCTCAGGGTCAAACAAAAGCCGAGATGCCTTCCAAGTTGAAAGCGCGCCTTGGCCACGGGCACTTTGCCGTTGGTTCCGTCGGGAGGAAGCCATTGACCTGGGCATTGAATTCAGTCTAGGAAGTCTTCCACCCAGTGATGCTGTGCCATTACCGCACTAGCTGAATACATAGCTATGGAACCCAGTTGACCGCACTGAGGTAGATGACCGCTGAAACTAAAAGAGGGTTCATCCGCCCTTTGAGCTGTCTTGTTTTGAATCCTGCAAGACGGCGGTGCACCACTGCACCATTCTCGTCAGAAAAGCCTGGTAGGCGAACCGGTCCCGATGATGCGACAGGTAGTATTGCATTATATGGTAGCAGTAGCACTCGTAGTTTTGTTTTATTCATAAGAAAGTGAAAACTTTCGGAACTATTGTAATTGTATATGAAACACGTTCCTCTGTTTATTGGTCCATACATATTCATTAGAGATAATGTTTCTACAACGAGATATAGACGTTTTTCTTTACTTCTTTCTGACCTAATACGTTTATTTGTTTCCCTAGCATTTTTCATCGTTGGTACTGTTCGATATTTAACTTACTGTCTCGCGATATAATTCTGAGAATTTACTTTATATATGCAGGCCTTTTAAAAATTATCATCCGAAATTTCTTTGATATATAGGTTTCTCATATTTATTATCTTAAGAAAAACTTTCAAAACCTCCATTTATTTTTATATAATATTTATTTCGTCTACCGGCCTCCGGGATAACTTACAAAGAATGGGCCTTGAAATGTACGTCCATTCAGATACTGGCATCGACTAAAAGTAACGTTTGAAGAAATAAAAACTAAAATGAGGCAATGTGTTTTAAAGGCAGAAATTAACCTTGCTTGATTGTGAAGCTCTACGTAAACAAGCGATCAACTTGTCGGATCAGATGGTGATTCCTCCTAAAGTAATGTCAATCAATATTTTCTGATATCTTGAGCTTGTTCCCGTCTTTCTCTTTATCCTTTCCTCAAACACGTCTTTTTACTCTTGTAGTCAATCCTCTGTAACCCCTTGCGTGCTAGTGGCACTCCTGCCTTGCTTGGGGTGAATTGATTCAAAAAAGAGGAGCGTAGCTTCGGATCTTATTCGGGGCACATTTTGTCTATAGGTTTTTCCTTGTATGCAAAAGCTGTTAGAAGAAATATATATTAGTTAAAATAAACGACGCTTTCACTCAAACGCGACCCAAAAAAAACTTTTGAATTTAAAAAAACATGTCAGATTAGAAAATAAAATCCATTAATTTATATATATATATATATATATATATATATATATATATATATATATATATATATATATATATTATAATAATATTTTTAGTTTTTATAAATATGATTCCTTCGTTACATAAGAGTTCTCATGTTTCAAAAGCGAGAGCCGAGACCCCTAAGATAATTTTTTAAGTTTTGTAGAGTTAAGGTGTCTGGACCCGCTTCCTTGTCAAGCGAGAATTTGGAAATAAGCTATTTTTTGGTTAGCAAGTGTTTATAAGTGCGGTATCATTGGAACATTAGTTGCTATGGAAACGGCTAGTTTCGGCCGTTGAAGTTAGGTGGTTTAAGGAGCTAAGAATTAAGAATTAATTTTTATCTACAGGCCAGTCCCCTTCCAAAAATGCGTATCAAGTTACAATGGGGATTCTATGTCAAAAGTGGTCTTAGCTTAGGCCGGTCAGACGGCGTCTTTTTTATGGCTTTATCTCGAGTCGTTGAGTGACTAGAAGGTTATGTTTCATTATTATCTATTTGATCTGTTTATTTATTTGTTTATTTATATGGCTTTTTTTATCAAAGGGTTTTTCTCAATAATTATTGGGCTGAGTTTTTAAGGCTTTTAAACTATGGACTTAATTTGTTTAAATCTATTTATTAATTATTTAATGCGAAAATCATTTGATGACGACAGAAAACCGTTAACTCATGTCTATGGTTTAGTAACTTTTCACTATTTAGAAATCTAATGATGTGCAGTTTTTCATGTAGGCACAGAGAGCATGGGTCATCCCAGGTTTTACAAGTTCTAGTTATTTTTATTATTTTCCATTTTACTTTCGGTGTTTTGTTCGTTTCTTTTAAATGCCAGTAGTATTGGGATAGAGATGTCTGATTTCTATTTTGGATGTTGTTGAAGGAGCTTTTGTGTTGTCTCCATCTAATTTTAAAATTATTCTTAGTTGACCCAATGTATATCCTGTCAGTGTTAGGACTCACCATGGATGAGATGGTACATTGGTATACACCGGATTTAGTGAGGCATCTGTTTTCTAACGGGCAGTCATTAGGGTTTCTACAATTACATGATTTTTCATTTTTTCTGTCTAATTGCAGTTTAGAAGTTTTATTGGCACTGTCTTGGCAAGGGTGTTTTCCTAAGATTTTTTATATATATATATATATATATATATATATATATATATATATATATTTTATATATATATATATATATATATATATATATATATATATATATATTTTATATATATATATATATATATATATATATTTTATATATATATATATATATATATATATTTATATATAAATATATATATATAGAAATATATATATGTATATATATATGTATGTGTGTGTGTGTGTGTGTGTAATTTGGCAGCAACTTTTCTTTTAAACATGTTGCGTTAAATGTTAAATAAGCAAAACGATGTTGTCTTTAACATTCAACGTTTGAATATAAAAACATAGATTAAAAAATAAAATCCATTTATAGATATAGATATAGATATATACATAAATTAATGGATTTTATTTTTTAATCTGATATGTTTTTAAATTCAAACGTTTTTATATTTATTATATAATATCTTTTTAAATTCAAACGTTATATATATATATATATATATATATATATATATATATATATATATACCGATGTAATCGTGCAACACCCTCCCCGGTTGTCCAAGACTTCCAACACCGCGGCTGTGACCGCTTCAATCCAGAGCTAACCTTATACCACGTTGTGATTGAATTTTGATCATAAGGCAGCCAAGATCGAATCGTCGCAGGTATCTTTGTGTTGGGCTGGTGATGAACCATCTTGTGTTGTGACCTTCTGATCCAGTTTTCCTCTATACTGATTCCTCTTTTTTAAACTTATTCACCGTTCTTTTGATGATTCTTGAATGGACTTTGAAGAGAGAAGTGAGAATATGAATGGTCGTACCATTTCTGAAGGCCTGAACGCTGTTTTTCCTCTCACCATTGCTCCTTTGGGAAGATATAGTGGGACTGACACAAACGATTTTAACCTGTTTCACTTTACAACTGAATAAGTAAAAGGATTTTCCAGTGATTCCTACGACAAATGGTGTCAAGATGTCTAAGTGTCTTATCTGAAAACCTGGAAATAAGACACTGAATTTGTTTTTATTAGATATTAAAAATTTTGTGGGATGGGCAATTACCTCATGTTGTTACACAATTTGGACAATTTTGCTGTTACACCATATCTCTCTCTTTCTCTCTCTCTATCTATCTATCTATATCTATATATCTATATATATAAATATAAAAGTGGACATGGAAGTCAGCACTTAGAGGCGACAGTCTGTTTCATGCTAGTGCAATCGTCAGTCGCCTGACGATTGCACTAGCATGAAACAGACTGTCGCCTCTAAGTGCTGACTTCCATGTCCACTTTTATATTTACACACGCTCTATCTCTGATATTGAGCACTTTACCCCATAAATATAGCACACTTTAAGACTATATTTCTGCATATCTATATATATATATATATATATATATATATATATATATATATATATATATATATATACTTATTACTGTCTACATTATATCTAGGGGATACACGTGTTTTAATAGAGTTCTCTGTTTTGAAACTGCCTATTTTCGTCTATTGTCCTGGTTTTTTTCGAAAGCCTACACCCGAGCAGCTGCTTTGTGGAACCGATTCCCAAGAAGATGCTTCCTGGACACTACATTATTCACCTGTTCAAGTCTAGGGACAACCGTTATGTTTCCCACATTCACTCGAAACAAGGCGATAATGCCACTAAGACGCAAAGTGGGTAACTTGTAATGAAAGAAAATGAGAAGACTTTAGCAGGAATCGAATCAAATGAAGGGATGGCTGTGAACGGGGCAACAGATAAAACTATCTACTATGTCTCTTACTCTGTAACTCTCTACTTGAAGTGGGTCTGGCTCATTTTACAGGATTAACATCCTTTTAAAAAAAAAAAGGAAACCCATGCCGGTAGACGAAAACATACTTTTTGGAAAAAAATAGAGCCGTCTATGTGCGCGTATGTGTATTTAATAAAATAAATATGTATTTATTGCTATAATGACTAGCAAATGATATGAGCAAAATTATATAATTTATCAAATATAACAGTAATTTTGCTAATAAAATGCTCAATATAAGACTAGAGCAATAGTTATTATTATAAAAGAAAAACTTTCAATACATATTGAAAGTCAACTCAGAGATTCGTAATTTTTTCAAAAACTCATCAGGACTCACGTTAACAATTTTTGTCGAGAGTCCCGATGAGTGATTAAAAACTTACGAAACTCTAAGTTGACATTCAATAAGTATTACATTTTTTACTTCCATTTAATAATAATAATAATATATCTGTCTATATCTCTGAGATGAAGTATTATGATTACTTGCAATTATTTACATTACGCTGACTGTTATCCTCATCTTCATTCCATATTCACCTTCTTCAGGTGATTAGAATTTCGAATCGAACATTTTATTTCGTCCACTGGGGTAGATTTTTCTAGTTCCACGTACCATGCCTCTTTGGATGTCTCAGTTATTTCTTTTTACCACTGCTGTGGCCTTGTATAGAACTCCCAACTCTTTCGCTAGTCACTGGAACTAACTAACGTCTTTATCCACTGGGCTAAGTGTCATCGAGGACACATGGCCCAGTGGATACAGAAAATTAAGTTTTAAGAAAAATAAGTTACACAACAGCGGATACTTTGTGAATATGGCAATGGAGATGAGGTTAAGAATCCGAGTAATGTAAATAATGCAAGTAATATATATATATATATATATATATATATATATATATATATATATATATATATATATATATATATTGCAATCACAGCTACGTTGGGTTGGGCATGTGGCAAGGGTGAGTGATGATAGCATACCAAACGTTCGTTTCTACAATGAACTCCATAGTGGTCATAGAAATGTTTGTAGACCTTTGCTCAGGTATAAAGATAAACTGAAGAGCCACCTTTTTTGTAACAACATTCATTTCAAGAACTTTGAACAGATAGCTATGAAGAGATCAGAGTATCGTTCTACTTGCCATTTAAGAAGTAAGAATTATTCGACTACTTGAAACACGAAAGCAAAATAAGACAGCTTACAGTGTTCGTGCTGCACTCGGATACAATATATTCTCCTATACTATTTGTGGTCTTTTGTGCAATTCTCGAACCGGTCTCAAAAGTCATACCGGAAGAGGAGCATAGCATTTTTAAGGGGACCATATGTTGTAAATATTAAGGAATATAGCGTTAATAGTGAATAGATAAATAAAATGTCCAATGAGTTATGTTCTGAGCTATAGTTTCGTTGACATTGACCCGTACGTTAGTGGTGAGATAAATCTATATAACAGAGAATAGATTTGCTCCGATCTGTGCTTAGGAGGCATTGCATCCTTCGCTACTGCCCTTAAATTGTATCGATCTTGGCTATCATCATTACTGTGTGACCTTCTTATCTGTGCATGTAGTTGTGTTTATTTAAGCACTGTTGCCACTATCTTAGCAACGCCGACGCATCTCGCCCGACATGCGCCTTAATCCTCTGAATTAATCATCGAGTCTCTACCGAAGTTACATAAACTGACACACCTTAAACAGAATAAAAAGAGCGTGTATGAGTCTATGTGGCAAGCCATCTGTTTGGCCTCTTTCATCACAGTGAACTCTACGGAAGCAAGTGGTATGGTGAGGCATAAGCACAAACAGTGCACTGCTACTAGTGTTAAGATATCACAAGACAGCCGAAAACTTTGAAAATCTTGACATATTTAATACATTGAATGGTACAACGATTAGTAGCGGGGATATTGAACCGGGTTGAAATTTTTGCCTCGTTCGATGTGTTCAATTTCGCACTAATTCATCTTTGGGATATTGATTGATTGATTCGTTTTCTACGGCTTATCCAGCATTTACAGGTTATTTAAAGCCAGAAAAGATTTTTTAAATTGTAAGATTTCTTGCTCTACAAAAATTAATACACAATAAAATCCCAAATCACCTCTGATCAACGTCAGTACAGACTGAGTTCGTGTTGGAAAGAGAAATTTAATTGTGAAAGCTACAAATATAACAGTCGAAAAATAAATACAGAATTTATCCATTTCAATGTTTCAGTCAGACGAAAGGCACGAGGCAGCGGCCAGGTGAGGATGGAAGATATTTGTCTTAATGGGAAGAGGTTTTATAAAATTAAACCTGGATAATAAACTTATGATATAAAATTGGGGTTATATGGAGAACGAAATGTTAATGTAAAACTAAGACAGGAATAAAAAGCGGGTTATATATATATATATATATATATATATATATATATACATATATATATATATACACATACGTATATATATATATATATATATATATATATATATATATATATATATATATATATATAAGGAAAGTAATGACAAAGTGTAAAGATTTATTGTATGAGGCGTTTCATCATTTCGTAGCTGGACTTCAAATGCATATCAAGAGAAAAAATAAACGCTGGTTATAATTATGGACAGATAGGAAACGGTGAAAATGTCAGATCGTTGAAAATTAAAACTTTCAAAATTATATATATATATATATATATATATATATATATATATATATATATATATATATATTAATATATATATATAATTTTAAAAGTTTTAATTTTCAAAACTTTTAAAACTTTTAAAATTATATATATATATATATATATATATATATAATTTTAAAAGTTTTAATTTTCAACGACCTAACATACATACATGCATACATATATATATATATATATATATATATATATATATATATATATATATATATATATATATATATATATATATATATGTATGTATATATGTGCAAAATAGAAGCAAAAAGTAGATATAAAGTAATGAAAAACAAAAAATGAATACATAACCAGTTATATTGGTTATACACACATATCAATAATAAATATATATATCCCTTAAATGTTCAAACTATTTGCCCACTGCATTTACAATAATAGAATATCTGCCAAAAAAAGTTGAAATTGTGTAAGATCCTGAATACAAATTTACTGTGAATGAACGAACGATTAAAGCACTTTCTTAAAATTTCGTCTCAGTAAAATATTGTCTGTCTTCATAATAGTAATGTTTTTTATATCAAAATTATGATCACACTCATTACGGTGAAAATCGAATGCATTACGTGTGTTGTTTGCAAAAATTCTCTTTTGTGTGCAAATATTTTTTTAATTCCTCGTGGTTTCTCCTATGAATACCTTGTGGTAATTATTACAGGTGATAGAGTGAATTTCCCCTTTATTTAGCTTTTTGTATTAATTTTACTAACAATGTAGTGTTAATGAAAGTTGTCTTGAGCGCCTTCTCTTCTAGATGGTTTTGTACTAATTCAGGTGTCCCCCAGGACTTTATCGTTGATCTTACTTTGTTCTTAATTTTCATCAATGACCTTACTGATGGCATCAGTTCCCATATTGGTATCAATGCTGATGACACAACAATTCACACCGGCTTTGGTAGTAAGTATGATCAGATCGATATGGTCAAATTGGCGGCTGATTTTAAAAAAATGACCTACAGTCTGTTGTTAACTGGGGCAAAGAATGGCTTGTTAATTCTAATGCCCGCAAAACATAACAACATTCTCGGTTGACATTAAGTGGAAAGCTTATACTGAATCGATTGCTAGTTGTACTGCTAAGAAAATTGGTCACTGTGTGGTGCTGGACATTTTTTTCTCTTCAGTATCTCTCTTACATATCGGTGCTCTTATATATTTATAGACTGTTGACAAAATCCAAAAGAGAATCAGCAATATTATTGATCCTGAGATGGCGTCAGTCAATTTCCACCCCCCACCCAAAGTTGCTACCTTCTGCCCTTTCACTGTGGTACATAGAATGTTAAATGCAGTAGTAAATTAGCAATAATTCTGATCGATTTACAGTTGAATTGGCTAGATGTAACCGTAAGTTCTATGCTAACAGTTTCTTTTCTCGCACTTCTTCCTTCTTTGTGGAATACTCTTCCTACACCATGCTTTCCAATGAGATTTGATCTTCAACAATTTAAATGCAACAATGTAAATCGTTATTTTCTGTCTTCTGTCTCGCTCCTTAATATTATTTCTGTTTTAATTCTTCCACATCTAGTAACCACTTGTGTCTAAGTGACTTTACTGCATTGCATGGGTTGGTTATATATATATATATATATATATATATATATATATATATATATATATATATATTATAGATGCATGACATCGGGTAATAACTTGAAATCCAGTCGGGGCAATAAGGCGGTATCATCTGAAAATGCATCTCCTGTGATAGGCATTTTTATTATCAAATTGTGAAAAAAATAAGGCCAAAACATACGGTACTTTATTTTTTATGTAAAAGCTTTTCGAAGTATAAATGGTGATTCATGTGAAAAGGAAATAAAGCTAATGATTACATTCTGTTCTTCTTTTCTTCTTCGATGTCCTCATCTTTATGATTTTAATATTATCTCGCGCTGGAATCGTTATTAACTTTGCGAATGTTACATAGACATTTATGTTCCGTATAAAATATCTCGTTAATATAAGATACGATCTATATGACTCATAAGGATTTTAAATGTCGTTCATATTATTTTCTTAATGTACACATTGGCAAAGTGATAAGATATAGAAAAAAGATTCATATTTTCTTCCTATGTGCCGCGTCCCCCTAGGAAATAGGCGATTATGGCTTCCTGTCCCTTGTGGCCCTTAGCAGGTTTTCTTCCTTTGCCAACGTTCCCATTCCCCACATTCCGACCTTTATTCACAAAAGTTTGTCAAATAAGTGGCCCGTTGACCTCCACTATTTCTCCTGTCTTCAATATGTTTTCCAAGTACTTTCTCATTTGTTTTTTCAAGGGACTGTGAGATATCTTTTCCTGATTCCATGGAACTATCAGCTGTTTTTTTCTGATTTCAAGGAAATGTCAGCTGCATTTTCTGATTCCAAGAAACAGACAGCTGTCTTTTCTGATTCCAAGGAACTGTCAGCCGTCTTTTCCCCTATTCCAAGTAACTGTCAGCTGTCTTTTCCCCCGATTCCAAGGAACTGTCAGCTGTCTTTTCCGGATTCCATGGGAACTGCCAGCTGTCTTTTCCTGATTCCAAGGAAACTGTCAGCTGTCTTTTTCCCGATTCCAAGGAACTGTCAGCTGTCTTTTCCGGATTTCAAGGAACTGTCAGCTGTCTTTTCCGGATTCCATGGGAACTGTCAGCTGTCTTTTCCCGATTCCAAGGAAACTCTCAGCTGTCTTTTTCCCGATTCCAAGGAACTGTCAGCTGTCTTTTCCGGATTTCAAGGAACTGTCAGCTGTCTTTTACGGATTCCATGGGAACTGTCAGCTGTCTTTTCCCGATTCCAAGGAAACTCTCAGCTGTCTTTTTCCCGATTCCAAGGAACTGTCAGCTGTCTTTTCCTGATTCTGAGTATTATTATTTTTTCTATTCAAATGTTGTTTAACACTTCGTTGTTGCTTACTCGCACCGCCCATGAAATTTTGTAGAACTACATTCCTGCTGTGTCCCGTTATCGCTTCATCCTAGGAGAGATTGTCCAGCCTTCACTGACATATAAGTTAATGGCCATTACAATCCAGCATTCTTTTCTTTATTTCTCCGGAGTTTCCAATTTCTTAGCACCTTGCTTAGCATTTGGAATGTTTCTTTCACTAGTTCGATGGGTGTTGGCAGAAATTGTATTTAAACTTCTGCACATGCTTAATATTTATATTACCAATTCGTTACTCGCATCTTGGATTTTTCTCTTGCTGATGAGCATATTTCTGTCTTCTTGTAGTTGAGGGTTAGTCCTTTTTTCTCGCTTACTTCTCCTTGCTTATATATATATATATATATATATATATATATATATATATATATGTGTGTGTGTGTGTGTGTGTGTGTGTGTGTGTGTGTGTGTGTGTGTGTGTGTGTGTGTGTGTGTGTGTGTGTATTTCTGAGATGAGGTATTATTTACATTATTTGGACTATTCTCCACATCATTGTCGCCATACTTATTACTACATTTCGGCCGTTGTACGCTCCGGCCTTCCAACCAACTGAAGAAGAACGTACAACGGCTGAAACTTATTAATAAATATGACGATATATATATATATATATATATATATATATATATATATATATATATATATATTGTAAATTAACTGATTTAAAATATGTTTTTTTTTGCTACACAGTAATAACCATGTTTCAAAAATGGAAGCTAAAAGCTTCTAATTTAATTTTCTAATTAAATTAAAGACATTAGTTCCATTTCATCCTCAAGCGAATTTTGGAGTAAATTTACAGTTTTAAAGGCACGGCAAAGATTCATAATTCCGTGTTTCCAAGGATACAGAGAAATCCACTCATCCAGACAAGGGGTGGTAGCGTGTTCAGTTTCAATTTTTGTTGTATCAGTTAATAGTTACATTCGAAAGAGGAGTTATGTTTAGGGATGGGTAGGGATGTATTTTTCAACGAATTCTGACATCCGCTAAATGCATGTCGTCTGGATTTTTATTTTTTTATTTTATTATTAACGGCAAAAAATTCTTAGGGTTTTTTTCTATTTCTGTACTTAAAGATTGTTGAGGGATGTTTAGGTTAGAATGTTTTATTTAACTACAATTCTAAAAAAAATTCACTTTTAATTTTTAATAGACTATATTTCTTTTTAAAACCAAGTAAATGTATTAGAATTACTTACAGTTTGTAAAATTATTCATATCAAGTATAAGTTTGTATATTACCAGGTTACATTTTTTTATTTTATATATAATTATTATTTAACTAAAATTTATGACAATGACGGCAAAGATAGCTAAATTATTTCACTGATTCAGTAAACTTTTATTTTTTATAAACTTAATAATATATATTTTTCTCATGTATTTACAAAGGACATGGGTCATTTAATGACCTACATATTTTTATAAACTTAATAATATATATTTTTCTCATGTATTTACAAAGGACATGGGTCATTTAATGACCTACATATTCTAACTTTTCATATTAATTTCATGTTACTTTAGGTGTTTTATTGGATTCATTTAAGTGTTTTAGAATACGTTTTATTTAACTACAATTTTAAAAATTGTTTAGGTTAGAATCCGTTTTATTTAATTACAATTTTAAAACCAATTTTAAAATATTTTTACTGTTAATTTTAATCGACTATATTTTTTTATAAAACAAGTAAATGTAATAGAATTACTTACAGTATTTAAAATTATTTTTTCACATCAAATGTAAGTATGTATATTACCAGGTCGCATTTTTTTAAATTTAATTTTTAATTATTGTTTAAAGAAATTTTTTGATAATGACGGCACAAAATAGCTATTTCACTTCTCTTATTCAGTTAATTTTTATTTTTTATAAACTTAGTAATATATAGTTTCTCATGTATGCACAACGGACATGGGTCATTTATTGACCTACATATTCTAGCTTCCATTTTACTGGAGGTGTTTTATTGGATTCTTTTATTCTTTCAGAAGTACTTTGAGAGAGATGTGTATATTTTATATTTATTTATCCTAAACGAACTTTGATGTTGGTTGAACCTTTTTTTGAACTCGTGGCTAGTGCAACCTTTATATATTTTTATGTTTTCAGGATTTTCAATAGAAGATATATACTAATGATTCCGTCCGACATTTATTTTGTAGAGGACAGTTTTGAGGTTTTCTACAATTACATAACTTTGTAGGATTAATTATCCTTGTAGTCGGATTTGCATCGAAATCTGGTTTGTGGTTTACTTAAGGTTATGTAGCATTCTTTTTCATGCAGTTGACCTACTCTATCACTGATCTTCAGTTTATCAGTGATATTGTTACTGCTATTCTTGATATTCTGAACCATATTGAGGTCATTGTTATTCGCTTTGTTTGTAGTTCATATATATATATATATATATATATATATATATATATATGGAGGGTGACATTCTGTACGTGTTCATCAATTTAATATTGGGTCAAGTTACTAAAATTCATTTGTTTTCACTTTATTCTTCATTCGATCGGTTGTAGTAAGGCTAAATTTGATGTCACCTCTCTTTAAGCACGACGTCACTTGAATGATTTGTTTCGTAGAACTTTGAATACTTCGTGAAATGTATACTGACAAAATGCTAGCAGATATAAACGCGATCTCCAGCAACAAGAAACCAATTGATGAATTAATAATTCACTTGCAAAGTGAGTTCGAAGATGATAAAAGAAAAAAAAAGAAAAAAAGAAAATAATTGCAGCTCTGTGAAATAGCTGAAATCAGATGCCAAAACCTTCCACCCTCGACAAACAGACTATCAGCCCGCACAAGTTCTTCTTCTTCATTCTTTCTGCTCATGTCAATTAATTTTATAGTGGCTAATCACAATGTCCGAAATCTCATTTGCTTTTTGCTATTATTTTTCACCCTGCCAAGTAATTCCGTCTCGTCACAGGCCAACGTTTATTGATTCTGAAGTGATCTCAGACTGAACGAGACGTGAAACTCCGCTTAATTTCGCTGTTAAGTGAGTATACATGCTCGGGAAATAGTACAAGAGATACTTAATAATATGTTTGGCGGCGTCCAGCAAAAGAAGATACGAGCTTTCTTTTATTTTTTATTTTTTCAGGAATCGAGAATTAGTTCTCAATTCTCTGGAACGTACATATGTATAAACGTATTCAGTTCTCAACACTATTGTTCTCATCTGCAGAGAAATGGTTTTTAGAAATTCTTTTGATATAAATGAAAGGTGGATTCTCCTTTGCAATGAGTTTCTAATAATTATCTTGAAGGAAAAAAATATGACCATTTTAACACCTTAACACAGAAAACATGCCAACAGCGAGATCATGTAACTAATAAATGGAAAAACATTGATACAAAAAGCTAAACTGCAGATAAACTGAAATGCCAAAGCAGAAATAAACTGAAAAGTGAATGAAGACACTATGAAAAAAAAATCTGAAAATCACTCTGAATTTCCATGATATAATAAAACATAATTTAAATAAAAACCGAATACATGTACATAAATATACAGTGTGCGATGGGTAAATTGTCTCCATTTTATACTTTTCCTTTCGCTCATCCACATTGTTTGTTTTTATTCTGTCGACTGTAGAGTACAGTAGGGTTAGTATGGCACCGTCTTTGAGAAAAAGCTCACCATCACGCGATTCACTCCGCCAGAAGTTTGGAAACGGCATGCTGTACTGCTTGGCATTCGCCCCGGAAGCTCCAATACGAATATTTCAGAGTGTTTGGGTGTCAATCTGTGGATAGTCCAAAAAGTTTGGAAAGGGTTGGATGAGTCTAATGGCGATTACGAAGGTTCTGATTAGAAAAGAATTCCTGGATTTGTTGGTGAGATTCAGGCCATGATTGACAACGATCCCTCGAAGTCAATCAGGTTCATAGCCAGGGACACAGGAGTATCCGAGTTTCATATCAGGTGTGTAGTGCATAAAGACATTCGAAATTTCTCATACAAGATGAGAAAGGGCCAATTTTTATCCCAAGTGATGAAGAACATCAGGAAAGACTGCGCTACGAAACTTTTCAACAAACCCAAGTATCCCATCCAATCAAACGTGCTTCGCTTTTACTCATACGAGAAACAATTATGCCAGGATAAGATGGTGAACACACAGAACAACCGTTGATTTGCTGTGTCCCGCAAAAGATGTACCGAGAGTGATGAAAACCAAATATCCAGTCAACATCATGGTATTTGGTGTGATCACTAGTGATGGCAACGCCATGCCTCCATTCGTCTTCCCACAAGTCTCAGACTCAATACGGAGGCCTACATCAAGTGCCTTGGGGAGGTAGTGCTGCCCTGAGTCAAGCGTGCGGCTGATAGAAGACCCTATGTCTGGCAACAGGACTCTGGACCATGCAACATAAGAAGATCCCAGTCTTGACTCTCAGACAATTTATCACCCCTCACATATCGCCACGTAACTCCCCAGACTGGATCGCCCTTGAATATTATGTGCGGAGCGCAGTTGAGCGAAAGAACAACAAAGCTACTTGTAACACCAAATATGAACTGAAGGCAGGGATTATGGCAGCATTCACCAACTTAAACAAGGATACCGCACACAAGACTTGCCTCATTTAATAGCGAAATTCATTTTGAAGACATTTTCTCTCATTTAATCTCGGTGTAATTTACCTGTTAAAGCTGGTATAGTGTTTCAGTGACCGTACATGCCAGATCTGTATCCGTCCAGAACGACATTATTTAGAATGCTGCGTAGAACTAGCTCATGAAATAACACATCACTGAAATATGATGGTGAGGCTTTCATTAAGGTCACACTTGGAGTCGTTAGTCAAAGTGTTAAAACGACGACGGGCTCGTTTGATACTTTGCTGGATGTTTGAAGAGGCTGCTAATTATTGGGTTGATTTTGTTTAGCGCCATATCAACAACTCTATCGGTTATTTAATGCCGAAATCTAAATATACCTCACGCAATTTTATACGTTCAACTACAGATACCTTGTACATAATATTATGCTCTCATGGTAAAATTATGTTATTTTTTTTAAATATATATAGTTTGTAGATCTTAAGATGTATTGTTGGGAATATACTATATAAAGGTATTTTTTCAGTGTTGCATTGATTGTCTTTTTGCTATAAAAATATATTGTTGGTCATTTTACTATAAAAACTGTACTGCTAATTGTTTTGTATTTATCCATAACTGGGACCCTGACGGGTGCTACCACCTTGGGTCAGGGTGAACCTGGAAACAGCAGCAGTTAAGTGGCGGTCCCAGGCCCCTCAAAACCTCTAATATCCCAATCAGATCCTTGCTGCCAGATGTAGTTTATCGTCATACCGAGTTCGCTCTGTGTATTAATGGACATCAGTTGTATATATTCAAATGCATAAAATATAATTATAAAACATATCATCGTCGGCTTTATCTTGTGTCGAAGAATTTAATTTCTTTTCTGCCAATTTACTTCCTTTATGATAATGGCGTTGATGACTACATTCACTGCCAAAGTGCTGATTCAGGACTAGAAGTTTCTAGTTTTACCAAAACCTGCTCCTGTCATCTATTCCCTATGGCCGTTTGGATTTGCAAGTGTTCGTTAAAGGTGAAAGAAAATTAGAATAGAAGAAATTGCCAATGGCGTGAATTTGTTTAAGGGTGGGCCTCAACTTGCCAGGAAGTGACCCACACACTTGATTTCATGACCTCCCCTGCGGCACATATGGATTGGGACATGCAGAATCCAGTTATGAAACCGCAATAGACTGCCGCTGATTTTGTTATAATTTTGAGTGGTGTCTTCTATAGCATGTATAAAACTTATATATTAATAAAATCCATATAAACTTAATAACAATTTCAATATAGAAACTGACCTGCTGGACACGTTTCTCGAGTAGTATTTAAACATAATAACCATTTTTATTACCATAAGCTTTATTTTTAATGAGTAAATGTGTTTGATTGACATCCCTATTTTTTTATTTTTTTAATATCGACCGGTCTATATTGAGAAGTCCTACTAAAAAAGTATGCCTCCTGAGAGGAACATTTTCATCAGTAAGACGTTTCAATATAGGCCGATTGATATCAGTTTCACTACCAAGCACATTTTTCTTTAGTGAGAGTTCTCGATCTAGGCCGGTTGATATTAATTTCACAGATTAAGAAAAGAATCAATGATGTCAATTCAAACAGGCCTCAATCCTACAGAGCAATGATATTTATATAAAATATATACAGTTTATTCTGAGTGAGTCGATGGAAAGTTAAAGATTTCATGAAGTTATATAATAAAAACATTTTCCGCGGTCATTGCATATGTTTAAAATAGTTCTCCTGTGATCTGGAGTTTTATTCCTATTTATAGATTATTCACTAGACATAAATCTATCATCATTGTAGATAATCGTCTCCTCATCTTTCCAACTGAGATTCCGTTAACCGGTCAGCATCCGCATCTTGTCATTCGGTGTGTTAAGTTTAAAATTGTTCATGTCATTTAATTAACCGAATTACTGTGAACATGAAAGTAAGATGGAACGATACAGAAAAATATGAAGATAGGCTAAAAGAATGGATAAGAAATTGCTGGACAACGAATAGGTTTTGCTGTAATGTGCAATGTCGATTTTCCATCGCCAAGTCAATTTCGACACAGATCATTAAAGTTATGATGTCGAAGCCAGAACAGAGGAAATAGGAAAAAAGAGATTCTGTGGTCTGTCAGACATGATATCTGCATAGATCTAGAATTCAAACACTGAGAGTAAAATTATCAAAGACTGCTGATCCACGGGAGACAATGCGAGGGCGGATAGATTAATGATAAGGATATTTCAGTTCTGAAACTACACTTAACGAGACATGATCTTCTCGTACTTAGTTGAACCCCCCTTTTTGCCTTTTGAAGGACCTCAGTTCTTCGATTCGATTCGAACGATATTCTGAAAGCAGTCTTTTAGAATTTGGGTCAGTGTCGTTATCTTGGATTCCTCTAGATTGGTTCGCCCCACATCCAGGATTCGAATCTCCCTTTCCATCAAACACCAAACGTGCATCTATGGGACTGTGAACCTGTAAATGTGGAGGCCACTTTAAAATAGAAATCTAATTACTGTGTGTCAATCAATCAATCTGACAGTATATTTTTTATTTAGATACGTTCACTTGTGATGTGTTGTCCTGCTGGTAGTTGCCACTAGGAAATTTGAGCAACGTAATCATAAAATGAGGTACGTGCTCAGATATTTTAAATCGAATTCACTCCAAGCAAGTCAGTAAAGTCACTAAGACACAAGAAAGAAGAAAAATTAGAAAACAGAAAAAATTCTAAGAAGCGAGAACAATAGAAGAGTAATCATGAAGACAGTAGATAGCGATTGGCATTGCATTTAAATTTTTGAAGATTGAAATGACAGGAAAGCTTAGTACAGTAAGATTTTTCAACGAGCAAGAAGTGCAAGAAAAAAGCTGTTGCAATAGAACTTATGGTTGCATCTAACCAACTTTACCCTAAATTGATGAGACCACGTTTCCAGTCTTATACTACACTTAAATTCATAGTGTACGTATCATAGCGAAGAGCTCATCCAAATAATTACCATGAAAATATTTGTAGAAAAGGCACAGTGGGGGGGGGTAACTTTACGGTGGTGGGGAAAGTGACAGTTACAGTATTGAAGTAGGCTGCGGCATTAAAACGATAATTTATTTGTACGCAGAATCATAATGTATAACAAGAAAATATTCCCAATACCATTACACCGCCACCAGCCAGAACCGATGTTACAGTTTAGATGTAGCCATATTTTCATGAGTTTTTTTACTGGAAAATTCTAACACGGTCATTCAAATGTCACTGCAGAATTCCAGACATAACAAATATTGCAAAGTTTTTTCCAGTTTCTATTGTGCATTTTTAATTTAACCCTAGAGGATGTCACCCCCGTTGTGCGTTCAGAAAGGCCCTTCTGTATACTTCTTTAGTAGAGACTAAATAGTTCAGCTTGAACCAGTTTGGTATTTGCTCAACGACCTCTTCGATCAGCGAAGGATTTCCACGCACAGATTGTCGCTCACTGGAATTTTTCTCTTTTTACGAATATTTGCTCTCAACGCTATTGCTGTTTTTTTTTTGTTTGTTTATTTTGTTTGTTTATTTCGTTGAAAATTTGCGTAGATGAGCAGTTTTTGAGATACTTAGACAATACCCTCCGCCACCAACGACGGTACCGCGTCAAATTCACTTGGTAAAATTGTTGGTTTCTTATACCGCTCCAAAATGATTCTGACTTTTTATGACATACTATGTCTTAACAAGAGTCAAATCAGACCAACAACGGAGTATTGCTAGGAGTAGATAGGTCCTCCTATCGTTAAGATCAAACTCCGCCCTGAACAGGAGAATAAGCTTTATTCTTGTTTTCTGTTTAGGATTGGGTTCCTGGTTCATTCTCCTCTTTCACTCCCATTAACACCCTTGTGTCTTAGTGGCATTATCTCCTTGCTTGGAATGAATTAATTAAAAAAAATATATATCTGGGTCATAAGTCAGTGTTATTTGTTACTCCACTTCGGTATTTTCTACTACATCAAAAAATCAATTTATGAACCAGTAACAAACTTTTACCAAACAATTCTGTTATACTTTCGAATATTTGCTATACAAGTGGGCGGTGGAAAATTTACCCATGTGGAAGTGGATATGATTCATAGAAGGTTGGGGACCTCTGTAGTAGAGTAATAAAATAAGGAAAAATTGTTCGACATTTTTGTTGTTATCTATTAAAGTTAAAAATTAATCTTCTATAAAGACTCTTAATAATAAATTAATTTATCCAATTTCGGTACAAACCTCTATTTCCATATACGTCACTAATCTTGTGAAAAACCTCACTAAAATCGAAGCTGACATCGTTCTTTTTTTCCCTATTTTTAAAGGCGGGATATATTTTAACAGATGACAAAAAATATGACAAAAATTCGAAAACAAATTGCAATAGCGACAGATACGTACCGAAAACTAAGTAAATTATTAAGGAATAAGTGAAATTTCGTTTGAAACCAAGAAAAACTGGTTTGATTTGGTTTAGATTGTTCAACGGTATATCAACTCCTTATATGCTATTTAATCTTGGGAGCTTTGATTTTTATTAAAATGTATTGTTTTTAATGTTTCTCTTTCTTTTCCAGTAATGTATTACTGGTGTTTTTATCATCTGTTGCTGGTATTCTTACTACAAAAATGTATTTTTTATACTTTCATAATGTTTTGATCTTTGTATGGGGGGAGATCTATTTGCCCATGGCTGGAACCCTAACGGGTGCTACCACCCGGGTTCAGGTTTGAGAATAACAGCAATTAAAAGGTGGTTGCACGTTCCTCAAAACCTTCCAATCAAATGCATTGCTGCCAAGTTTTGCTTATCGGCATACCCAGAACGACGAAAAGCTGGGATAACGATGTAATATCAATGGAAGTGAACAGGGAAGAATTTCCTCAAAGAAGAGGAGACTTCACATGCGACAAAAGAGTTGTGTTTCTATAGATGGGTTTATTGATTGATTCCTTTTGCTATAGGTTATCAACCCTTTGTAGGTTATGTAAAGCTAGGAAAAAATTAAGATGTAATATTTTTTTTTGTTTGAGATAATAATGTTTTATCGATACAAGTCATTCAAATTAACCCATAGCTACACAGTGAAGTGGTGGATTCATGCCTTTCCCAATGGTGTTTGCGCGTAAGTGAATACAATGAACTTAACGACAATTGGAACTCGGTTCTCTGATTAATAATTCCTGGTCATTATCCTTTACACGACCTGCTCATCCACGCTTACAACACCTGGTATTCACAATCGTTCACACATCTAGGTACTTGACCATGCTTAACTTAGGTAAGCGTACGGGAACTAGTGTTTCAATGTGAAGTCACATATGGATGATGGGAATATCGTAGAAAAACATCTGAACAACGTTGAATTTTTATGGAAAACGGAAAGGAAAAAATATGTGTGAATAGATTTGGTTTGGTTTGGTTTGCTTTACGGTATATCAATCTCCATGGGTCATTTAATGCCGACAACTTTTTCCTGGTAATATTTTTGTATTGTCAAAAATCTATTTCTGGTAATATTTTTTTCCTAAAAAATGGATAGCTGGTAATATAATTTTAAAAAAATGTATAGCTGGTAATATTGTTTTTTCTAAGAGGCCTTGCTGTTGGACGTAGTTTATCGTCTTACCCTGGACGCGGATGTAGTTTATCGTCATACCCAGGACTAATTTGTGGATAGAACCAGAAATAAACATTGATACCAGTAAGATACCTAATGAGGAAAGAGTGCGTGGGGATTTTAACATACACAGGACATATTATAGACAAATGAAGTAAACATCAAGTAACATATCGAACGATCTCGTTTAATTGGAAGGCAAAACAGGTGCTGGGGGGATATTAAGCGGACACACCCTATTTATGCCTGATGATTGTTTTCAGGAAGAAACAAGGCATACATGAGTAGTTTTTTACGCGAATCAAAATTTGTATAGTTCTAGACTCGCCACCTGAACACGCCTTTCAGAATTCAGCGCCAATTTGAAATCCAGAATTGTTGATGAAGTGTCATTTGCAACGAATTGCCCTACAACAGTTCACTGCATGTAATGACGTTATCATGCTTCACGACACCTGTTTGAATTTAATATACCTTTCTGCTACAAATGCTAACCTGCAAAGAAGAGGAGAAGCTACTTTGTAGTTTAACCCATAACAAAAAGAAGAATTATTCCTACCTATTCCAAGCCGCAGAAGGCTAAGGGAATATCAAAGAACCAATCTGGATGCGAAACCAGAGTGCCGATTCCAATTTCAGTGTCAGTAACCTTTACACTACAGACACAGCGTTCACATCGAGGCGCCTATGTAGATATAGTATCTATCTGATTATATGTTAATGAGAAAGTGTATATCTACGTGTCTTTTTAATTATATAATTGTATAACGAGACAGCAACATGATTAATTCACTTTGTCAACTGTTTCTGTTCTTTCGTTAAATAGAATTATGAGTTTTAGTCGATAAGCAAGCTGTCAAACTAGGTCGTCTGCATCGTTATAGATCTTTATTTTGAAGAAATAAAAATAAAAAGGAAGACAGCAAACAAACAATTCCGAGTGAAATCATATTTACCGACAACGTAAAATTAACACTTTTTATCCTTTTAACTTGTTATAGTAAAACTGTAAAATGTGATGCGCCATTTTGTATCTATATTGCTCGATTTTTTTAAAATGTTTGTTCCATTCAGAACATTATGTAGTCATGGCTCTCCACAGATTCCTTTTCTTTATAATCCATGAACATAATCGAGTGGTTTCTTTTTGCTTTTTTCCACTGCTTTCAATTCGTAGTAATTATTCTGTTCCTCACTAGGTTCTCCACACTTTCAGCCTTGTGCCACATCTAAGCTACGCTTAGAAAATCATTCCGTACGCTTCGACACATTATAATAGTTAGCAAGTTGTCTCGCTAGATCAATTGCGAATGAGTAGTGAGTTCGATCCACACTATCCCTTGCTATTTAACCGCTATTTGAGCAGGGACGAGGTGGATTGTCTCTTAAGATCATTACTGTGAATAGACTCTGCTGGAATGTATATACGGATAGCCTCTTCGAATGTCCACCTCGATAAACGTTGTGCACTACTACTACTACTACTACTACTACGGGATTTGAAACATCTGATGTAAGAAAGCAATAAGACACTGCTTTTGTCTTCTGATCGGCTTACGTCGACATCACGTTGAAACACCGGTTCCAGTACAATCAGCAAAGTTAATCAGTCAGTACCTAAATTGTTAATAGCTTAGGAATACCAGGTGCTGTAAGCTTGGCTGTGCGGGTAGTGTAACGGATAAGGGTTCGGAATTGGAAATCAAAGAGATGTCTTCGAATTTCAGTCGGGTTCGTTATATTCACTTACCCTTGGGGAAGATGTATTCCGCCTCTTTCCCCACCAGTATTGAGTCAATTATTAAGACTTATGAAAATAATTAAGTAGTGAATTTTTATCAATAAATTTCGATTTAAGTAATTCGTAATGTAATTCATAATACTTGTCAGCCAGATAATTTAAATAATCACTGTTATATTTTTTATAAAAATATTTTAGAATGTCGATTTACTTTATTAAAACATAAGTTGCATTAAATTTACTTTATTAAAACATAAGTTGCATTAAATTTACTTTATTAAAACATAAGTTGCATTAAATTTACTTTATTAAAACATAAGTTGCATTAAATTTACTTTATTAAAACATAAGTTGCATTAAATTTACTTTATTAAAACATAAGTTGCATTAAATTTAATTCATTAAAACATAAGTTGCATTAAATTTACTTTATTAAAACATAAGTTGCATTAAATTTACTTTATTAAAACATAAGTTGCATTAAATTTACTTTATTAAAACATAAGTTGCATTAAATTTACTTTATTAAAACATAAGTTGCATTAAATTTACTTTATTAAAACATAAGTTGCATTAAATTTACTTTATTAAAAATAATTAAAACCAAAAAACTGATTCATTTTGTTTAGTATTTTTCAACTTAGATTATTAAAAAATAATCAAAAACAAGTTTGTTTAATTGAATTATTTTTCATGTATCAATTTACTTTATAAAAAAAATAAATTTCTTTACGATTAACTTTATTAAAAATAATTAAAAACAAATAACTGGTTATTATTTAACATAATGTCTTTTCAATAGCCCTGTTTAAAGAAAGAGATATTCAGTAATTAAGGTTTTAGTTAATTTTATTAGTGTTCTCCTGGTGCTGAGTTGTCTCGGTCCTGAGTTTTTCCGTCAATTGTGTTCAGTCGGTTGGCGGTATTCAGTTGTCCTGAACCCGCATAGTTCTAATATAGACACTAGGTTGACTCCGCGGCCGTTGAAGAAACTGAAATGTGTCTGAGCTGACGCCTCAACAGGGATTGGCTTGTAAAGTCAATGAACTCTCTAGGTTGACGGCAGTCTACATTATGAAAGGTCAATTCTAGATAAAAGTCAGTTTTGAATTGAACTATTTACAAGAAATTCAGCAAATTCTCCTGTTCTAAGCGGTCCGTTCTGCTTCTATTCAGAAGATGCAACCCTAATGTTTACTACTCCAAATTACATTTTTATACGATTTTTCAAATATAGCTTAAAATACAAACGATTTATGCACAGATACTGCAACTGTTTAACCCATTGCTTTTCCACTTAATCGCATTCGGAAATTTATACAATGCGGTACACGATATGTGGCTACTGTAGAGTGGGATACTTTACGTGATTATATATGTATTACCAAAGATTTCATCTTTGGTACGCTGGTATTACAGGTACATTCATCATCGGGTGTAATTGTCTTCGAAAAGTAATGGCTGATTTTAGAATAACCCTTTTAACCTTACAGAAAGACCATACGATAGGTTAGTGTTTAAACAAATGTATTTGTCTCCTTGCTCGACACAGAAAAAGTTGAGTTTTGACAAGGTAGTCATTACCGATTAGAAAAGGATTTATTCCGAGAATATAAAACAAAGAAAATTATAGTGAGATTCAGGCCAGCCTGTAACAGAATCTATTGTACAAAAAATTACTCGTACATTCTTCTAATTTCATCGAGAGAAGATTTGACAAAAATCGATAGCGTTAAGCTTGTAATCCAACATGAAAATATTTTATAAGTTTCCGCAAGACTCGATGAAAATCTCGAAAGGAAATATTTCATCATCTTGCACGAGAACATTTTGTATACAGATATGAAAATCTTACATGAACATAGTTTATAATCCTAAATGAAACAGATCATATGCATAAAAGACATAACATGATCCTACAAAAAACAGTTTAAAATCCTACATGAAAGTAGATCATAATCCTACATGAAAATAGTATAAATTCTAGATGTTATATGAAAATAGATTATAATCCTACAAGAAAGCAGTTTATAATTCTACATTTAAACAGTTTATCACCCTAGATGAAACTAGATTATAATGAAAAAAGATTAAAATTCTACATTAAAATAGATTATAATCCTGCATAAAGACAGCTTAAGATCCTAGATGAAAATAGATAATAATCCTACTGGAAAACAGTTTGAAAGCATACAGGAAATTAGATTATAATCCCGCATGAAAACAGTTGAAAACCCTACATGAAACCAGATTATTATCATGCATGAAAACAGTTTAAAATCCTACATGAAACTAGATTATAATCCTGCATAAAAACAGTTCATTATCCTACATAAAAAAGGTCAAAGCTCTACATTAAAATAGTTTATAATCCTACATGAAAAGAGTTTAAAATCGTACATGAAAACAGATTATAATTTCTACCTGAAAATAGATTATATTCCGAAATGGAAATGTTTTACAATCCTACATGCAAAGAGTTTATAAGCATATATGAAAATAAATTATATACTTCTAGATGAAAACGGTCTTTATAAATTATTTTGTAAACGAGAACAACGTGCTGTAAATCCTTACAGTAAGCAAATGGTTCGTTTCAATAAGACATTGGAAAATATAATGGCTTTGATTCGATGATTTTCATTGAATGAAAACAACTACGCTCGAATAGAATGTTTGGCTCTCAATAATCAGAGATATGGAAGGGGAGGAGGTTTTCCTGTTACAAATTTATACGGATAAACTTATTATTGCTTTTAACAAAATAATTTACGGCGAGGAACTCTTTTGTGAAATTTTTTCTTCGGCCTGATATTTATTGAATTATATTGGACGAAAAAAACTTTTAAAATAATTGTTCTCAATAAGTCTGTGTATGTTAACCCCATCTATGTGGCATAGTGGGTTACAGTCTCACTCCTACAGATGTGGCAGCTTTAATTTCCGTATTATGTAAGTGTCATATATGAAGGAAAAGTGTCACTACTGACATTGGAGTTTGAACGTGAATCTCTAGAGTATGAAAATGTCATTTACTATAAATAGAGATATCATGCCACTGACTGCTTGGGTTACAATTACGTGTTTGACTATTGTGTTAACTCGGACGTTAAAGTCGTGTGCACATATTTCAAGACGAATTAGTACTTTTCTTAGCCGTTCTACTTTGTGTTGACTCTTTACCTCTCTGTTTTTAATGCATTTTAATTGCGTTTCGTAATTAAATGCTTTATAATTTTACATTGAAGTCTCTATGCTATTACTTGTTTTATGTACCTGTGACGTATTAGAAAAGTAAGTATTTTCATGGAGTTGCAAGACTCACGCTCAACCGGCTAGAAATTCAAAGTTGTCCTTCTGGAGTGGTTGCCAACTAAAACTAAAGCTGCCAGACTGCATTGCTATTAAACTCTAATTAGGGGATTTGTGAGAAACTGAACGCAGCTACCTTATCTGGAAAATGAAATTAACACACCAATCCCAATTGCGTCTCTGACATCGATAACGATGCTTGCACATTATCAAAATATTATCCTTGTGAAAAGTTTCCTTTTTTAAAAAATGGTATTTCCATCTCTTATGTTTTTGTATGTTTTGTCGATGGATAAAGCAGAATATAGTTCTCAGGAGTTAAATATCTGCTTCGACAATTATTGTCTGAACTTTGGCCTCAGGAATTACTTAAAACCTTCGATTGACAAAGAATTCATTTCCGATTCAAGTGGAACTAACTTCTAAGAGAAACGGATTGAAAAATGTTTTTCACTATCATTATCTTCTTATTACTAGCTGGAACAATCGTAATATTCTTGCTTTTAACAAAAGACCTTAGGGCGGTGAACTCTTCGACCGCGAGAGTACACATCGCATAAGAGGAAAACATACAAGAATTTACATCTATAGATAAATAAAAATCGAAGAGACAAATATGAAATTATTCATAAATGAATAAAACCTCAGCCTATTATTATAGAAAATTAACGTTCTTCTGGACCAAACACAACACGCTGTATTACTTCTAATAGAACATTAGACAATCAAAACACGGTAGCCAAATAAAATCATATTTTCCTGTCGAAAAATAAGTAAACCTGTAAGAAATTTTTTTATTTAAAATCAGTTTTTGGTGTGTCCACATTTATTTTGTATTACTGCATGTAGGCTTAAAAATAATGACTACACTACATGACCAACAGTCATTCGAATATTCCTACCACGGCGACACAGTGCATTCTTTCAAATTATCTTGTTGGAATGTCATTGCTCTTTAACTTTTCTTCTTGATTCTTTCGACAAATCCTCAGTAGGCTTTAAATCCGGCTATTGTCTTCAAGAACTCGTGCTTTTAGCGGAGTGTTTTCATTTAATTCCTGTCAGCCTGAATCCCACAAGTTCCCCCTTTGTTTTCTTGGAGGCAATATCTTCCCTTTCGATGTATTGTGTTAATGACAATATTAGCTGTACCCTTATAAGGAAGCATTCGGCATTGATCGACTGAGCTACCAGTTGTACTTACGCTTAAACAATCTTTCGCTTTATACAAACTTTCTATTAATTTTTTTTCATGAAAACAGTAATTGTTATTGCTCTTTCCAGTACTCCATTCCTAACCTTTAGTTTGGAGCCATCCAGAACGACAATGTCAATAACTTCGCTTCGTTTTACATGTCCTATGAATTTTACTTTTTGCTATTATTGAAAATATGATGTTTTTTCTTACGATGTACAATTCATTGTTCCTGTTTCTGTAGAGTCAGTCCGTGAGTTTCGAAGAAATATGATCCTTGCTATGACTTAGACTTAACGCTGAGATGTCATCTTTAAGTATCAATCTGAGAAAGCTGACACTCTAGATATTTCTCAGTGGTTGAAGTCATGCATGACATCCATGTGAAAGTTTCAATCTGACGAGGCTAATTAAAAACATAATCCGAGATTTTATATTAATGTTTCGATTTTATAGCAGTTTTTTTGTATTTTTATAAAATTACCCCTAACACAACCTACCCTATATTCAATTACCAAATTTGTTATAACTGATTAGTACACTGATAATATCTGAAGTGCTCAGTAGTTACTAATTCAATATCCCGCATTTTGTCTTGATGGATTCAGTGTACATGCCGCCGTAAGCTCCTACATTCAAGATTTATTTGAATAAATGCAGTTCCCGGGTGTTAAGGAACTCATACAATGCCTTACCATGATAACGTCGAATTCTTTAGATGTCATCGGCTGCAAGTAGGTTGATTTTCTTTCATCTAATCCCACTGCGTAGAAATACTGAAATTCTTTATTCAGCTGTGGAAATTAAAAATACCTTTATGTGTTTCAATTTGACTGGCAGTTTTTGTACAACTGCCAGACAATAAATCTTTTTTTCTTAAAAGGTGAATTTATTTTTCCTAATAGGAATATTGACGGCATTCAGATCGTTGACCTAATGAGCAACAACTCCTCATGGCCTTCACTGACCCAGGAAGATGAGTGAAGGCAACATGTCTTTCATAACCTTCAATATTCATGATTCTCTTGAGGAAATGCAGTACACCATTACCACTGGAATTCACACAACGTCTAACCTTGAATTTTTCACCATCATTTTTAACTGTTCAAACCAAGTACTTTTCTTGCGTGCCCCTAACTGATGATGCCAAACACATTTGTCTCTGCCAAAAGAATTTATTTGTTTCAGCTGATAACATTGTATTGAAAATTTATCCTTATTCAAACGAGAAAAAAATTTAAAAGAGCTTGTATTCTAAGAAATATGTCTCAAGATAAACCTTTTCCAAAACAGACCGCATGATCTGGAATTGGAGAGAAAGCAACGATAGCACCTACACAGATTACATCATAAACAAAATTAGGATGTGGAATTAACAAAAAAAAAGACCCTTCAAATACCTCCGTGTATGTATCAGCTATAAAAAAAATTTAGTATCGCAGAGAAGGTAAATTAATATAGAATAGGCTGTTGTAGGTGCAGTTTTTCCCAACACCACAAGTTGCTACAGAACCAAAACACTAACCTGAAAACTAGAGCCACGCTCTTAAATATCATTGTCATATTGACATTTCACATAGATATCATGCATGGAGTTAAAATCATTCTAAAATCTCTGACCTAGCATCTCTACAAAACCACTTCTTCACATCGATGTTTAAAATGGCGAGTGAAGCGTGTGTCAGAATATACATCTTCAATCTAAGCAGACTTGCCTTATAAAATTCCAATGAATTGTACCTTATAACAGAAACTATATCACCTTTTTACTTACAACTGCAGCAACAACTAAAATGGGGAGCACATGGACCTAAAAAATGATATAATCATGATGCTGATTTTCCACACTACCTCAAAAATACGGCAAGCAAATAAGCTTCCAACAGCACCGGAAAGAGCGATAACGGCTACTGGTCTTGAGAAGCCTGAAATTTCTCATAATAGAAAAATTTTATAAAAAACGAACCGATCAATGAATACCAAATATTTCCTTATAAGAACAAAGCTAAATAACATTCGTTTTGTGTTTTATTTGTTTTTTAATTTTTGGGGTTTTGTTTTTGTTTTTTTTGTTTTTTTTCAATTTGGCCAACAATTTCTAGCCAAGTATGCTATTCTCGTTTAGAGGATATTTGTTTATTATGATAGCAATATTTATTGCACACATGTCTTTGGTCTCATTAGTAATATATGTAACTGCAATTCTCGGGTCTTCTGAGTATCTTCTGAGAATCCGATCAAAGATTGGTGTTAAATTTCATGGTCGACTTAGTTACTTGGACATTTCCACTCGTGATTGTGCACAATTCTGGCAACAATATTTATTTTTATCGATTTTAGTCGTTGTAGTTATTTTGTAGCTGACATTCCGTTTGTGGCAAACATAACACATTCTTTGGAATTGGAATTTTATTTCTCATATGGGACCATTACAGAAATAAACGTCTACACACTGAAAACTGCGACTTTATAAGAACTGTGAACGAACACGTCGAAGCGGTGCAATCTTTAGCAAGCTTTTCTCGCTAGATCAGTTACGATTGAGTACTGAGTGTGATCCTCACTGTGTGTTGCATCCTTTAAGCTGGAGTCAATATAACGACTAAGGACACTCTTCTTTCCTGGGATTTCCTTATTAAAAGAAATAGGCCACATTAAATATGATATATTGATGACATAAAATGAAATATACTTCATATTCGTATACTGATGGAGGCACGGTGGGATGATAGATAGCGACTCCAATTGAGGAATCGGACAGCCATATTCGATCAGTCGAGTTCATTACATTCGCTTACATCCTAATACCCTTGGATAAAATAGCAGGAAAGACTGGGTCCTATAGCCTTGGATGGCAACCGGTCTAGAAGAAGACCAGTTCGGAAACCAAACCAGCCTGAAGTTCCGTCAAGTTATCTACCCAAGAAACGGCTACAGTACATGTGGCACCGCTACGACACTAATGGATTATAGGACTCGTGATGGTGATATTTTTTCGTAGGGATGTAAGCATTGTGGTCTGCAACATATATTTTGGCAACAGTGTTTGGTCATAAATAATAGTTGACAAAATGAGTTTTTTTTTTTTACTAATGTTCAACCAATAAATACTCAAGGTTACCCAATGAGATGAGTAATATGGACATAATAGGAAGAAGTAGGGTGTGAATATTATGTAGAATAGACACTAAACATAAAGGAATTAAGATTCGAGTGTTCAGCGAAACATTCTTGCGGGAGTCTGAACAAAAAAGTAGCAGTTCTTAGAAAACGCTATATGAGTAGTTCCTGTTTACAAAAGGAATAAAAACGCGAAATGAGGGTGATTCAACCCAGTAGATGTAGCAAGACGAATATTAGCTGTAACGGGCTGAACTGAATGGAACATGTCTAAATATTTGGCAAGAAGTAACGAGAGAGAAATTCTCTACTAGAAAAATATATTTACATGTCTGATTTATTTAATTTCCTATACAAAAATGGCAGAGTTGTAGGCAGTTAAGTTCGATAGATAGATATGAATTCTCTCTCTCTCTCTCTCTCTCTCTCTATATATATATATATATATATATATATATATATATATATATATATATATATATATATATATATATATATATATATATAGTGCGATGGGTACATTGTCGCAAATTTATATATTTTAATTTCGCGCATGCACGTTTTCTATTTTTGATTTTGTCGACTGTAGAGTATATTAGTGTCAGTTGGACACCGTCTGTGAGAAAAGGAGCACCATGACGAAATTCCTGCCGCCAGAAATTTGGAAACTATACTATACTGGTTGTCATTTGCGCCTGAAGCTCCAATGCGAACATTTTAGAGCGTTTGGTTGTCAATCTGAGTTCAATGCAGAGGATTCGGAAAGAGTTGAATGATATATCCATTCAACATCATAGTGTTTGGAATGATCACTAGTGATGGTGACGTTATGCATCTATCCATCTCCCCCCCCCGGCAGCATTCACCAACTTAAGCAAGAGACAGAAACCCTCTGAGGGCCGCAGTTGAAGCCAATGCTGATTTTATTGAATAAATCTACTCTTTACTATTTCAAGATATTTTGGTGTAATCTTTGAAAATATATTTTAAAATGAGGTGTCAATGTTATTTACATTTTATGCGTAATTTAGCCAACAAATTATCCATCGGACCCTGTGTATATATATATATATATATATATATATATATATATATATATATATATTTGAATTGGACAAAGTCCGACAATTTATTTAAAGACATTTATATGTTTAACGTTCTTTTTATAGATACAAGTATTGTATTTGTGTATTCTTTTTTAAATGTATTTTTAATCATTTCACCCCAAGCAAGATGATAACGTATCTAAGACTTCAATTCTTACTTGGAGTGAAAGAGAGAGAAGACATTAGTTAGGATAAATGAAGAAAAGGGCAATAAAGGAACAAGTCTCAAGTTTACAGAAAATGCCGACTGGCATTGAATTCAAATGTTTGTAGATCACAGGTGGCAATGACGCTAGAAAGCGGAAGGGTGTTGCACACGCGAGAAGAGAAAACCATTAGAATAAAACATAGGGTTTCATTTAGTACAACAGTAAAACGGTGAGACCTAGTTGCCAGTCTAGTTGTACCATTAAACGAGGTGAGCTCATTTGAATAACTGCCATGAAAATATTTACAGAAAAGACAGGAGGAAGCCACGATAAGTCGGTGGAAGAAGAACTAAAGTCGTGATGCACTTGGATTTTGTCGAGAATCTCGAGATATATATCCGGCTCACGGAACCAGAAATGACAGCCATAGTCAACGAACGGACGAATGGTAGATTTATAAATGTGCAAAATGGATTCGGGAGAGAAAAATAGTTTAGCACGACGCAGTTAACCAATTTTCCTAAGAACAGACCTAGGAATTGATACAATATAATTTTTGTTCTTCATCTCAGTGGAAATATTAGCCTAATAAAACGCAGGCATGTGCGTCAGTATATGTGTATGCAAAGAAATATAATTTTGGAAACACTTTTTGTCAGCAGTTACAATGATGCAGATTTTGATTATAAATAACATTTAATAATATTTGCTTTCATTGTATAATATTTCATTGGAAGCAATATATTCCTGAATCATTTCGTTTTGAAGAAAACTCATCTCTCTATCACACACATGTTATATATATATATATATATATATATATATATATATATATATATATATATATATATATATATATATATATATATATATGTGTGTGTGTGTGTGTGTGTGTGAAAGTTCTCTGAATATATCTGCTTTATAATAGACAAATTGAATAAAACACACAGTAGAAAAACAGTATTTAGTTTTTGTCTACGCAGTTCGTCATCCGACTTTATCAAAGCAAGTGATGATAAAGAAATGAAATGTTGTACAATTGATCAAAAATTTTAAAAGGCGCTCTTGCGAAAGTCACTTTTTGGATATTAGTAATTTTTTTCTTCTAAGTATATGTTCTTTTTTTATTGTCTACTTTATTCAATTTGAGTTTTCTACTGATATATTCTGAGAACTTTCACCCATTGTTGACATGGAAAACAAAAACACACACTTAGTCAAAAAATATTACTAATATCCCAAAAGAGTTTTTCGTAGAAGCCTCTTTTAATTTTTTGAATTTCGAATAACTATTACAATACTTCGTTTGTGTTTATCATCACTTGTCTTGATAAAGTCGTATGACTCAACACGTCGGCAAAAGCTAAGTAGCTTTCTATTGTCTACTTTATTCATATATATATATATATATATATATATATATATATATATATATATATATATATATATATATATATATGGATGAATGTTAAAAATATATAGTTTTAAGTTATGCTGATTTTTCAACTGCACAATGTCAGTTTCAGACTGTGTGTAAATATAAAAGTGGATACTGAGGCCAACACCAAGTGGCGACCGTCTGTTTTGATGCATGAATACATTCTTCAGACACATGAATTGAAGATTGCGTTCAAGCTTGAAAAAGACTATCGCCACTCGTTGTTGACTTTAGTGTCCACTATATATATATATATATATATATATATATATATATATATATATATATATATATGCATAGAATTAATACAAAATCTCACTTTATTGGTATATTCTCCCTCATTACTTCTTTGTTTTTCTTCTATTTGTACATGTTATATATATATATATATATATATATATATATATATATATATATATATATATATATATATATATAGGTATCTCTACTAATTCGCTGAAAAAAGAGCATACTATGATGAAAAAATGACCCAAACTTGATAAAAACAAAGATTTAGCGTCAAAATATTTTTGTTATTATTAAGAGGGAAAAATTATTTTTCGATTTTTCAATTCATTTTTTTTTATCATTTCTAGCACCTTTAAAATTTGGGTTACAAATCTTATTTTTCTTTCATTAGCGCGAGGTTCAAGGTTTATTATAGGAGATTTTAGCGTCTTTTTTGCGGTAAAAGGACATTGATTTGGAAATTCTTGCAAAAGTTTAATAATTGTCGGACTTTATTAAAAAAAATTTCCGGGTTAATTCACAGAATTATTAAATTATTTAAATTATTAAATTATTTTAGAATTTTTTTTTTAGAATGAGAAACATGAGTATAACTTAACTTATAACCTAAAATAGAAAAATTCCTTGCTCGATTGAGATGTATGGCATTGTATTCAGACTCAAAATATTAAGATAGAAAAATTCATTTGTTTTAGAACCAAGAAATGCCCCCTATCATAAATGAATTGATGATCTTTGAAAAAGATATATGATGCATTCATTATCATCAAAACTGTTTCTAATTGAGGTCTTGAATTAACATGTTATCTCATCTTCAGTGTATTCTCATTCGTGAATATTTTGCCAGCCTTCTCTGATCTCTGCGAGTTTACGGATTCGTTGCATATCTTCCTTGATTGTAAACTTCTCCAAAGAAATAGTGGGATATTTTTGTCTTGTTTTTTTAATATCTCGGGTGAGCGTAGTTCTTTGATGACCTCTGAACGTTTTGGAGTCAGCCTTTTCAAGGTAGCATTTCATGGCTTTATTAGCTGAGCATTCTGGATCCATTCACCAAATATGTTCAAGAAGTTTCCATCTTCCTTTCAAAATGAACAAAGGCAAATGAGATTCTTGACATCTGCTGTACAAGTTTTTGTTCGAGATATTATGAGGGTACATTTTCCCTATCAGAATTCTAAGTTGTCGTCTGTAGAAATTGTCTAGCTCCTGCTCTCCTTTCTTAGTATGCAACGTCTTAAATAAGTAGTTACTGAACATAAATGACTGGAGCAGCCATTACCTACTCCACCGTATAAATTAGGCATTATGGTTGAAAATAAATATATCAAAAATGCCTATCAGATGTTATAAGTGTTGCAGCATACCTACGGACGATAAGGTGTATGTCCCCAATCGCATAAATACAGTAGTAAATCCTGTATGTTGCTCTGCTTCCGGGCTGAGAGTATTCCCAGACGAGGTTATGTTGAAGGGCAATGTCTCGTCTTGAGAAAGAGCTACCCAAATCCCGTTTTATACGGGGGTCTACGAAGAATTTTTGGCCGAGCCTACGGGCTCGGATACCCTACATTAAATTCGGCCTTGTGCTACAGTTGACCGCGTGGAGCGGTTGGTAGATATTTGCAATTGGAGATTCCGCTCCAGCTGTGCTGGTCATACTCTCTTCCTCCAGGCAGAGAGGATCCACAGACGAGGTTATGTCAAAATTAATTGTGGAATTCCTTTTACTCACTTCTAGCAGTTGACTACTACTTATAAACGCCGCTGGCGAATCCTATATGCGTTGTTCTTCTCCTAAGTATTATTGTTCATTGCCAACCTTCATTTGATTATTCTATTCAGTAACCTTCCTTAGGTTACAACAATAAGTAAAATTGAAAAGTCGTCGAAAATGCTTTTTAAGGTTTATAAAACAGGTAACATATGCATAATTAACCGAAGAGAATATACAAAGAAAGTTAGTGATGCGGTTCCCAAATTTTACATGAAGGGGATAGAGGGATATGTGGATGAGATCAACGGTGAGGCCAAGACGATAACCCCACCCGGTTAAAAATAGGCGACAGGGCCCAACAATTAGATAAAAAAGTTTTCATAATGGTAAAGGACTATAAACAGAATTATCTCCACTACTCATATTCGGACTATTGTCCTTATTTATTTATTTTTTGGTTTGTATCACATGGTTTCGTCGTTGTGCCCCGCAGCCTTCAGGCGTATTTTGATCCGGGTAACTTACAGGGAATTCCAAACTGAGCCATTTATTTAAACTATGGAGGGCAAGTAGACTATTCTTATTCGCCACAACTATCAGGCGAGTTCCATCCTTAGACATGATAACACGAGTCGAGATGACCGTGAAGATAAAAAGAAAAGCCGTGGCAGATGAGCTTAGTTGGACGATTGACACGCATAAGAAGATACCAAAACGCCTGAATCGAACATCACATGGGAAGAAAGGATAGAAATCAAAACCTTACAGGGTGACACTAGTATCAACATACTGACAAAGGCTATGCTTCAGTAGTGGTTGATGGGCAAGTTCGAATACTCGAAAAACCGGCAATCCGAGCAGACGATAGCAGCTATAGCAAAGTGAAATAGAATCTGACCCTAAAAACTGAGAGGCAGCTATCGTAGATTCTATATAAGGACAAGAATTAAATTCGCACTAAATACGTATAGACAGCTAACTCAGCGTTACACCAAAGCTGTCTCACAAGTATGGTCTCTGCTTATCTTGTTTTTCTTGTCTCAGGACGTAGGCGATCGTGTCTCTCTATGATTTCTTGTCTTTTGTAACTCTTAAAATCTTTGTTTTTACCTTATCTCTCTTAAACTCTGTTCGTTCATCTATTTACTCAAGCTCACTAAGTATGTTATGCGTTGTTTCCCACTGCTCTCTTGGCCTTTGTCTGTCCCGTGAATATAAGATTTTCCAAGCCCTTCTACCTGCCCGGGAAACTTCAACTGTCTCTTCCTGATGTTAGTATAAGTTATCTTTTTGTTTCAATCTTCCCTCTAATTTTTGTTATTATTCATATGTTGGGTCCAAGATAAACTCATCATCCTTCTGTCGAACCAAATTTCTGTTGCTTCAACTTCTTCTTTATCTTTGAGGAGTTTTTAAAGCACTCATTGCCATACTTGAGAACAGATATCACGTAGCAGCTTAGTACCCATTTCCTCGTTTCTAGTGTAGTTTTTTTCTATTTCTTAATACTCTGCTTAGCTTTTGGAATGCATCTTTGGCTATCCAAATGTGTCTTCAATTTCAGTGTCGTACTTTCCGTCTTCTATTAAAACAATTCCCAGATATTTAAATTTTCATACTTGTTGGATTTTGGTATCTCCGATTTGTAATTCGGACTTTGGAATGATTCTTTTTTTCACAAAGTTGATATTTTATTAAGACCTATAGTCAGCTGCTGGTGCACAGCTGAGCAGATTAATAATGCATACAGTTAATCCACTAATAAGGAAATCCTCATCCTATGTTAGAAAATAAAAAACTTAGTGAAATTGATCCAGGTGCTCCCAGCCATAACAATCGGAAGGTTGGTTTTCTAAATATTTTATGCAATATATATATATACATAAGTTAGAGTGCACGTTTTTATGCTAGTTAGCTTTTTATATGAGGAGGTAGTAAACTTATTATTATTGGTGTCTCTCAATACATCAAGAAAAGGAAGCATTTCCTTAACATGACAAAAGAAAAACTCATCCAAGCTTCTAACAAAACAATTAAAAATCGCTGTCAACAACCTATGTAAACATATTCATATAACCCTTGAAAAGCAGATAAAACGAATATCTTTGTTGTATTAAATAAATCTGATTATAATTTATATCATAAAAAATTCAAGTTACCTCCCTTAGACAAAACTTAAAAAAACGTCATACCTTAAACTGTTTAGTTTATACTAATTATAATTCAACGTGTTCATACGGATTTAAATTAATTTTAAAAGAGCGCGTTCATGTGTCTTTATAAAAAAATCCCAACTATCAGTTACATTACTTTTTTGTCTTAGCAATTCACCGCTGAAGATGATATCGGATTAGATAGAAATTACTTGGGGAAATAAAAATAGAACGAAAAGTTAAGAAAACTACAGCGTCTTTCTTAATGAATTTACTATCAACATTAAGAAGTCGATCAGAGAATTCGAGAGGAACACAGAAAAATAGTCATGTCGAGATTATTCAGACATGCTTGAATGAAAATATGCTACCTGAATACACCCCCATATATATATATATATATATATATATATATATATATATATATATATATATATATATATATATATAATTATTGTCATCCACAGACAGACTGTCTCGCTGCCTCACAACTCTTCAGTGTGGCTAGACGTCCGGTTGTCTTTAGCTAGAATCTAAATATATATATATATATATATATATATATATATATATATCACCGATATTTCGGGATTAAATCTGACAAATATGTAGTTTACGTTTTCTATCAGACTATTGTCAGCTTTCTTCTATTTATTTTCCATTGCCAAAGAAGATATTTATTCAGACCATTTTTAGAGTTTCTCCAAGTTGCATACTGAATTCATCGCCTCATTTTGCAAAAATACTAATGTCTAAATGTTGCTTGACGATGTCAGAAACGACAGTAATTATTTCATCCGTGTTTCTTGATCAAACAAAATGGGACTTCTGGCGCTGTAGACTTATGTAAATAGAGATATTAGAAAGTGTTGCGAACGGGCAATTTTGAACGGAGAGATAAGTTGAAAATCGGAAATCATTGAATAAATGTTTTAATTACAATGTTTGACTAGTATAACGCATATCGGTGTCCAAAGTGGAATCGGCGAGACGAATTGAAATTACATAGTAGCCTGTTACCCTGGTAGGGAAACGCGTGAAATCGTGAATTCTTCTTCCAGCTATGGGTTAAATAACAGCGTAATCTCTGAACACTACTCATGGGTGGCAACCAATCTAAGAGAAGGAAAACTCTGAATTACAAACCTGGGAGAAGAACCCCACTCCGCTATTTTTCCCTTCCGAGAAAGCATATTAATTCACGGTTAATAAAATAAATGGAATTTGACCCAATAGAATTCAAGGCCACTTGTCCGCGACCAAGGCTAGACTTCAAGTTGGGGGATAACGAGGGCGGTTTGACGAAAATACCCTTCGCATGAATGAATACGTACGTAGACATATGGATGGAAAATGGTAATCTGTTCAACTGCGCATCGACCATACGATCAGACCGGTCAAGGAACTGATGTTGAGACAAATAAATGTACAAGGTTCAGATTGTTTTGAACGAAGGGCCCAAACAATTGGTATTACTGTATTAGTATATTAGGGTGTCAGAGATGAAATGACGCATGTTTTAGCCGTCTGTTTATCCGGTTATTTAACAAAGCATTCTCATAAGTATATAAAAAATCTTGACTTATTACTGAGTCTTTTTCTTTCTAGATAATGTTTCTTTCAATATATTGTTACACCTAAGCCCAATGGAAATGATTACAATGAAACAGTGTCGACTAATATTACTGTATGAGTACAAGCTGAGAAACAGAACCATTTTTGCATCGAATCATTAAATGCCATGAGAAATGGATATTCTTTGACAACAGTAAGAGAGTAGGCCAGTGGTTACATGCAACTGAATCGCCAAAACAATACTCAAAACCTTCAATGCACCCTAAAAGGTTAATGGTTACTCTATGGTAAAGGGGGTTATTTTTCATTCTTAACTCATGAGAAAGTAATAAGAGCAATCTAGCATTATTTACATTAGAAATATAGAGAGATATTCAATGTAGCATTGTGGAGAAATTGAGTGTATGTATGAAAAATTGAAAAAGAAACATCCTAGACTTGTGATTAGGGATGGCCAAATTTTGCTGCAAGACAGCATTTTTCACCTGTCCAAAAGCTGCAGAACTTGGATTATGAAAGTTTGCCTCATCCTCCATATTCACCTGATATCTTTCTTGCTGATTATCATTTAGTTAAGCATTTTGAGCTTTTCATGCACAATAAAACATTATCCAATAATCGAAGCATTTCAACTGTTTATCAGATCAAAGGATGAGATTTTTTTTTAAACATGGGATCTAAAATTTAGATGTAGGTTAGAAAAGAGTCGTTCATCAACATGGTGCCTATTTCAACTAAATAAATTAATGCTTACGTTTCTAAGCGTAACACGTTCAATTTTCTCCAGCTCTCCACCGGGGATGAAATATTAGCCCAGCTTTTCAATTCATTCTACATTTTATTCCCTGTTCTACTGTACCAGTGGGAATCTGTTCATGTTCCCAAGTATCTAGATGTGAGTTCGAAGTCATCTGGAGTGCCTGATACTTCAAAAAAGATTATTGTTGACACCCAGCCACGATGCTCCCCCAATGCACGTCCACATGAAGAGGGGTGCGTCAGCTTCTAGTGGATATGAGGAACTGGTTATGATCATAGAACTGACAAGCAATTATGGGCGACTGAATGGGATATTTATTCTTGCTCATTTTAGTTCTTAATTCACAAACACAAACCATGTACATGTTAACGCCTTCAATGAGTTAAGATCAAAAAGCATAAGAGCCATGCCCAGGGCAACATCATAATATTTATTATTATTATTATTATTATTATTATTATTATTATTATTATTATTATTATTGTCTCTGTTATCATTATTATCACTGTTATTATTGTTGTTGTTATTATTGTTACTATTGTTAGTGTTATTATTATTGGTAATATTATTGTTGTTGTTATTATTAGTACTATTATTGTTGTTGTTGTTATTATCATTATTGTTACTATTCTTATTATTGTTGTTGATATCATCGCTACTAGTTTTATTATTATTATTATCACTGCTAATATATTATTATTATCATTATTAATATTGTTATTTTTGTTATTATTATTATTATTATTATTAGGAAATACTCCATAAAAATACGTTTTAAAAATTAAAAAAAATAGAAAAGAAAAGATTAACAATGTTTAAGAATATTTAGACGAGAATGCACCCCATGACGTCAGTCACCTTTCAGTTCCATTCTGGCTCTCGATGTTTCACTTGCCTTATTGCATTGATTACCAGTGCAACCCGATTTTTTAGACAACCGATATTTATGCATAGGCATGTGTTCTTTGTACTTATCTAGGCATTCTTGTTCGATGGGTAACTTGAAGATAGACGTACTGTCTAGTTATTGTTACTTTCTTTTTCGTTATTATTATTGTTATTAATATTATTATCATTATTATTATACAAGCATGTGCATGTACACACTATATGTCTAGTGGTCATTACTGAGAATTGAGTAACAGCAAGTCCATTCAAATCACTAGCACTCACCTACGTATCCTAGTCAATCCCAGAAAAGACATGGTGTGGACAGTCTGAAATATAGGTCGGGTTTCTCGCTAATCCAAACTTGGCTTTAGATTTTTGTTGGAATAATTTGAATTGTATCTTCCGTTATGGGTGCGATTCTAACATTCTAAAATCCAGGTGTTTCATAATTTAACTTTTACATATTATTTTTGTTTTTTTGTACTTCACCTATTTATTCATATACAGGCTGTTTTTATTACTTATTCGGGACCATCCTTGTTTGGATGGAAGGACTGGTTTGAGTGTAGAAAAAAATATTTTTTCAGAATTTTACTTTCTAGGACAGATTCTGGTTTTTACCGATAGAATTTGTCTATATAGTCTGTATGGATTCAATCAAGACGTATGCTGTCAAGACCTATTCACGCCTTGATTTCTTAATCAAGGCATAAATGGAGCCAGATTTCTATTATTATTATTAGAATCAGTTCTATTTCTTCTAATGAAGAGATCTTCAGTAGACATAAGGAATTTTATAACTCTTCCCTGAGTGGCAGTGGTTAGAGAGTGCCCAATATTAAATGCATAAATCGCATTATTATTGAATATAAGGACAACATAAACCTTCTAAATCAAAGGAAACTGTAGGCATAAATTACCTTTTACCCTGCTTTCTATCTAGTTGAAATATTGTATATAATAATGAAATTGTATTGTAAGTCTATAAAAATATTCTATTTTCTTTAAGTTTTCGATAACTATCTATATTTATTTGCTAAGAGTTCAATACAAAGTGAATTATTTAATTAATATTTAAACAGTTGTATCTCTTATTGAAGTTTGAAATTTGACGGGTAGATTGCGTTGTCTCGATAGTTATGTTGGAAGATTGAATCTTAATGAATCTGTCGTTCGATATTTGCGTGCTCATATATTCAATCACATTTATGTGTTTGTCTATTATGACGTTATGTCTGTATGTCTAGTCACAACTAAACCCTTCTCCCCTGTCTACTAAACCAATCATCACGACCCTGTCGATGTAACTGACTATGTAGTTATATATTGCACCTTTTAATTCCGCTCAGATTCGGACGAAAAATTTTAACTATTTCTAAGAATAATACATGAAAGTTTAAATATATTTTATCCGTTTTATTCTAGGGATAATTTTGTTAGTTTCTAAACATGATGCATGGTTACATTTAGAGTTTAATATACGTGACTTATATTTTTTTAATTACTAAATGTTGGAGATTAATTGTTTGTCCTGATTTCATATAAAATCTAATACTTATTTTAAAGCATTAATAAATTGTATCATATACATGTAATTTGATTGGCCATTACATCTTACGTAAAAATATATCCCCTAGTGGGGTGTAGTGGTTGGTTTTTGAACGCTTTAAAATCTCTTTATTTTACTTGCAACACCATCACTTGACAAGATACCAGAAGTTTTGAAACAAAATGTTTATTTTTGTAGTGATATTATAATATACATATGTTATAATTTTAAATATTATTATTATTATTATTATTATTATTATTATTATTATTAGAAATTAGCCAAGAAAGAAAAATATCGAAAAACAGAGAAAGAGAGACTGTGTTTGAGTGAGAGAGGGAGAAAGAGAGAGAAACCGAAAGAGAGAGAGAGAGAAGTTGTAAATAGTAATAAATTCCGCTAGGGAACGATAGCGGATTGGGTTTCTTCACCCAGGTTTGTAATTCACATTCTCTTAGATTGGTTGCCACCCAAGAGTAGAGATCACGGACTACACTCTTATTTAATCCATAGCTGGATCAATAAGAGACGATTTCATATGACCCCCACCCCCACCCCAATGTAACAGGTTATCATGTAATTTCAATTCTTCTCGCCGATTCCACGTTGGACTCTGATATGCGTTACACTACCCAAACATCGTAATTAAAACAGTTATTAAATGCAGTATTTACATTATTCGGACTATTGTCCTCATCTTTGTCGCCATATTTGTCACAACGTTTCGGCCGTTGTACGCTCCGGCCTTCTTCTACCCCAGTGATCGAAATAAAGGGTTCGGTTCGAAATTCCAACCACCTGAAGAAGGCCGGAGCGTACAACGGCCGAAACGTTGTGACAAATATGGCGACAAAGATGAGGACAATAGTCCGAATAATGTAAATACTGTACATAATACCTCATCTCAGAAATATAGACAGAGTTATTAAATGATTTCACATTTTCAACCTATCTTTCCATTCAACCCTGCTCGTCCCCAACCCTTTCTAATATAATTATTTACACAATAAAAAGCCCCATTCTGTTTGACATCGGAATGC
>OZ038481.1:54361306-54403806 GCA_964036315.1 Acanthosepion esculentum
CCCGACTCTTTCAGTCACGACGCCAAATGTGACGTCGGTCCTTTGTGACGGGCTAACCCTGGGACATCGATTGAAGTCTTGTTGGGTTCTAGTACCAACTTGTCGTACCCGGCTCGCTTCCAACGCCTGGTCACCGAAGCAACTGCTTTGATCTCGATTCAACCCACCCACGTTGTGATTTGATCTTAGGTTGATGAGATCAATCAGACGTCGGGCCGTAGTGCGAGCCGAATCCGGGTCAAGGTGATACTGCACAATAAATGTAGACAAAAAAAAACAAAAGCACAAACAACAACTTCAAGGCGAGCGACTGGTTAGGAATAGGGATTAATTTTATGTCGGTTTGTTGAGTTACAGGAGTGCGTCTCTCTCTTTCTCTCCCAGCCCGAAGAAAAAAAATGTGGATTGTAACACTTTTGCATTCCTTAACTACTTCTAGATATCTGGGTTGTTTTTCAATAAAGTCGTCTCTGGTGGAGAATATAAGTCAGACTTCTATAATTTGTTCTTGGTTAGAAGTCTAAGTCGGAAACTTGTTTTGGTGGGAAATCTAAAGTCGGACTTCAACAAATTTGTTCTTGGTTAGAAGTCTAAGTCGGAAGGCATGGAATCGTGCGGTCACCTGTGCGAGGCGTTATGTATCCGAGTCCCCTTGTCTCTTGGGCTCGATTGGATCTCTCTGCGAACTGCACTGCACTGCTCTCTCTTACTGTACTGACTGTACTCTCTCTCTCTGGACTGTCTAAAACACCCGAAGACGTTTGCTTATATGGACGCCGATCAAAACCTGGCGTGGGGTCGGACGTGGTTTGGCCACCACGTTTATTTCAAATCCCCAATAAGGATTTCCTTTGTTTTCGGTCAGAAATATTTATCATTTTTGGAAATCTTCTTCCACTCCCACCCTCTTCTGCTCTCATATTGGGTATCTCACCATACTTTAGAGGGCGTCAACGGTTTTCCCACTTCCTCGCAGTAACATCTCACACCTATCCTCTCAATGGGCGGTGGCAGGCCTCCTCCCTGCGTCAGATGATCACTTCCGCCTGGCTATTCGGCCAATAGGCGTCAAATGATAATCTCAATTTTTATCCAACTTCATGGCATATGGAATTCCTCAATCAAGTTTTTCGCCAACATTAAGTGGACGGAATTTTGGCGAAAATTGGGTTAATTAAGAAAGACACAATAACATGGCTTTTGTTATCACAAACGAATTTCAACAGAACACAGATGCCCTGTCCAGCCTACCTCTCCTCGATCCAGGGCCGGGCTCCGTGTGCGGCCGGCAGACGACCCACCGAATACTGATAACACAAGTTCGCCATCCTGACACAGCCAATGTTTTATCTGCCCAAATGCTCTGGGATTCATCAACCAACCCCTACGACAATGACCTTTTTTCTTTTATCATCTAAGTTGTTAAGTCTTGTCCCTCTGTTTCTTTCTTTTCTTTCTCTTTTTCCTTCCTTTGTCCTCGCAGAGAATTTGGCATATCTCAGCATCAAACTTCAGCGAGAAAGTAAAAATGATTATCTTGATTCGCACTTGAAAATAACAAAACAAAAAATCCTTTTCCGATCCCCTGTTTTGGGAAAATAACAAAACAAAAAGAATATCGCTCAGTATGTCTTTCGTTATATCTATCGGTCTAAGTTATCGCTCAGTATATCTTTCGTTATATCTATCGGTTTAAGTAATCCCCGTAATTAACTTCTGTGGTTAATTAATTGGTTAATTAACCTGTCGTTTCTAAATAGAGTTACACGTTATTCGTTGTCTCCTCTTGATCCTCTCATTTTCAATATATCCTGGGAGTGTCGAATTCTCCTCCATGCCTTGTTCGTTTTCATATGTACCAGATTTTTATTATTATTATTCAAAGGACATGTGACCTTTTCCTTTACATTTTCCTTAAGACTTCCTTTTGGCTCAAACCCTAGAAATTGTAGAAATACAACTTTGATCCCTCATGTTTTCTCTTCATCTGTGAGATAATGGTCTAACATTCACTGACATATTCTTTTCGTTTTATGTGCCATGTTCTTTCAGGACGTAGGCGATCATGGCTCCCCCTCTCTCTATTCCTTGCAGCTCACAACAAGTTCCTTCACTCTGCTTCCTCCCCAGACCACGTTCTGTCATCCACTTGCCCGCCAGGTATGTCACGCGTTGTTTTCTCCTGTCGCTCTTTCCCTCTATTCGACCCATGAGTATCAGATTCTCCATGCCCTCCTTCCTCATTATGTGTCCCAGAAACTTCAGCTGCCTCTTTCTGATGTGACTATAAGTCTTTTCCTTGTTTGCAATGCCATATAGAGGATTGATATTACATAGTAGTTCAATACTCTTTCAAACTAATTTTTCCAGTTTCTTAATGCTTTGTTTAAGCTTCAGAAGGCATCTTCAGAGTTCCCTGTCATATTTTCTACCGTTCAGTTATATCGCTTGACCTGGTAAAATTGGCCTAAATAAGAGGAGGTCTCAATAGACATACAATGGAAATTTAGCGCCTATTAAAGCCTTTGAAACATACAAAACAATTCAAAAAGACATATCTCAGAATAATCCTATTCATGGCTGATAGAGTTGATCAGTACACAGCGTTAACGGCGCTGAAGAAAATGAATACTAACACACGTGGATAAAGTGATATCCTCTTTGCAAAGAGATAATTAACGTGGGCATAGATCAGATTACACGATTACCGGGTGAGGAAACGGCAAAAAGAAAATAGATATCTTTCAGCTGCATTTTTCATTGTCTAAGAACTTATTGCTTCATAAATCACCAACATACCAAAAGGTATCTAATAAAGGAGTACCCTATGCTTCTTGAACATTTAAAAAAAAAAACTCATTTCACACTATGAAAGGCAATAAAGCCACTAAGACGCAAAGAGTTGCTGAGAGTGAAAGAATATGAGAAAAACATAATTGAAGGGAGAGGATAATAAAAGAAGAGGTTTGAAGTAAAAGGGTGACGATTGACGTTGCTTTTAATTTTTTTTAAATCAGAGTTTACAGGAAAACACAAAAAAGAAGAGAGTTGCGCAGGCGAGAAACGAAAGAAAAAACTAATAGCAAAGTACTTACGGTTGCAAATTGTTGCAAAAATTGGTTGGAAGCACACACAGGAAAAGAAAGGTAGTACGAGTCCAATAGGTTCACTCGGCAAAACAAATCCGCACTTCTTGCCTGGATTTCCAATAGGCCAGTCACCGTCCCAAACGAAAAACCGAACGCCTGTTAAATGCGCGTACTATGTTTTATAGACCTGACCCAGCCAACACTCAGTCAATAAGCGCCCAGAACCAGTCATTAAAAATGGCTACAAGCGACAGAACCACTTCGATCAGCACGAAGTGCTGTCCGATTCACCGTCCGTCCGAAGTTCGTCGATTCGCCGTCTCCACACTCTCTTGCAAAATATACACGCGATTCTGGCCCATTTGGGTTGCCGAGGTAAGTCACCGCTACACTCCCCCCCTCCCCAACTGATCTCCTGATAACATCTGATGCATCCCGGGGCAGGTCTCTTCTATCGGGTATTGCTTCGAAGAGGAACAACGAGAGTCTCGTTCTCAGACAAACTACGGTCTGGAGTGTCATCAGGTGCTCCGGCATAGCTGGTACTGGAGGAATCACCTGGTGAACTAGATTTTAAATACACAAATCGTTCACTCGCCTCTGTGTCGCTATCAGAGTTTGATGATGGATATCATCCCAAAGAAGTGCGTCAATTGTTCACTTGCCGCGGCGTTCCATCAATCCACACCGACTGCAGACTGATTACTTGGAATACTCGACCCGTTTTGAATCTACCGTGTGGAGACTTTATCCAGACGATGTCCCCATCTTTGTATACTCCTTGAAAGTTTTGCGGTGCAGATGAGGGCGTGGTATCGATGTTTCGTACCCGGATGTGGTACTTATGCAGTACGGCAGCCGGTGCTGTGGAAGCTGAATGACTGTCCTTGAGAGCCAGTAGACAGCCTCTGGCACCGAACATTGCTTTCTGGCTGCGATGGTCTTCATACTTCTATGACAGCGCGGTCCATAACCTGTACATGAGCGCATCGGAATCTCAAGTGTACCCCCAGCTATTTAAAAATTTCTTAAAATTCTTACAGGTAATTGCAGTGTCGTTATCTGTCATAGAAAACTGATTTCAGCTGACGATTAACATTAGCGGAGACTTGTCGTGGCAGCGGTCGCCATATTGCGAATCAAGAAAGGCCGCAACCAATGAGTGTTAGAAAATGACCGCCTCTGTAGTGGGTAATGTCCATCGGCAATCTAGTCCAAGTTAATTTTACACCTAATGTCCAGTTCTTCCAACGTACCGGTGCTTGATTAACTGACCGGCAGGCTTCGCAGGTTTTAACAACAGTTTTCTAGACACTAATAGGTCAATAGACCTGGCAAAATATAAAGTCCTCGTGGCCACGTTGGTGGTGTATATTGGTCATCTGGTTCTTGTTCAATCTACTCACCACGATGGACCAGCCTTTCGGCAGTGGATCTTCTCTATGACTACGTAAGTCCAACTACCTCCGTGGCACTCGGGTCAGGCAGTCTGCGCGGTTTAGACAGGAATTAGCCAACGTCACATCCATCGTCATGGCGTATTTCTCTGTCAATGCTCGCAATGTCTCTAAGCGCCGTCTTACCAGCATCTCACTAGCCGCCTTTGTATGTACCCGTGCTTTTCCAGTTAGGGTGTCTGATATCTATCGATGTACGCAGGTCGAATCCGTTACAAAATGTAACACTGATGCCCGCCACTGAATGGCCAGATTTACACGTTTTATTGCTGCATCAAGCTCTGACAAATTTATATACTTGACTTTTTCAGCTGGACGCAACCAACTAGCATCCTCCACAATACTCCTCTGGCCACAGAACTTGCGTCCACCCAACTCACGGGATCCATCTCGCGTACCTTGGCCAGTTTGCGTTTCTGTAATTGTTTGGGAAGAAGACTGGCACTGACATCTTCTTCCCTCAGGCGTTTCCCTGATATGTGCACTCCGATGATATATGGCCGACCTTGTCGCATTTAAAACAACACATCTCAGGGCGGGTCCTTCGGGCTCGATTATCCGTACTCTCTGAATAGCCCTGCATACAATTTCTGACTATATGGTTAGGACCAGAGTACTTATAGCCCATGATAGCTCCTCTACGTGAGTTAGTGGATAGAACTTCCGTGTTTTTGAGCAGACGCGGCGACCGATTCCTCGTGCTCCTTGTCATCAGTCATGACAGCCCGAGCCCGGGTTAGCAACTGCTCCACAGTCATAGTCTCCATCCTAGCCGAAGCCCAAAGAAGCTAACATGTTGTGGTAGACCGCATACAAATGCGCACGCCATCCAACGTGCCGGTAGCGATCCTCCTACCAGCCGAGACAGGCGATGTAACTCGGCCAAAAATTCATCCACTGTTTCATTCTGTCGAAACTATCGCGCCACGAATTGGTCAAAAGCATTGAACGCATCTGTTGCGTATGCGTTCATTAGAGCCCGTTTGATCTCTTCCGCATCTGCCTTCTCTTCCTTACACAGTTAAAGATACACGGCGAGAGCACCGTCGCGTAGTCTTAGCAGCAAGACACGTTCGACTTTGTCCATGTCAGAGAGCTCGCAGGATAACTCAACGTTTTCGATCCATTCTACGATCGGCAGGTCAGTCGCGGCACCGCTGTACTCCGGAATCACCCGGATGTCAAAGGCTTGGTCAGACATCATGGAATGAAAGGGAAAAACGATGGCTGAAATAGCTTGTTGTAAAAATTGGTTGGAAGCACACACATGAAAAGAAAGGTGGTACGTGTCCAATACGTTCACTAGGCAAAACAGATCCACACTTCTCGCCTCGATTTCCAATACACCACTCACCGTCCCGAACGACTAGCTGAACGCCTGTTAAATGAGCATGCCATGCTTTTATACACCTGACCCACTCAACACGCCCATAACCAATCAATAAAAATGGCTACAAGCGACACATATAGTAATTGCAGCAGAAAATCCATGAGACCTAACTTCCAATCTAGTACAGTGCTTAGATTCGTGAAGTCGCAGTGCCATAGACGAGAGCTCAACAGAACAATTCTCATGAAAATATTTATATAAAAAGCAAAGTGAAGTTACATTACGGTGGTAGGAAAGTGACTAAACCCGAGATGCCAGGTCAAGCATGATAACATTGAAGATTCTTCAAATTTTGTCAAGAATCTCTAGTATTGAGCACACAATATATCATTATCATTGTGTGTGTGGTCGTAGGGTCGCTGCGTAACAGTAAACATAACCATTTTACCCCACATATCTAGAGTGGAAGCTGGAAGTGTATACATTAATGCATAGAGTGCAATGGACCCGTCGAAGCCCATTTCTCACTAGATAAAACCACAACTTGAAGATCCACCTTAGTCTCGCATGAGTAGCTGTTTATTCCATCGACTGACTCTCCGTCCTGTCCGTTCTCTAATCTAGGAAACCCGCAGTCCAGCGATGCCGTTTCATGTCAACACTGTAGTTATGGAGCAAATGCTATGATGCCTAGGCATCGTAGTCATCAAAATATCCTGGTATGGGTCCCGGCTCCGTCTCTAGTGTCCCGACAATGTTACCTTGTATCAGTAATACTCGTCGAGGGATCTGACATATTTTGATCTAAAGAATGTCTGGTCTCAACTGTAAACTTGATGAAATAATTGAAGCTAGGCTATACAGAACAACAATACTCTACGACTAGTTCCTTTTTTAATGTTATGTCTTTTAATGATGTAGACGATTCTAGCTACACACGCATTCCTTTCTTTAATATATATGAATTGCAATTACTTATTGGTATATATAATAGAGTGTCATCCAGTTATCTTCCCTTTTTGTTAATACAGAGTAATACATCTCCTAAACACTCATCTGTTCTACTATTTAAACCATAGCTGTGGAGAAAAGTCATTTAATCATGTTTTTCTCAGAGACATTTGTTGAGAATTTGTATGCAATATAATAGGCGGGAAATTTAACTCGGTTTGTCATGTTAAAGTTTTGTGCCGTTCACCGTTGAAACCACACCTCACTAACAATATACCTAAAAGTAAAATAATCGGGCATTTTCTATTGTGATGAAAGATTGTACTCTAAATGAAACTTCTTGCTTTGAATATCTACTGGAGCTCTTCAACCCAGACTTCAAGTGGAATTCTTATATACAATCTATTATTAACGATGCTGAGAAATCGGTTCCTTGTACCAGTGTGCAAATGGTCTGACGCATCGGGCCATACTCCATCTTTACAGGTCAGATCAAAATTTGGCAATCGCTGCCATATCTAGGTTGAAATTGCTTGATCGTATCTTTACAGTTTTGACTGAGTTCGAAAGCGTCTACGCATCCTTGTGGGTGATGATTTATTTTCCACCCCATAACACATTTATACACAAGCAAATCATCAGAGTATGAAGTAAAATTATATTTACCAAGTTTATTCTGCTTTGATTAGTACGACACAAGGCTAAATGTACAAAATTCAGATCGGAAGATTGTGTGGTGCCAATGTGAAATTAAGTAAATATACCAGAATGGGAATGACACTGGGAAGTCAGAGGTCTAAAGCTATCGGTACATATAATGAGCTATGAGATCCCACTCAGCGGACCTAGCATAGAAATAAATACCATACGAGGCTATAAAAAGGAAATGGTGGAGAAAACCAAGCTTCATACGAGTAAGAAAAAGAAGCAATGTTGAAGGAGAGTAAGCGTGACAGCAGGACGGAAGGCAGTAAGAGAATTAGTTCAATGTTGTAGGTTCTGAATCTTCCCCCATGGAAAGAGCTTAGGCGTTTTTTAGCGAAATTGGTGACTGAGTTATTGGGAGTTGAATCCCTAGCTTAGTGTCAGTTGGAGCCTTAACTGGGCAGTGCTAAAATTCACAACCTAAGATATCATAAATTGTTCACGTGTATATATATATAAAATATATAGAAGTAGAATATATATTAGTAGAAAATACTAAAATTATAGATGAACATACAGACATTAGACGCCTTAAAATCTTAGAGGCATTACATATTAAAAGAAAAAGACTTATTAATCGTATAGATTATAATATATCTGGTAATATATTGCAATGTTTCTAATATATTTAAATTTTGTAGCGTATTCTTCGATCTTTTGGCTTGTGTATTGGAAATCTTTTTCACGCTGTCACATGATAAAAATCTACGCCATGCACGTGATATAACATCATCGCGTCTTTTGAATTTAAAAGGAATTTAACGTTTTTAGTTTGTAAAAAAGTAGCAACATTATTACGCTACAAGATAATTGGCAAATGTTTGTTTAAAAAAAAAAAAAAAAAGAATTTTGACTAAAATATTGACCCTGAAGATGAACAATGATGTTCGAAAGCGCTAGGTCATCGTATGGACAATACATATTTCGAAACTATTTTCAAATAAAAAGTCTCAATAGAGAATATGAGAAAATTCAAAAGAAAATATGTAAGACTATGTTGTCTTTAACATTCAACACTACATGTTTGAAAGAAAAGTTGCTGCCAAATTACACACACACACACACACATATATATATATATATATATATATATATATATATATATATATATATATATATATATATATATCGGGTGTTCCCAAAAATTTGACATCATTTCACAGGCCAATAATGTTGACAATTCTTGTTGAAATAACCTCAAATTTTCACAGAATGTATAGAAATAGATGAAGATTTTATATTTACCATTTTATTTCTATTATCTCAATGAGAATCTGCCAAGAGATGGATCGGGCGTGGTGGAGATAAATATGGTTTTCCGATGAAATAACCGTTGCCGACCTGTCTCCGTTTTATTTCTTTTTATGGAGATATGTGAAGGGTCTGGTCTATGTACCTCCTCTTCCTGCTAGCTTTGATGAACTCAACTGAATCACTTTTGCACTGGCTAATGTTACCGACGCCTGCTGTAGCGTGTTTGGCAAGAGCTTAACTACCGACTTGATGTGTTCCGTGTCACAGGCGGTGCACATATTGAACACTTATGAAATCGGTCCCATAATAAACTTATGATGTTCAACACCTAAACTGTTCAATTTCATTGAATAGACCTAGTAGTTTTCAAGATAACTGAGTGTTCCCGTATATGCACCTGAAGAAGTCCGAAGTCTATAACGGTCGAAACGTTGTGAGGATAACAACAAAAATGGTGATATTAGTCCTAATGTAAATAATGATAACTCCTCGTAGCAGATATTTAGGCAAGAACACACGAATACAGACAGCGCAAAAATGAAATAAGATTAACTGAACATCACAAAATTGAAATATTTCTCGTCACTCGGATAAGTTGGTTTCATGTTTAATGAGATCTTTTCAAGAAAGCAATTAATTGAAAGCGAAGCATATAAATAACTTATTAGTTTGTTTTTGCCGTTCTGCGTCGGAGAGTGGTAGAACAACTGCAATAGGAAAAAAAAGTTGTCCCCTCCAAAAACGGCGTAAAAGTTTGAATCTTTATTTCTGATTCTTGAAATATGTCAATGAGTATGAACCGTTGCGAGCAAAAGGGAATATTGGTAAGGGTCAACGGTTAGCTCTTCTAGTCTGTCTGACAATTATTAATGAGTATTGACTTCGATTCTCACTGGCTGCCCTGTAAAATATTCGACATTAACCTGAAATGCTTGTCATATCGTAAAACCAGCCAACCATCAAACGAAAGTACTCGTCAAAAATGAATCCCAGATCAACAATGAAAATGGACTTTCAATCTCCAAGAATTAATGTCTAAGATTCTAAACAACGACGGTAAGCAATTAGGGGTTAAGTTGCTGTTCCAAAAATAGAAAGCTAGCAATTAATTAGTTAATTCTGAACGGATCCAGTGTACATTTTTGCAATACCTGATCCAAGAATTAAACTCACAATTTCCAAGAATCTGGCTGAGTTTAATAAACACTTTTATCCTCTAGACTATGTCACCGCCATAAAATTATATAAGGATTCATATCGCACACTGAAAGACAATGCATTAAAAACATTAAATAGTTTAAATAGTTCTGCCAATTTAAAAAAAATATATTTTGACATATGACAAGAGTGAGGAATTGAGAAATAGAGAGGATTCGTCCGTGCGTAGACGGCAACGTCATCTCCTCCCCCAGGTTGACTTTGGTGAAAACGAAGCCATCCTTCAAGACAGCGAAGTGTCTACGACTGACGTGTGAGAGCTAAAAGCTTTTTCATCGACTGTCAATTAAGCCAGAACAAGCCGCTGATCTTTTCTGAAGTGACCGAAGAAGTTGCAATCCTCTTGATACGAAGTCACGCGAGATAGTTCAAATTGAATTGGTAGCTCTCTCTCCCTTTGGTCGGAAAAAAAGTAAGTCATGCAGAAATAACATCTAATGAGTTGTTCTTTATGAAGAAATGATCAATCAAAATGCAGCGCGTTTAGCACGTCTCACAGTTGTCATTAACTGATTTCCTTTCCGTCCAACGCCTTCAATGAATCATCATTTTCACCCGCCTTTATACAGGTTAACACCAGTAAAATAAACTAGCCCTCTTTTTCTCATGCAACGAAAATGACACACATCCGCTCTGAGTTTTCTAAAGAAAAATAGGAAAGGAATTAAACAGAAAAATGGTGGGCATTATCAATTGATGTTTTATTGGAGATTAGCGTATGAGGGTCGATCAAAAAGTATCAGGTCTGGTGCTATAAAAATATAGCTACCGCACATATCAATTCGACATTTAATCACCTCCGAAATAGTACCCTGCTGAATCTTTATCCATCGTCGGTTCCATTAATGGAAGCATTACTAGAATGTTTTTTTTTGTATAGCAATTAGCAGCCTCATTGCGTTCTCATAGATTGCCTCGATGTCTTATTTCTCTCAAGTGTGATTTGAATTTTGGAGAGGAAGAACGATTGAGATCTGAGGAATATGGTGTTTTAGGGACCTACGGAATGTTGCCATGTTCACTGATATAACTTTTGTGGTGTAAAGAGACGGCCACACTTTGAACGCTTTCTTTCCAAGAACTACCATACGCAGAGGAAGCAAGGGAGAACATTAAGACTTAGTGTGCAGGCACAACAGTGGTCATGGTATAACTGCACCAAGCGACTTCACTGCGTTACCATAGCAACAAATCCAATACTTTTAGTCAGACATCGTATATCATCAGTTAATGTTTTAACCTTTTTCCAGCGATACGAGCATCAGTTGTAAAGTTTAGAATTCATGAGGCCATAATTCCTGAATATAACACATTTCTTGAAGTATATGCCTGCAAACAAATGTTGAAGAAGCAAAACACAATGTTATATCTGTATGCGTACATCTCAAAGAGCAAACAGGCAAAAATGATGACAGCTTGTTGCAAAGAATGCCCGACTCTCTTGTGCATAGAATTATAAAAGGTGTATCATACTCTGTCTATATCTTTGAGATGAGGTATTATGATTATTTACATTATTTACATTAATCGGATTGTTATCCTCATCTTCATTGCCATATTCACATTTCGGCTGTTGTACGCTCCGGCCATCTTGTGGAGAGCAATGATCGCCCACATCTTGAAGGAACACGAACAATTTCGTCCATCGGGGTAGATTGTTCTAGTTCCACGTGCCATTCCTGTCCCGGATGTCTCGGTTATTTCTCTTAAACTCAACTCTCTAAATCTTTTCGTTCACGACTGCTGTACCGTGACATATGACCCAGTGGATAAAGACGTTGGTTGATTAGATCCAGAGACTAGAGCCCAAACATTGTGAGTTCAATACCAGGATACAGCAGTGGTAAAACCCTAAAAAAAGGACTTGGTGAGTAGAGTACATTTGGCAGCAAAATTCCAAGTATGAACGAATGATAGACTTATATATATGGAAGGTAGATTCTGGTAAGAAAAAATGGCGAGCACACAAGACCTACATTCTTAGCAGCTGAACTTGAAATGAATTCAATATAGTCTTTCCATTTCATATCAGCCGAAAACTTAAATATATTTTTAAGTTATTCTTAAGGCAAAAATGAGCATGAAACTACTCTTTAAAAGATTTTTTTCAATTTTCTATGTGTTTGGCGTGCAGGTTCCTGTAACCTTGTACAGTTGAATAAGACTTGAAAGTTAAGCAAAGAAGAATGTTGCTATATTTCAGCTGCCAAACATTTTATACTGATGACATAAGTACTTTCTACAACAAATCATCCTGCGTATGACGATAAACTACATCTGGCAGCAAGGCTTCTGATCGGAAGATTTTGATGAGTCTGGAACCACCTCTTAAATGCTGTTGCTCCCAGATCCTCCCTGAGCCGGGGTGGTAGCATCTTGTAGAGTCCTAGCTATGGGCAAATTGTTAAGCCCCAAACTAAGGTTAAAACACTATGAAAGTATAAAAAAACTTATAGTAAAAATACCAGAAATATATTTTTATAGTAAAATACCAGCAATACAATTCTGTGAGAAAAAATATTACCAGCTATACATCTTTTAATAAAAAATTACCAGCAATATATATTTTTTTTGTCAAAGAAATTACTTATGCTCCGAAGAAAATTTAATTTCAGCATTAAGCATTATGAGCCATAAGGAGTTGATCAGCCGCTAAACAAACAAATACAAAACAAGCAAGCAATTCACGGGTATATTACACTGTTATATTACCCTGATATTCAGTGATATTTAGCAGGATAGGTTCGTCAGCCATTTTGCAGAAGAGCTATGACTGCGTGATCCCCTAAAAACCCTGACCTTGAACTGGAATTTGGATAAACGAATTAAATGCTGCTTCATGCAAATATACGTATTCCTATAGGAAAGAAAATCCGATCATTTTTTTCCATCCAGCATTTCATTGTGGAGCGCAATTTTTTGTTATGAATTAGTATATAAGATCGATATCATTGAAAAAATGTTTGCTTTTTATTCAATATTCATTTGCAATGAAGACAACAAAAAATTCCTATAAGATATATCTAAATACACAGGACACCGATTCATAATTTGCTAGATTATATTCCTAATGTATCCTAGAATGCAGTTGCTTATATATATATATATATATATATATATATATATATATATATATATATATATATATATATATATATATATATATATATATATATATATATATCCAAGTATATTTTTAATTCTGACCATGTGTTTTCTAACCCCGCTTTACATTTCAGAAAAGTGGTAACTATTTGCTTTTGACATTTTAAAAAGATTATTTAATTACCAGTCATTTACCAATCGCCTGAATAGGTACAACGAAGTACCGAAATACGAAAGCTCTCGTGTACTGACTTCAACATGCTGTTGTTCTAATATCAAACAAATAATAGTATATATATATATATATATATATATATATATATATATATATATATATATATATATATATATATATATATATATATAGGCAGCTATTTTTAGGGCACGTCGGGTAAAGATGGCTTAGTAAATTTGACACTCATAAGACATATTTGAGAAAAGCAGGATGCAACCTACATAACAAGTTTGTGTAAATGATTGGCAGAATAGGAATTAGAAGAGATAGCGGAAAGACAGCATTTACTAAGAGCTATGAAGGACAAGAGAAATTGTGGAGAGCAATGATCGCCCACGTCTTGAAGGAACACGGCAAATACAAGAAGAAGAAGACACTGAGGATATCAGCTAACGTCACATATCTAAACAATTGTATCAACAATCATAATCTCTCATAAGAAAAAATAATTCCTGATGCAATCAAATTGTCAATCCATCTAATGAGATAAGTGGGATGGAACATCGACTGTCGGCGCTGAATCTATGCGCATTACATATTTGGATTTTCTGTTCTGACTAGTTGATCATTTTAGTTGTTAAACACACACACACACACACACACATATATATATATATATATATATATATATATATATATATATATATATATATATATATATATATATATGTGTGTGTGTGTGTGTGTGTATGTGTGTGTATATGTATGTATATGTATAGAGGGTGTCTCAAATAAATTGACATTAATGAAATTAAACAGTTTAGGTGTTGAACATCATAAGTTTATTATGGTACCGATTTCATAAAAGCTACTCAATAATATTAACTCGAACACGGCCACAATGTGCTGTGTTCGGAAAGTAAGACATTCCTATAACTATACACCCAATTAAATAGCAAAAATAAAATCATCTTTGATAATGGCTAAAAGTATAGCCGAAAGCGCATGGAATTACAGGACATTTTGACAATTTCTACACACTCTGTGTCCAGAAAAGAAAAATTAAATAAAACTCTTTGATGTATATATATATATATATATATATATATATATATATATAGATGTATATATATATATATATATATATATATATATATATATATATGTGTGTGTGTGTGTGTGTGTGTGTGTGTGTGTGTGTGTGTGTGTGTATGTGTGTGTATATGTATGTATATGTATAGAGGGTGTCTCAAATAAATTGACATTAATGAAATTAAACAGTTTAGGTGTTGAACATCATAAGTTTATTATGGTACCGATTTCATAAGTGCTCAATATGTGCACCGCCTGTGACACTGCATACGATAACTCGATAGTTAATCCGGTTCTATACATCCTGTGAAAATTGGAGGTTATTTCGACAAGAATGTGTTTTAATCGTTTCACCCCAAGCAAGACAGGAAGGCACAAGCAAGCAAGGGGTTACAGAGAGTTGGAGCGAGAGCAAAGAGGAGTGATAGAGGAAAGGATAAAGAGAAGGATAGCGGAGGGATCAAGGCATCTGGAGACGTCGATTGACATTACATTTGAATAGTTGGAGATTATAGCTATCAGGGAAACAAGAAATGGGGAGGGAGTCCCACAGGCTAGAGGTTCGAGACATGAAGCTATTAGAGTAGAAGAGACGGTTACATTTTAAAGTTTCGACAGTGAAAGGTTGAGAGCGAGATGCCAGTCTAGTTGAACGCTTAAATTCATGAAGTTTGGGAACCAGCGAAAGCAGCTCATCGGGGGAGTTACCGTGAAAGTATTTGTGAAAAAGACAGAGGGAGGCGACTGCACGTCTGTGAGAGAGCGACTGCAGAGGAAATGCCAGATCAGGGCCATTTATATTGCATATGCTTCTCTGGGTTTTATCAGGGACCTTGAGACAAACAGAAGAGGCTCCAGACCATATATGGCAGCAATACTCCATTGACATGCGAAATGATGTCAAATTTTTTTGAACACCCGGTCTATGAATCAGCCATGCGAATGCCTGTTCAACAAAGTGACAATTGTTGGGAAAACGCTATCTGAGTTGAACTTCTTTTTCACATATGGAATAACGAAGGAAGTGAGCGTGATCTGACTTCGCGGAAATAGCATGGCGTGTCTTTGCTGTAAGAATCTGATTTGATGTTACTAAAGAATTAAACTCACTGAACAGATGGCAATGGGAATAGCGAGAGATAACCTTGGAACGTCGTGTTTGTAGGGAGACAGCGCAAACGACTTGAAAGTTTGCTTTAGTTTGGTTTGTTTTACGGTATATCAACCTCAACGGGTTATTTAATGCCGACGAGATTCTTGTTGCTGGTTATATTTTTTTTCAAAAATGTATAGCAGGTAATTTTTTTTCAAAAATGTATTGCTCCTATTAAAACGTATTTTTACACTTTCATACTATTTTAACCCCAGTTTTGGTGTTAACTATTTGCACATATCTGGGACACTAACTGGTGCTACCACCCCGGGTCAAAGCTGACCTAGGACCACCAGCAATTAAGAGGTTTTTACATGCTCTTCAAGTCCACCTGAACACAGGCCTTGATGTCGGATGCAGTTTATCGTCTTACCCAGGACGCGGATGTAGTTTATCGTCATAGCCAGGACGAGACATGGATGTTTCTCGTGGCCGGAAAGTAAAGGCTGAGCAGCTCTTGTTCAGATATAGCAGAACTATTACATTTGTGGTTAAATTTGACTGTTAAAAACAAAAGATAGGAACAGACACTTCCTGGAACTATAGGGTGAACCGGTAATTTTTGCAGCTTCTTTGGCAGTGTTTTATATATGTATACGTGTTTCATTTATGGTCTATTGTGTACTTGAGCCCCAGTAGGCGTTCAAAATATGAAGCCTCGTTGGTAGTGGGAGCGTTCGTCGTGACTGAAGGCGTTTTGATTTCTACTTCGTTTTAGTTCATTCAAACCGGTATAATTCACTTTTACATTGCTTATCGATTTCTTTTGTTGTGCCTTTTCAGAATTATATGACCGAGGGATTGAACTCAGAAGTGAACTTGAACCCAAAATAAAGGCTTTAATTCTTTAGCCCATGTACCTATTTCTTTTTATCGATTGATTCTTTTTCTAGCGCCTATCAACTCTTTGCAGGTTATTTAAAGGCAGAAAATATTTTTAGATTTTAGGACTTTCTTCTTTGTTTTTTTAGATAATAATGATTTTCGTGATACAAATGTTACTAATAAATGCATTGCTTGGTGAGCGACGATGTGGATTCATACGTTTCCAAGTGAGCATAAGGCAACCCAACGAGAATTGGAAGCCGACTCACCAGTTAATTCCGAGCCATTAACCATTACAACACCTACCACCCAGCTTACTGAAACTGGTGTTCCCAAGCGGTTACCCACCTGGGTATGTATCAGGTCGCAACTTAGCTTAACTTCGGTGATCGTACGTGAACTGGTGTTTCAACGTATTAATGAAGCGCCTTTCAGCTAAAGACAGTGATAGAACTTGAGTTATATCTACAATGTTGGCTGTAATGACAAAAGTACGCAGCTGTAGGCTTTAAGAAAGCTTTATTTAACTAAGAATACATGGTTCGCGTATAGTGTACATTTATAGTCCCAGTAAATAGAAATAGCTCTCTAAAAAATGAGAGTAACAAAACAAGAGGAGACTACTCTTGTTTATTCATAACAGTAGTATTCAGTAATTTCTGGTAGAATTCTGTCATTTCTTTTTTAATCACTACGATGAATTAGGGCCAAAATGAGAATGCTGGTCAGAATAGGAAAGCTAATCCTAATAATTATTCATTAGTATGTTACCTTTTCAGTTTTTCTTAAATAAAAGAAATTACAGGAAATGTTTAACAAGAAAACATTTTATTTAATTACGAAACTGAATTAAATGATTGAATCATTTTTTAGAGTTGAAATTGGTTTCGTTTTTATCATAATAGATACGCTACAGCTTTGCTTCTCTGAAATTCATTTTATTCTAGTTTTAAATAGGACTTTTTTACTGCGGCCGTGAGTAAAATGAATGAGATCTATTTGAATATGGAACATATTGTAATATTGTAACAACAAAAATAGAAGCTTATGAAAATTTATTTAATTATTCTAGCCTAAGCGCTTAAAAACTTTTATTTTATTGAGATGGATGGTTACAAGCGAGTGGGGGGATTGGATGTGCTTAAAAAAAATCATTTTTATTTTTAAGTTAGTCTTACATAAACTGTGTAAAAATAAGGGAATTTAGCAGGGATATAATTTTTGTAGATTAGCATCCATGAACATTTCCTTGGCCATGAGTTTTGTCAGACGCATTTAGACTTGATTTAGACTTGTCAGTTTTTTACTTGTACAACAAAAACAACCATTAATTTTAAATAAAAATATAAAGTAAGAAACCACATCCCCAAATGTATATAAAAAACACGCGTTAAATTTAGTGCATCACAATAGTCTCTGCATGTATCGGACCACTTAGTAGTTTTATGAAACTGACCACTAGTTTTAAGAAAATAGTCCTGCTGATGACAAGTCAAAAGCCATATTTCTTGTACTTTATCTTGCGAAAACTTTGAAAATTCGACAATTAAAAACATGTCTTTTCAATTCTAAAGGTATCATCATCATCATCATCATCATCATCATCAGTATTCGACCAAAGTCAAGATAATCGAGGCAATGCGACCTATCCTTTCTTTAGCTATATAGTATGTGCTACGCCAGTTTTTGAATTCAGAGTTACTTTCTGGTCGACACCCCTGATATTTCCCCATAACTGCGGGGGGGGGAGAAGAAAGGGATTCATAAATTTCCTAGAGGTATTAGCACGTAAATGAATGCAATAGATCCGACTGGAATTCGATTCCTCAATCCGAACTGCTGACTCCACCGTTCTCTCTTTGGGTAGGTTGTATAGATAGAAATAAGATGGCAGCGAACGTTAAACCATTTGCTCACAGAGATATGGCGGTACAGACGGATTCTGAGAAAATTATGACCGTTGACTCTGAGAAACAAGGGCATTTTGAGAAGAATTACTATAAAAAGGGCACTTAAAATTAGATACAGTTGAGATTTTTAAGAGACAACGAGGAAAGAAGAGATGCTCATATGATGCACTGAAGACACGGGGTGCAGAGGGAAACGGTGAATAACCGACCTAAAGAGCTTATGCCAATGGATAGCAGAAAAGGGGTTGAAGTGCAGGCTTACTCAGAGCTACTATAAAGCATAAAACGTTGTGGAACGCCATGACTGCCCACGTCCACAAGGAATACGGCATATTGAAAAAGGAGAAGAGGAAGCAGAAAAAGAAGAAAGAAGAAGAAAGAAGAAGAAAAAGAAAAAGAAGACGAAAACGAAGAAAAAGAAGAAGAAAGAAGAAAAAAGAAGAAGAGGAAGAAGAAAATGAATAAAGAAAGAAGAAAAAGTAAAAGAAGAAAAAAAGAAGAAAAAAAGAGAAAAAAGAATAGTAAAAAGAAGGAGAAAAAGAACAAGAAAAAACGAAGAAGAAAAGGAACAAGAACAAACTACGAAGAAAAAGAACAAGAAAAATGAAGAAGAAAAAAGAACAAGAAGAAGAAAAAGAGGAAGAAGAAAAATAAACAAGAAGAAAAAGAAGAAGATGACGAAAGAAAAAAAAGAAAAAGTAGAACAACACCAAAAAGAAGAAGAAAGTGACAAGTGCCGAAGATAACCATTATTCATTCAGCTGTGCACGTGGACATAAATTTAGAAATCCTTCTCAATAACGTGTAATTATCAAAAACATGCTCTCAGCAACGTCTATATGCTTGTTACTATACCCGTCATTACCTATTATGCTATTAATTTACACAAGCTCATTAAGTCGATTCCTCGCTGTTTCCCAGTCTATCCTTTGCCTTCATTATGTCCTTTATGCGCTCTAAAAATTTGAACTGTCTATTTCCAGTTTTTGCTATGTCCTTTTTTATTCCATTTTCTTAAAAAAAAACTTCCTAGCTGTTAACATTCCATATCCATAGTATTCTCAAAATCTTTCCGTAGAATCATATATCCCTTTCTTAAAGTCTCTTCTTCATCTATGAAAATTTTTTCTATGTATTAGAATAAAGAGTTACTAAAAAAACTATAAAAAAGCAGGAACACGTGTTTTCTTTTCTCTTCTTTTTTTGTGGGATGAGGGGTTGCAAATAAAAAAGTGGGAAAATACCGGAATAAGAACTGAGTTATCTATTGAGAACGTCGAAATCAAGCAGGCACAGAAATGTAGTTCTCTAAATAGTGTAGCAACAGGTGACAGGAAACGTTCCTTAGAAATCCGATTGCGAAAAAAATAGCGAAAGAAAGAAAGAAAAAAATATATTAGAGGTGTGTGCACATATTTCCAAATCCTTCTTTCTTTCATTCTTTTTAAACTAGAGACAGAATTCATGATAGTAAATTGTTTCCGTTTGAATAAATATTTTTTTTTAAATGGGCTAAAAATGATTTGTTCATACTTAATAACAAAAACGATCACTAGATTAAAATATGAAAAGATTAACAAGTAGAACGTAGTTACCCTGGTAAACATGAAGAGGTTTTGACGCATCTTGTGATTAACAACATTGCATGTTTTTCTTCCAATACCTGTGTGTTTTTCGAAAGCAGCAAAACTGCTAGTATTCTAAATGCAGATTGTTCGCGCCAGGCAAACGTTCTCCAATCCTTCTGCTTCCATATAAAACGTACAATGCAGTGGGTAAATTGTCGCCATTTTATATTTTTAATTTCACGCATGCGTGTTGTTTGCTTTTATTTCGTCGACAGCACACTATAGTAGGGTCAGTTGGACACCGTCTGCAAGAAAAAGGGCACCATGACGCAATTTACTCCACCAGAAATTTGCTGTACTGCTTGACATTCATGCCGGAAGTTCCAATACGAACATTTCAAAGTGTTTGAGTGTCAATCTGAGGACGGTACAGAGGATTCGGAAAGAGTTGGATGAGTCTAATGGTGATCACGAAGGTGTTCGGAATGATCACTAGTGAAAGCGACGTTATATCCCTCTTCATCTTCTCACATGTCCTCAGGCTCAACACAGAGGCCTACACCAAGGGCCTTGAGGAGGTAGTGCACCCCTGAGCAAAGAAAGTAGCTACTTAGGGACCCTATATCTGGCAATAGCACTCTCTACCATGACACAAAAGTAGGAGAACCTGGACATGGCTGTTAGACAATTTCTGAGGCCACATCACCACTTAAATCTGTTCACCAAACTCACTAAACTGCAACCACCTTGATTATTATGTGTGAGGCGCAGTTGAGCGAGAGACTAAAAAAAACCCTTGTAAAAACAAAGATCAACTGAAGGCAAGGATTATGGCAGCATCACACTAACCGAAACAAGGAGACATTCCAGAAGACTTGTAGGTGATTCCGAAGTCATCTGGAGGTCGTGGTTGAAGCTAATGGTGATTTTATTGAATAAATTTATTCTTTAATATTTCAAGATATTTTGGTGTAATTTTGGAGAATATATGTTAAAATAGGTGTTAAAATGAGATGTCCGAGTTATTTTCATTTTTTGCGTAATTTAGACGAGAATTTATCCATCGCATCCCGTACAGTCTTAATTGTTTCGGCGAAGTTTATCAAATATCATAATTATTTACAAGAATTGCGTAAAGTATTTATTACTGTGGACATATATAACTTCTCGTCTTTGTGTAAACATCCTGTGCTCTCAGTGAAGTGTTTATTTTCAGAACATATATATTAAAAAAAGATTCTTTATATTTTTTCAACATTTTTTTCTTTATTTATTTTGTATAAAAAAAGAGAAAATATATCCTATATTTTTATAGTGATTAATTCATGATGAACTTTAATAGAAATTTTAATTAAGAAAATTCAAATGTTCCAAGTCCGGACAAAAATATTTTTCTCGTCAGCAACGAAATTATAGATGAAATTTTAAATACTGAGATAGGGTGAAAATTTAAAATTGATACTTTATTATAGTTCAAGAAGCAGATTTACCAGTCAAATGTAGTTTCCGACAAACAATAACTAATTAATTTGGACAGTAGCAATGTTTTCACGAATTGTTTCAGCTTTTGCTTTCGATAGAATTGCAATTAATGAACGATTTCTATGTGAACGCACCTGTTTCCCTCGACCGCAATAGATATCCACGCTTGATACACATTCTATTCTTATTGCACTAAAAAGGGATATATTAGTAATGTAAAGGGAAGGGTTGAACAAATACATAAATGTCGTAAAGTGGTGAATCGGGAAAAGAATAAAAAACGAACATCGGTTATCTTCAGGCCCCTATCGACAATCATTAAAATAGTGTGGGATATATAAAGATCACATGCAAAAAAAAGATCTAGTCTCAAAAGCCACTCCTTCTGCTTTTAAGATATTGATATATATCGTCTCTAGATCTTTCAGAAATAACACCGAAAGGGCATTGCACAAAACAGACAAGTTACCTAATCAATGCTCAGCTATCGCAAACCCAGACATATTGACGTGCTTTTACAAATAAACACATTTTGACCAGTACATGAAGACCTAATCTATCTTTCGGCCTTTGACTTGTTTTTTATATATATCCAGTGTCACAAGGATTTTTAAAAGCGGAACAAAATGAACAAATCTGTTTAGGTGGCAGAACATCCTTATGAATCGATCGTAACATCAGTTGGATAGTAAACACCTAGAGTGAGTAACGACAATCTCTTTAGAATTATTAGACTTCACGTGTCCATTTTTACTGTTGTATTATCATTTTTGTTCTTATTAGTCTTCTATTATTTTTATTATTATTTGTACTACTATTATTATTATTACTGACACCAATGACGTTTAGAAAACGTCAAGCCATTTTTCATGTATTTTTAAAACTTGTATTCTTATCTTTACATTCTAGGTCATTGTGTGCCATTAAATCTACTTAGTCGTATGAGACGCATGGACTTTAAAATTTCCCATATTTTGCAATACCCGCCATTACACTGCTTAAAAAAATTCGCTAATCAGAATAAAAATGTTTTAAGTCATCACACCTGATTATTCTCTGAAAGAATAGAGACTGCATGTACTGAAGCCGGACGCAGAATACAGTCCCAAACAACTAAAAGAAAATACATTTAAATATGATAGAACTTCAACAGACAATTTCATACCATATCGATCAATTGCTCCACTCGCACTTACAATTTCCTCTTGAATATCCGCATTGTCTACAATCTTGTTAAGATGTCGTCTGCTTTAAATATTGTCGGTGAATTTGGTGCGGTTTCCAATGAGATAATAACGGGACACAAAATGTTTAAATTCGCATATCAATTTACTGGCGACTCTTGCAGCTTGTCAAGTGGAACCACATTTTTGTTTACGTACTTCTTGCATCCACATGTGTATATTTATTTACTATATCTAGTTTAGTCTGACACAAAGAATAAACTCTAGAGGAGACTGTGAACATCATATTTACAAAAGGTGTATTATTAAAAAGGATTCCTCGATGAGGCCTTCATTTTCCATTGACTATGTATAACTATTAAAATTGCATCCGATTTTAAGCTCTACGGTTCATGTTTTGATAACTTTTATTTTATATCCTTTTACTTTGGACATTCTCAAATCTTTATGGGATTTCGTTTCTAATGTTTTCGGCACAGATCTAATTGCACCAATTATTATGGACTTTTATAGTTTTTTTTTTCCTCACTTGAATTATTATGATTATTATTCTCTTCTCCGGCACGTTTTTTTTCAATCGGAGATCTTGTATTATAGGTGCTCTCCATCAACCGCGCGATCTGAGGGTATTCACAGAGAGTTATACGAGAGTCCAGCGATAGAGATAATTACGACTTCACTTACAGAGACTTGTACATATACATTCTACTAACCCGCATTCCTGGACTACTAATCTTCACTTCAAGTCTGTATTCTTACGTTTAATACACTTATATTTCTATCTCAATTAATGGCGTTGTTTATTTATTTGGGCAGGATTCCATTCCCGGAATCCACAACAAGAAGTTTATTTTTCAGTCACCCGTCAGGACTTTAGAAAATAAATCGGTCATATCTTTTTGCCAACAGGCTGAATCCAATACTTTCCGAAAATACCCCTACTGTTCCGAACAGGCAGGTTTTTTGCAAATGTTCTATTTTCAAATAAAAGTCTAATATCTGCAAAATTATTTCCATATTTTTTTTACAACATCCCAGTACTCCAATCATTACTGGTACTTTAATTACTTTCTTTGGTAGTTCTTCCCAAACTTTCAGAATTTCATCCTTTAAATCATTGTAGTTGTCGATCTTCTTTGCGTTCAGTTCTGATGTGAAATGGACTGGGAACTTCTATCATGAAGCAAATCTTTTTTCTTTTTTTTTTTTGTCTCGTAGGAATAAATGTGGTTTATAGTGATCTAAAGATTTTACTGGCTGTTGTAGGAATATCCGACAGGGTTTTTATCTATGTTCGTAATAATTAACACGACATCCTTTCCCGTACAAAAAAGTATTATTTTTGTACGGGAAATATACAAGTTATTCACTGTCTTCCTCTGTCTCCCTTGCCTTCAATATGTCCTGTGAATGTCAAATTTTCCAAGCCTCCTATACGTATTATCTGACCTAGAATTTTCATCTGTCTCTTTCTGATATTAATTATAATTTTGCCAGCCTTCAAAATTAATGGCAACAACTGGATCATGCCAACGTTTCATATACTTATTCTGAGCCATACACTTTCATTCTGATACAATATGACTGATAGTTACATCTCACTGCCCAACGCATTCTCCATAACTTTAAATTGCAGTACTTATCAAGCATCACCTTTATCAAATATATATTACTATTAGTAGGAGTAATAGTAGTAGTAGCCTATTTTTTTAGCTGCTTGTTTGTTTTACCAGCTGCCTTGAAGTTTCAACCTAAAAAGCTCAAGCGACCGCAAGTCAAGAGATTATGATTGTTGGTACAAATGGTTAGATATGTAGCTGAAATTCTCAGTTTCTTCTTCTTCTTCTTCTTCTTCTTCTTCTTCTTCTTCTTCTTCTCCTCCTCCTCCTCCTCCTCCTCCTTCTTCTTCTTCTTCTTCTTCTCCTCCTCCTCCTTCTTCTTCTTCTTCTTCTTCTTCTCCTCCTCCTCCTCCTCCTTCTTCTTCTTCTTCTTCTCCTCCTTCTCCTTCTTCTTCTTCTTCTTCTTCTTCTTCTTCTTCTTCTTCTTCTTCTTCTTCTTCTTCTTCTTCTTCTTCTCCTCCTCCTCCTCCTTCTCCTTCTTCTTTTTCTTCTTCTTCTTCTTCTTCTTCTTCTTCTTCTTCTTCTTCTTCTTCTTCTTCTTCTTCTATGAGCCGTGTCGCTTCAAGACGTTAGCGATCATGTTTTTCCCCAATTCCCTGTGCATGTAGCTCTTTCATTTTCTCTCTTAATCCTTTTTCTGTCATCCATTTACACAAGCCCGTTAGGTAGGTTATTCACTGTCTTCCTCTGTCTCCCTTGCCTTCAATATGTCCTGTGAGTGTCAAATTTTCCAAGCCTCCTATACGTATTATCTGACCTAGAATTTTCATCTGTCTCTTTCTGATATTAATTATAAGCATATTTTATTTTCATTTTCTCTAAAACTTCGTCGTTACTCACATCATTTTTGTTAATTGTATGTCATTGATATTGTTGTAGCATATCTACGGACGATAATGGGTATGTTTCCATTCACATAAATACCGTAGTAAATACTGTATCTTGGTCTGCAGTTGGAGATTCATTATGGAATTCACTTGACTCACTTCTAACAGTTGACTACTTCTTCTATACGACGCTGGCGAATCTTATGTGTGCTGTTCTTGTCCTACGTATTATCGTTCATTACCAACCTTCGTTTGATTATTCTCTTCAGTAACCTTCCCTAGGTTACAATAGATATGTAGATATTTGTTTAAATTTTCGTAAAAATGTGTACGTGTGTGCACAGATAAAATTGAGCAGAAAAGTAAAAGTTAAATATGTGCTATTATTATTATTATTAGTAGTAGTAGTATAGTATTATTATTATTATTAGTAGTAGTAGTATAATTAGTATGAACATCTTTAAAGACGATTCTGATAGTTATATGTGATGAATTTGCGGTAGCTTTTTCATATGTCCCTCATTCTCCTCTGTCTCCTTCCCAAATTCCATGATGCTGTCATCCCAATCCTTGCTTGTATCTGAAAATGTAGAGATGCTGAATATAAAAGCTTTATTTGGGAGCTATAAAAGATATGGACTGACATCGCATCCATCACGCAGATTAGAAACATTTGAACAGTTAAAGATCCAGTGGCGAAATCAGACAATAAAGATGGCAGCATTGTTAAAATTGACCAAAATACTAAGAAGAATGCGATAAAATCTGAGAATATTTGACGTTATATAGTTCTCAGCAGAATCCACCCCCGACCACACACGTATATATACATATATAAACTTCTCACAATTAATCTGTAGAAAAAGACAATTTGTATAAAAGAAAGAAGACCATAGGAAACTGTATATAGTTATAACCGACGCGTTTCGTCCAATGTGAAATTTTTCAAGGCAAAAAACTAAGTGAATTTATGAACAAAAAACAAAATGTCGTTGGTACCTAGAAGAATTTAGAAACGCTATTGTATATTGATTATATATTTATATATATTAGTGTTCCTAAATTTTAAGTTTTAAATGCTTAGTGTTGACTTCAATGTAGACTTTTATATTTACATACGCTCTATCTCTGGTAGTGAGCACTTTATCCAATAAATATAGCATACCTTATAACTATATTTCTTCACAAACGCACACGCACAGACACACACACACATATATATATATATGTGTGTGTGTGTGTGTGTGTGTGTGTGTGTGTGTGTGTGTGGAGTAGCCAGCAAGGATAGTCGGAATCGATGAGAAAAATGAGCTTAGTAAACATCACTTGATAGTTAATCAAACTAGATTTAATACACGCTTTATTTTGTTTCGCATCCCAAACAAATCTCCTACTAACAAAAACAGCTTTCTTGTTTACGTACTAGAAAGCAGGGTACCATCGATCTGAGGGGCTATGCTGATGGCATGGAAAATCATTGTTTGGATACGTATCATCTTGATAGACACTATTGTCTGCCAACTATTTTTTGTAAGATATACCTTTTCTTCGTCGGGAATTGGAATTATATTAGTAATGGCATCCTTTCTAAATTTTAGGATGGGAAATTGCTAAAATAGAAATACTTTAAATACTTCGGTGTATTTAAGTACTTCACTTATAACCTAAACAATAAGAAATAAGGAAATTAAACACAGGATAGGTCGCGGTAGTTATTTTTGTACAAAACCGTAAGATTCTACAAAAACTAAATATTAAGTGAAGACCTCCAGTCATGTTCTTGAATAACCTCGTCAGGTTTAGACGCTTATTTGAATGCTATTCAATTTGTTCAGTCTTTAAACTATCAGCTATATTAAACCGTTTCTACAGATCAATTAATAAAAATACTTAAAGCGAATAGACTCTTAAAATGTTAAAGATGACAATCATTCGTCATTTTTAAATGCTGGCGCAATAGAATGATAAAAAGGAACCTAGTATGTGACAAAAACGACACCAGTCGAAGATTTCCAAAAGCGGCAACAATTAAAATGGATAGCACATGTAAATGATCATATAATCAAGATATTGACATTTCATATTATATTAAAGGATAGGAAAGAATTCCTATAAGTTTTAACAACTATTTAATGATGGTATGTCTATTCTCAATATTGTCGGTTAAGTGTCATACGTGATACCCGCCTGAGCGATCATGACCCTTGATTTCTGTCTGACTAGGCGGAAGGTTGCCAATTCTTTCTGCGAGTACCTGGTTACCAAGGCAATAGATCCAAGTGAACAAATGCTATTCAAATCAGTGCTGGCGGGGGGGGGGAGAGTTGTATTCATAACTTTCCTAAGGGTATATGCATATAAGTGAATGTACCAAACCCGGCTTGAATTCAAACTCAGCTCCCCGATTTCTCATTCTGAGCTGATCGCAACGCACACCCATTCCTTAATAAATTATTATATAATATTTTTTTCAAGTTTACTATTTCGGCTGATTTTATTGTCAAAACAGCCATCGAAAAGAGACAAATATCGAAAACATTTAAAATAAAATAAAAAGCAATGATCAAGAAAAGTGAGAATAACGTAAATAATGTTTTTTCTTTTCTAGTAAGGGGGCATACTAACAATGGACAGAAACGTGTTAGATGCCCTCTCTGCGATCTTCAAAGGGAAAATGGATGGTAAAAAAAAGACTCGCTACTCAAACGTACGGCAAGTCAAGCTGCGATAGATGGTGACGACCACAGAGTCAGTAACGCACCTTCTCTTTCGGGTGGCTACTAAAAACACTCACTGTCTAAAAGATTTGTTTAAGCGAGATGTATATTTCACTTTATTCTTATTTCTTCTTATTATTATTATTGTATGTGTAGCTTGGCACTGGTATTCGAGGATGCCCGTCTATTAGGGCGGCATTTCTGTTTATTCAACACCCACAGAGCCCACCTGTGGTTTATACTGCAACTATGCTGAAGAGACCTTAGTTACACGCTCCGCGAAAGAGCGTGTTATCTAACGTGATCAACAATTTGAACAAGGCCAGCACGCTCAAGCACTGGGCCACGAGGAATTGTGGCTTCATGCTAGCACAGCTATCGACGGCCCAAAAGAGTTCCGTCTAACCAGTTTCACTCACAAGGCTTGGCTCAACCCATGATATAGTTTTCAGATACTTTTCAAAGGTGCCGCACTCGATTCAGTCCGGTAACATCAGGAAGAAAACTGCCGCAAGTCTTATCACATACTGGATATTATCGATCGTTTTGGTTCACATGAGTGTTCTTTTGAGGAATTGCAGGTTGAACCTGTTTGCGCAGATGGCAAAAGTGAGACCCAAAAGTGAAAGACAGATTTTTCCTCATATGTCACATTTGACATGGTGACCTTGTGGACCTGGTACTGGACCTTGTTCACCTTTACGAACTAATCGTCTGAATGCGGCATACTGAACACAGCTATATTCAAAGGATTCTATACCATCATGAATCAGTTTGCACCACTGACTTCTGTCCAGTGCCACTGCTTCCCATTGATCTACTGATATTGTAGATTGCCACAGACAAAATTTTACTAATACATATATATATATATATATATATATATATATATATATATATATATATATATATATATATATATACACGGTGCATTAGATAAATTCTCTAAATTGTGCAAAAAATAAATAAAAAATTATACTGACATCTCATTTTAAGAGATATATTTAGCAAAATTACGCATAAATATATTGAAATAATAAGAGTAAATTTATTTAATAAAATCGCCATTGGCTTCAATTACGTCCCCCAGATGACTTCAGAATCTCCTTTGTCTCTTGGAGACGGCCTCCTTCTTTAAGTCAATGAATGGCTGCCATAATACTTGCCTTCAGTTCATCTTTGCTTTTACAATGAATTTTGTTGGTCTCTCGCTCAACTGCACTCCTTACATAATAATCAGGGGAGCTGCAGTCTTGGGTGTTAGGTAGCCAGATATAAGGAGCTATGTTGTCGCAGAAATTGTGAGACAACCATGACTGGGTTCAACTGCTTGTGTGGCAAGCTGCAGAGTTTGTTGCCAGACATAGGTTCTTCCACCATGATGTTGATTGGCTATAACATCCAATTCTTTCCGAATCCTCTGCACTATCCTCAGATTAACACCTAAACACTTTGAAAAGTTTCGTATTGACTCTTCCGGTGCGAAGGCTAAGCAGTACAGTATGCTGTTTCGAACATTTCTCACAGACAGCGCCCAACTGACCCTACTATACTGTGCAGTCGACAAAAACAAAAATAAACAGCGCACATACACGAAATTAAAACTATAAAATAGCGACAATTTGCACATCGCATATATATGTGTGTGTGTGTATGTGTGTGTGTGTTTATGTGTGTGTGTGTGTGTGTGTGTGTGTGTGTGTGTGTGTGTGTGTGTGTGTGTGTGTAAACGAGAGACAAAATAAAATAGAGGGGAAATAGCAAAAAAAAAATAGTTCCAGTGAGTTTCAAAAGGAAAATATAGACTCACAGGCGTCCCAGTAAAGAAAGTAAACGAATAAATTTCTCTTTCTTTCGGCACATAGACGGTCGGTGTTATTTAATGTATACAGCCTCTAAACTGTATAGATCCTTTTCCGAGCGTGCTTTGCCCATATCATTTCACCGCAAGGAAATAAAGCGATTGAGATGCAAAGTGTTACTGAGTGTGAATTAATACGAGAAAAAAAACGTAATTATTAAGGAGAGAGAACAATAAAAGAATTTATTAAGGAGAGAGAACAATAAAGGAACAAGAATCAAAAACACATAAGATAACGATTGCATTTAAACTTTTGAAGATCAAAGTTGACTATTTTTTTATCAATATTTATTTTTCTTTTTAGACATAAACATTCTCTGATATGATTCTATTTACTTTCCAAAGAATAAGCCCATGCACTAAATGAGTGGTCGACATCATTATGTCTTCCGTTAGTGATACTTACTTAACAGTTAATTAACCGGTGCTTGCATCAATACCAATTTTATTTCAATACATTTGACGTCAGTGTGCACATTTTCTAGTGTGTCAAATGACCACACCCAAAGAACTTAAATACTATCAGCTCCAGAATACGCCATAGGATTATATTTACGTTGTTCACCCAATACAAGGCCCAAATCCTGTCAACGTCAAGCGTTACCAAATTAGGTTGTTTTATGACTATAAGATGAGGATTATGAGGATAGGTAGTATTGTTATAGGTTGACTGTGAAATTTGAAAAGGGTAACATTATACTGGATGGTAAGGAATCATCTCGCAAGTTTCTTCCATAACAACAGCGGTTCTTAAGGAGAGACTATTCGAATGAAACTTCCTAATCGCCAATGCAATTCGAAGAGAATGAAGATGATTCGACTCTGTGTACGTGGCGTGGTAATAAATCGTTAAATGAATTGGATTCATACTTTTCCCAAGAGTATTTGAGGGTAAGTGAATGTAAGGAACCCGACTGGAATTCGAACACGGCTCACTTATTTCTCATTTGGAGCAACTATCTATTACCTGACCATGTAAATCTCATACCTTATTAAAGATAGAATAAGAAAGAGAAAAGAAAGAAAGAAAGAAATTTACGTCATTTTAAGAAAAGGTAACGAGTCACAGTGAGCTAACCATCTATTTTGAAAAGGATTAAAAAAAAAAGGAAAATTTAAAAAAAAGCAGGAAATAATAAAAAATACTCTAGACGAAAGTGAACAGCTTTAGTTGAGGGAAAAGATATAATGAAGGGGAAAATAATTTTAGATAAAAGAGAAGAGAAAGAATAGAAAACAGACGAAAAGAGAAAAATAAAATGAGAGAGGAGATAAAAGGGAGACGAAAGAAAAAAGGGAGAAGAAAGAAAGAAAAGTGAGAGGAAAGAAAGAAAAGCTACGAAAGAATAAGATGAATAGAAAAGCAAACCGTATAAATGTATATTTTGTTTAATTTTCACAGTAATGTTTACAGAAAACAATAAAATAGGGTTTCAAATTGTAAAGCACCCAGTCGAGAGAAAAATATAATTAATTCACTTAATCCGTTTGTCAGCGAGAAAATAAAAATCTGAACATTTATAGAGATTTTCTAAACGCAGCTAAGATGTAACACAAATCTGAGAGTATGTGAAATACCTATGAGGATCGAACTCAATACTTAGTTACAATCGTTCTTGCGAGGCATGCTTGCTAAACATTATACCACGATGAGGTGACCAAAACTGAGTATTTATGTGTTCGGAATAACTCTGAAATCTTTCGTCGTAAGTCAATTATCTTTTCTATTTTTGTGGGTGGGGTGACATATATTTAAAATTTTCTCTTTAGCCTGTGAACGCCCTTTTGTAGGACGTCGAACTTCACCAGACTTATGGTGAGGAATGGGGCATTGCCATTGGCCTAATGCTGGTTGGTACAGGTTGATGTGACTCACTTGGGCGATCATATCTCTTTTCGATTTATGATCGTCTAAAAGTATTTTCGTATCAATGAATGTAACGAAGCAGACTGGAATTTGAACTCGGCTTTCAGATTTCCCATTCCAAAGCTTCATCCATTACACCACCCGCACATCGCATCTAACCTTACAGCACTTGGTATTCCTAAGAAGTCACCCATCTCGGTATAGACCAGACTCGACCTTGCTTATCTTCGTTGATCTGACGATAACCGGCGCTCCAAAGTGATATTATCTTTAACCAGACATTAAACTAAAGAATTTTAAATCTAAAAATGCTCTTCTCCCTGCGGTAATATAAACATGATTGAAGTTAATTTCCTTTTGATGTTTTTCTTGTTTATAAGAGCAGCACATAAACATATTGAGCTCCAGGATGACCATCATCATTATCGTCATCACCATCATCACCATAATACTGCTGAAAGAAATGTTTTAAAATCGGATGACATTTTGATTGGTTAAGAGCATATGCCAATATGACAAACTGTCAGTGACGTCACAAAAGCTTTTTTTAAAATCCCTCTCCCCACCAACATGAACTTTCCAATGAACAGCAACCCACTCTAACCTTCTTGTTTTATTAAGAGGATATTGACCAAAGGACCAAGATTATGAAGCATATTCCAAGTTTTCAAGGCACAAAAGCAGGTCTAACTGCCAGTATCCAACTACATTTAAAGCAAATTAGTACTCTCAACTAAATTCAAAATTCGAGCTAGAAAATTCGATGTTAAAATAGTCTTTAACAGTCAGAAAACATCCAAGGTGTTGCAAATTATCTACGTAATAAAAAACGAAATAAATAACTATTTACTGACATTAGAAATGTTAAGTATCCTTAGTTTTTAAAATAGCCAATTGAATTTTTGTTCAGCAGAAATATTGATTCAAGATAATCATGCTCCAACGATAATGGACCGAACGGAAAATCAATGATTACAAGAGGAATTATCAATTTTTAATAGTTCATCGAAAGTTATGTCTTCGTAGAATCTAATATGTTAAGACACACACAGATGCTTTTTTCTTTATGAAGTCCGCCGATGACAACGACGATGTCTGCTCCACCAAATGAGAAGAATAAGAATTGAAGAAATCAGTTTTTGATGACATTATGTTGACGTTGATGGCTGCGAAGAGACGCATATTGCCATTCACAGGTTGGACACTGAATGCTGACACCTGGTGGTGGTGGTGGTGGCCCACGCAGTAGGTGATCATGACGTTGTTGGCGAAATTCTTCGACTTGAGTTCGGTTAGCTCCAAATATTTCAATGGCCTTACGACACAGTGTCCTCCAAGTGTTGCTACTGGTTGCTCTAACTTCCAGTTCCGCAAGATTAATACCGCACAGTTTTAGCATTACATTCACGTGATCTTTGAAACGTTTTTTTCTATCTTCCGATTTAGCGCTGGTCTTTCGAGAGCCTGTCTATAGGATCCTCTTTGGATATCCTGGTAATATGATCAATCCGCCTTAGCTGTCGTTGGATGACAAGAGCCCCATTGCTTCGGCTCTTGGGGAATATTGCTATGTGGTAATTGATCTCCCTATGACAGTCCGAGGATACGTTGAAGACTCCGGATGTGGATGCTATAAAGAGCTCGCATGTGTGCTCTATATGGCGTCCAAGTTTCATAGCCATAAAGAAAGATGGATTATCATATATCGTTATACACTGAGACCTTTGTAGAAGTAAATAAATTCCTGTTTTGAAAGACTCGATGACAAAGTTGCCCAAAAACCTTAGATGCTTGATGGGTGCGATTTTTTAATTCGTCATCGATCATGCAAGTGGAGGACAGTACTGCTCTTAGATACGAAAAGTTGACAACGCGCTTGATTTTCTCAACATCAGCTGATGCACCGGACGGCTGGCAGAGAAGTTCAGTTTTTCGAAAATTAATCATAAGGTCAAGACTACTATAGCTTTATGTGCATGATGCAGATTTGTTAGGCAGACTCGTCAGTATACAGAGAATCAAAACAATGGAGGATGAAGCCGACGAAGATTGAAGAAAGCACAGTGGAAACAGACGACATCTTCCAGTTGTCACAGAAGCAATACAGATGTTGAATAAGGATGTGACTAAGACCAGCCTTTATTCACTCTTACGTTGGTTTTAAAAGCATCCGAGATGATGCCTGTAGATATAACGCGAGAATATACAGGATTATCCTAAAAAACGGGAACTTTTTTAATAATCCAATAAAACCAAGAGTGATGGAAGAAAAATATTTAATTCATAGTAATTGAAACCTTAAAACATGCCATTTAAGAAAGAATTACGTCCTGTAGATGGCGTCCTCCTGTACGAGTGCATTCTTGAAATCTGCTGTTGAGATTCCTCATTGACTGCTGCAACATCTCAGCTGGGATTCTGTGAATTTCATTCTCGTTACTAAAATGGCGAAATGTTTACTTGCTCAAGATCACTGTCTCGCAGTGTGGCCACTTGTTCATGTCTGGCAATACGCACTTCAAAAATTCCCGTTTTTTGGTGTCACCCTGTATTTAAAATGGTGTGAAAATCTTTGATAATGGCTATGAACTTGGGCCGACAGCAACATTTAGCCAGAATGCGCAAGAGCATAGACTGATTGACTGGATTGAAGGCTTTACCTAAATAGCTACATAGATGAAGGTTATGTAGAGATTTCTGTGCTGTTCTCTGCATTTTGTTCCGAAGTAAATGCGCCACAAAAACAATCTCTCGTACTCTGGAGACATTACGGATGTCATATTGTGTCTGGTAGAGGAAAATATAGGTCATACGCGAGACGTTGGAGGAGAATACTGGCATGAACTTTGCCTACCACTACAAGCAGCGAGATCTCACGCTACTTTCCAGTCAGCTTTGTTCTCTTTTCGTTTGTAGACCATGATAATGTTCGCATCCTTTCATTGCTGGGACACGCACTGTGCATCAGAGATAAAACGATGAAGGCGAGGATTGACTTTTGAAGCACCATATTTGAATATTTCTCCAGGAAGACAATCAGGTTCCACAGCTATGCTGAGAAGATGCTTTGTGGCTCTACTCACCTCCTCAAAGGACGACTTCGTGTCAAAATCAGGCATTAAAACTAGTGTCAGCAAACGACCAGCAACTTCAGGATCACTTGTTTAACACAGCTGAGTAACTCATTACATGTTCCACCCACCGGTTCAATATTCAATCTTTGATGAAAGTATTATCGTCTGTAGAACATAGGGGAGTAACTGAGGAACGAATTGAACCATACACTGCCTTGATGCTGTCATAGAGTTTCTGTGGCTCTTTTTCATAACCATAGCTTTGTATTTGCGCCGCCTTGTTGTGTTACCAGTTGTTTTTGATGACGCAGAGAAGTTTTGGGACTCTGAACCTAAATTGGAGAAGTTTTCTTTTGCTTTGCTAGAACAGCGTGTAAGAAGTGAGGCATTGTATGCTCTATTCTTTAGAGTAAACAGATTCCGAATTGAGACATTGTTATCATCGAACCAGTCATCCTGACGGCGATGAGCTGTGCTAAAAATCGGCTTGGTGACAGCGTATAAGAAAGAGGCGACAGACAGTCTCCCGTTCTTCACACAACTTGGCACCCGTTGGAGTACCCATTCTCATACGAAAAGTTTTCACATCAATAGCACTAGCAAGAGATACTTGGATCTTAGAGACACGAGATGGGTCTTTTAAAGGAGCAAGATTTAACTACTTCTTTGCCCCTTATTCCTAAATGGAGGCCTGATCTTAAGTTGCATCACAGTCGATGCTACGTATCGAACTCAGCGCTACCTAAAGCACGGTAATATCGACGTCATATAGGTCCTAACATCGGGTTATCGCAAAGTCAGTGAGATGCTAGTTTTTGGAGCGAGGATGAATCCATGCGGTCTGCATTTATTTAGCGAGCGAGACAAGAGTATTGCTGATGGTGATATTATGGGTTGCACAAAGGTTCGAGGGTCGCATTATTTTCTTTTTATCAGTACCGTCTTTACCGATTGTCTACTTACAGACAATGTGATCCTTTTTCGCTTTAGCGTTAAAGTCTCCGATAAGAATGAATTTATCATTATGTGGAACATCTTTAAGAATGCAATCGAGAGTGTCGTAAAAGGTGACCGTAGCTTCAAAACCGGCGGTAAGAGTCAGATCATAAGCACTTATTAGGGTGGAATACCGGTCAGAAACAAAAAGATATGCGGAGAGTCATGGGTCGTTCATTGATCCCAGTGGGAAACTCGAAGAGATGACTGAGCAGAGAGTTTTTGATAACAAATCTGACATCATAGATACGTGAAGCGTCTGCATGTAGTCCTTTCCAGAAGAGGGTGTAGCCCTTGCCTCACCAACTTTAGCCAGTGAATCTTCACAGGTGAATTGGGTTTCACTAAAAGCGGCGAAGTCAATATTATACCGGGCAATCTCAGCTGCTACGTGTGCCGTGCGTCGTCGAGGAGGTGACTAGAAGACGAGATGGTTTCCTGAAGGGTTCAGATGTTCCATGTGCCTAGTATTAGTGTAGTGATAGTGCTACGGTCAACACTTATTTTATTGACAGTTTTCATATTTCGACCTAAAGATTAGATGTCCTGACGATTGCCGTATCACGTCCAGGAAGAATTAGGCGCGCAATTTTTAGGTCACCTTTTCTAGGACTCTCCTCTCTATCGTGATGTCGGCTGTGCGGTACCTAAAAAAAATGTTGCTCAGACGCCTATTGTCTCTCCTTAACGCCGGCGCCTATTATCACTATGCCGACACACGTGCGGCAGACAGACTAGAAGCTCCCAGCAATATCCAATACTGCCCGCGTCATCGTGGGACTTTGAAATTTGAAAAAGGGGATGGCGCAGAATCCTGTGCGTGTGCAATTAGCGTAAAGAGGAGCCTGTGCAGACAATCATCTGCGGCAACTTGTCTCTGTAGGCACGTGTTCCAGTGGCAAGGTGAATCTAAGACGACCAGCGATCCAAAAGAACTGCAACACCAAACAAGAACACGACTTAAAAGTTGATGACTGCCTTACGCCAAGGCGTGAAAGCGGGTTTATGCCAGAGGTGTCTTTCATCTAGAGCAGATTGCAACCAAAATAGAGAGGCCAGGATGGAATTTTTTCGAGGTATGGCCTTCTAGATCCACCCATCTCATCGTAGCAGTCTCTCCTCATGCAGGTTTTGGACTGAGACGTTCTAGATAAACACACACACAAAAGAACACATATACAAATATATATTGTCTCTTCTACGGATACACTCCATCTGAGAATATTTACACACACACACACACACACACACACACACACACATATATATATATATATACATATATATATATATATATATATATATATATACATATGTATATGTATATATATATATGATAAACGTTACTTAACTTGAACTTTCAGATAAAGTTAAGAACGAACCTTTTATCATTACTTATACGTATCTCTACCTTTTTTATATTTTACATCTAGCAATTGTTGCCACCCCAAATGTTGTTGATATTATACACCACACACACATATGCATACATACACACACGCATATACATATATATATATATATATATATATATATATATATATAATTATTTATTTGAATATTACAACATAAATATGTTATAAAATCACGACAAAAGTAGCCATTTTGTTGGTTATTGGATTTCATTCCGTATATACCAATCCTAAACTTGTATATATATATATATATATATATATATATATATATATATATATATATATATATATATATATATATAAGATAGATAAATATGTAATATAATAAAATCAACTAAAGTTGCTTTTACAAAAGCAGTGCTCGATGTAAAATATAAAAATGGTTCAGACCAAGGTATAAATGCTGAGAAAAGCACGTAACTTTAAGTTTGACTTTAGAAAAAAGTTCAAGTAAAATTTTCGGCATATATATATATATATATATATATATAAGTATATAAGGTTACACTACAATTGTGTATGTAATTATTTTTGTCGCACAACAACATGCATATCCTGACGACTTATGTTACAGTTATCCGATCACAGCTCCATTAGAACTCATTTAAATACATAAACAAACATACCATATCTATCTGAAACATACTAGTAGAAAATAAGTGCATAATAACCTCTTCCTCATGGAAAAAAGATTAAAAATAATGGCAGCCTTAACAATAAGAAAGAAAAAGCCAACACCCAATAACATTAACTACGAACAAGGCCACAATGTGCTGACTGTAGTCAGAAAATAAAAAAATCCCTATAACTCTAGATACATACACACAGCCGATACATCCACTTAATATAAATAAATAAAATCATCCTTGATAATGGCTATAGAGTGTAGACGAAAGCGCTCGGAATTACAGAATATTTAAACAGTTTCTATACACTTTCTTTTATTGTGTTTTTCCAGCAATCTGTTTTACAGCAAACATATTTCTGATTTACAGGGCTTAAAGAATATAGGAATGTTCCCTAATTATAATTGTTCCAAGAAATTATACTTCTCTAGCCATTATCAAGGGTAGCTAATGGCTCCCAAGAACGTTTAATGAAAATTCTAGTTGATAATACAAGAGTCTTTTTCAATTCACATAGTCGTACACAGCTCGTCACGAGAAAGGCTCTGCTTATTAAACTTTATTTTCTCACTATCAATATTCACACTCTTTTCCAGATGAGACGGCTTGATAAAAGTGTTCTAAAAATAGAACTTGTCAATTGGCCGCGCATAGCAGGTAACCGCCACGAAGCAAACAAACCACAGTAAAATTACTATGTAAGAGCCACACACAGAATCCCACCTCCCCAAAACACATCCTTGATAATGGCTAGAGAAGTAGCCGAAATCGCTCGGAACAATTATAATTATGGTGGAACTCAACTGACATTCTCTGTAACCATAGGACTGTGCCCCCCCCCCCCGGAGCAACGACTACCTTCACCAAGCCGCTCAAACTGAAGCATTAGAAGCCGGATCAAGCAATGATATACATATGATAGAAATTGTAAGGAGGATTTGATAATTCATTTCATTAATTCAGTAATACATTGAGTCTGAAAGCAACCTCAACAGAATGCAGAAAGCACTGGACAGCCGTTTCGTCCTATATTTGGGACTCATCAGCAGGGGGTACAGTCCTATGATTACAGAGAATTTCAGTTGAGTTCCACCACGGAATATGTGAGCGAGCGGCGCTATATTGAGTCTGATTTGCTATCTCTTCGTCACCGAGGCCCGTTGGAACAGTTGTTATGGTGTTTGCTTAACAACCTAACTGTCAGGGTTTCGATTCTCGGTAATGGATGCGCACTGCTGATGAGTCCCAAATACAGGACGAAACAGTTGTCCAGCGCTTTCTGCATTCTGTTGAGGTTGCTTTCAGACTCAATGAATTACTTAGTTATATATATATATATATATATATATATATATATATATTTCTAAGTATATATATGTATATATATATATATATATGTATATATTTCTAAGTATATATATATATATATATATTTGTAAGTATATATATATAAGAAAACCATGTATATATATACTTAGAAACCATATATATATATATTTGGAAAACCATGTGCTTATATATATATATATATATATATATATATATATATATATATATATATATATATATATAGCCACACACATGTAAACTTATAAAATTTGTTTATAATATGAATATAAGCTCTTTGATAAATATTAAGATATTTTTACTTTTGATATCTGTTGAGCATTTTGTTGATAGAATTCTCTAAAATTTGACAGACGTTAAATTATATAATTTTACGTATGTCAGTAGATATTATTATTACTACATTATTAATGTATAATTTATAATTAATTTATATAAGTTTATAATATTTGGATAATAAATAATAATGATATATATGTACAATGTATATGATAAAACTCTGTAATCTCATATAATATGATTATAATGAAAAGTGACAATATTTCTTTAAAATATACGCATATTATATTGATGTAAGTGCGTGCAATTTAAGAATGGTAAGTATTCTGAAAAAGATATCTTTCAAATTCCTTTTCTAGCCGGCCATCTGGTTTAGAACTAAAGACTTAAACTTTCAAAATCATTCAACCTGAATAACAATAAGGGTGCCGCTTTTATGAAAGAAAAAAGAACTGAAGCAGATTATTGATTCTTCATAAAGCATAATTTCCAAATCTTGGAATTTGGATAAGGACTTTACCCTGTATCATCCCCTTTCTTGAATACGCTTCAATAAAATTTCGAACATCAGTCGGAAGAAAAATCCTTCTTTTATCTTCACCGTTTTTCATAAATGCAAATATAAAAAAGCAAATTCTTTAACTTTGTCCACACATATAATTATATTTCTAACTTCCTTGATTCATCATTCTGATGTCAGCTCTCTCTTCTTTCTTTCTCTCTCACTCTCTCTCTCTATATATATATATATGTGTGTGTGTGTGTGTGTGTGCGTGTGTGTGTGTGTATACGTGTATCTGTTTGTGTCTTTTTATAATTTTTATATTTTATTTTATATAATACTATGTGTAATGTATAATTAATAATAAGTAAAATTAAACAGTCCACACATATATATATATATATATATATATATATATATATATATATATATATATATATATATATATATATATATATATATATATGTGTGTGTGTGTGACACCCGACCACTTTCAGTCACGACGCCAAATGTGACGTCGATCCTTTGTGACGGGCTAACCCTGGGACATCGGTTGAAGTCTTGTTGGGTTCTAGTACCAACTTGTACTCGGCTCGCTTCCAACGCCTGGTCACCGAAGCAACTGCTTTGATCTCGATTCAACCTATCCACGTTGTGATTTGATCTTAGGCTGACGAGATCAATCAGACGTCGGGCCGTAGTGCCAGCCGAATCCGGGTCAAGGTGATACTGCACAATAAATGTAGACAAAAAAAAACAAAAGCACAAACAACAACTTCAAGGCGAGCGACTGGTTAGGAATAGTGATTAATTTTATGTCGGTTTGTTGAGTTACAGGAGTGCGTCTCTCTCCCTCTCTCCCAGCCCGAAGAAAAAAAAAATGTGGATTGTAACACTTTTTGCGTTCTTAGCTACTTCTAGATATCTGGGTTGTTTTTCAATAAGGTCGTCTCTGGTGGAGAATATAAGTCAGACTTCTATAATTTGTTCTTGGTTAGAAGTCTAAGTCGGAGACTTGTTTTGGTGGGAAATCTAAAGTCGGACTTCAACAAATTTGTTCTTGGTTAGAAGTCTAAGTCGGAAGGCATGGAATCGTGCGGTCACCCGTGCGAGGCGTTATCTTCCGAGTCCTGGGTCTTGGGCTCGACTGGATCTCTCTGCGAACTGCACTGCACTGCACTGCACTGCACTGCTCTCTCTCTCTTACTGTACTGACTGTACTCTCTCTCTGACTCACTGTCTAAAACACCCGAAGACGTTTGCTTATATGGACGCCGATCAAAACCTGGCGTGGGGTCGGACGTGGTGTGGCCACCACGTTGATTTCAAATCCCCAATAAGGATTTCCTTTGTTTTCGGTCAGAAATATTTATCATATTCCATTTTTGGAAATCTTCTTCCACTCCCACCCTCTTCTGCTCTCATATGGGTATCTCACCATACTTTAGAGGGCGTCAACGGTTTTTCCACTTCCTCGCAGTAACATCTCATACCTATCATCTCAATGGGCGGTGGCAGGCCTCCTCCCTGCGTCACATGATCACCTCCGCCTGGCTATTCGGCTAATATCCGTCAAATGATAATCTCAATTTTTATCCAACTTCACGGCATATGGAATTCCTCAAGTTTTTCGCCATCATTAAGTGGACGGAATTTCGGCGAAAATTGGGTTAATTAAGAAAGACACAATAACATGGCTTTTTTTATCACAAACGAATTTCAACAGAACACAGATGTCCTGTCCAGCCGACATCTCTTCAATCCAGGGCCGGGCTCTGTGTGCGGTCGGCAGACGACCCACCAAATCCCTTCCCGACAAAATAAGTTTTGGCTATCATGACACAGTTAATGTTTTATCTGCCCAAAAACTCTGGGATTCATCAACTAATTTTTATGACAATGACCATCAGAATTTTTGTGGGTGGCCTTTTTTTCTTTTATCATCTAAGTTGTTAAGTCTTGTCCCTCTGTTTCTTTCTTTTCTTTCTCTTTTTCCTTCCTTTGTCCTCGCAGAGAATTTGGCATATCTCAGCATCAAACTTCAGCGAGAAAGTAAAAATGATTATCTTGATTCGCACTTGAAAATAACAAAACAAAAAATCTTTTCACCAATCCCCCGTTTTGGGAAAATAACAAAACAAAAAGAATATCGCTCAGTATGTCTTTCATTATATCTATCGGTCTAAGTTATCGCTCAGTATGTCTTTCGTTATATCTATCGGTTTAAGTAATCCCCGTAATTAACTTCTGTGGTTAATTAATTGGTTAATTAACCTGCCGTTTCTAAATAGTGTTACATATATATATATATATATATATATATATATATATATTACTAAATATAACAGTTCGGCCTCTCGCGTGGTATGACGTCATAGAACCGCATTTTGAACTTAGGATCTGCGCCTGCTATTGCGCGACCATTAACGTTGCCTGGCAATCTTCTAGGTCTGCATAACAAAATATCATATTTGATAGTGGATATCTTTGTTTCATGTCTGTATAACCACGCTTAAGATGGCTCATGAGAGCCCAAAGTTGAGGACTAACTCAATGAAAAATACCCATTTTTTTACTTCATTTTCAGCAGAAAGTAAAGCAAACATTTGAACTTTAGAACGGCTCATGATCAGACAAATCATTATCTGTTATATTTAATAATAATAATAATATATATATATATATATATATATATATATATATATCATCAATACGTATTCATCAATATATATATATATATGTGTGTATATATATATAAATATAAATATATATATATATATTTATATATATATATATATATATATATATATATATATATATATGAAGAAATATAGTCTTAAGGTATGCTATATTTATGAGATAAAGTGCTTAA
>OZ038481.1:54406306-54451306 GCA_964036315.1 Acanthosepion esculentum
GGTGAAACGTAAGGCTAAAACCAAGAATAGTTATTCAGTGCTATTTAACGTTTAAACAGTCAATCAAAAAGAAATCATCCGGGCAACAAGAAACATGTCCGTCACGGGTTCCAATCGTTTTGCTCACTTCACAAATAAGTTGTTTCAAACAAGAGGTTCTATTTCTTAAGTTGTTTAACGCATCTGAATGTAAATATCAGGAAATAAAAGCTGAAATTCACTTGTTCTATATTCATCTTTTTTTATGTTAAACCCAAAGGTCTTCAGAGAACAAGAAAAACAAATTTGCCGTTCCTATATTATTGACGGGGACTGTATATCGAGCATTGTATGAAGCCAAAAGGGGAATATTATAAAACAACTAAATTAGTTACTCACCATAAGCAGTCTGGCCATAATAGATTAAAAGATTTTGCGTTAAAAGAAAAGTGCTTTAATCTCCAGATCAACGACAGTAAATTTGCTTCAAGTAGATTTGCTTGTGCTTAGTCAGTTTCGTTTAGTTTATTTATGTTTTTAGTTTTTATCAATTTTGTTATTGAAAAGTGATAACATCAAAAATAAAAGTATAAAAAATAAACGAAATTGGCTCGACTGTATACCCAGATATATCTAAATAATTAAACGGCAAATTCTGTCTGTTTTTCCGTGCGTCTGAAACCCTTCTAACTTGGGACACACTTGCTGTTCATAGACATATTATACCTTTTTGGAATCAGGATGATGCCAGGATTGAAAATCTGCCTTTCGTCTGGTGCTTGAATATCTAGGATTGGTATTTATGTCCGGATGAGTAGGGAACTGTTAAAAATTCAATTTTTGCCATAACTGAAAAAATATTAGTGATTTTAAGCTTTCAATTTATATTGAGTTTAAAGTAACTCAAAAAGTTTGTGAATTTATTTTTTTGTTTCGAATTCAGTTCAATGTCTCTCCAAAAACTTTTTAATTGAGGAAATCAATTTTATTTCTTCAGAATGACGAAGAATCAGAATTAAAGTTAGAGGTTTCGTGACGCAAGGTTTTGGAGTTCCACTGAGTTTGTGATTTGAAGAACTAAATTTTCGACTTGAACTGGAATTTCGGCCTAAATCGGAGTTTCAGTCCCAAAGCGGATTTTCGGCCCAAATAAGTCTTTTGGCCGGAATTGGACATATAGACCGAATTAGGGAAAGTGAGGTTCTGAAGCTCCATGGAGTGAATTGATGAATTCAAAGTGATTTCTTCAAAATTATCATTACTGTTTTCTAAGCTCGACCAGTGATTCCTCTAGTTTTAAGCTGGAGGCCCAATTAGTCATACGCAGGAACTAGTTTAAAAGTCTGCACTAGTCTAAATAAATGTTTAATTTAAAAGTTTAGAATTTCAGATTTTCAAAGTTTCCTATTTATTTATAATTATAAACAACGTTTTACATTCGTCCAGATCTCCTTTATACACATATGAAGTCCTAAATGACTAATATTTTTCCATTTTGTCATTAATTTCCATTATATATATATATATATATATATATATATATATATATATATATATACGATTAATAGAAGTATCAAATTTTTTTGATTAGCTGATTGAGGTTATCTTCAATACCTCTAAACTGAAGTTTCGTAGACGAAACTTTCCCTAATTGTTCAGTCCAATCGTTAGAAGATATCAGCAATTAATTTCTTTGTGTATGTACATGTGTACTTTAACTGTATCGTTTTAAAAATTATATTTTTAACTAATTTCAAGAGTTTTCAAAGTTTATATATATATATATTTTTAATTTAATTTTTTTAAAGTTTCAGAATCATCTATTGCCACAGGACTAATTTAATAAGAGGCAGAGTTAAAGTGAAAAGTCAGGTCCTATATTGAGCGGTGGCGAGTCATGGATCAGATGGATCACTCTCATTTCCTTATTGAAACGGCGATTTCCACTTAAAAGTTGTGAGCACGAAAATTTCAATATGTTTGTATATATATATATATATATGTGTGTGTGTGTGTGTGTGTGTGTGTGTGTGTGTGTGATACATAATTTGGATTTTTTAACTATGATCTGCACGTCTACAAGAAGAGATGTAAAAAAAAGGACAGATGTAAATAGAAAATAATGTGCCTTTTATCATTTAAACATTATGTTCTACATACGAAACGTGTTTACTAATAGACAAGATGCATTCTAATATTCTCTCCAGTGGATAGTGTACCGATGATGAGCAAGATTATGGCATAGGTTATCATAATTTGTATGAAGATGTTCGTGAATAAACAAACCATAACATTCTTTACCAAGTGTTTCAAGAACTTAAACCCTTCCAACACAGAAACTAGGATATGGAATTGGAATAAAATTATTGATGGCACATACCCTGAAAGCATTATAATTATTCAGAAAGTGAATGTAATAAATTCTAAACACTTCATATAGCTATCTGTATGAATCATCTTTATTTATTCATTTCACCTAAATCAAGACCATAACTCTACTAATACGTCAGTGGTTACTGAGAGCGAAAAAATAAGAAAAAGTTAGTCAAGAGAATAGACAATAAATGAATATGGATTTCAAAGATAGAATATGGTGAGTGATGGTGCATTTATAATTTTGAAGATCGGAATTGACAAGAAAGTAAAAAGCCGGAAGAGAGTCCTACAAGCGAAAAGTGAGAATGAAGAAACTATTGGAATAGAACTTACGGTTATATCTCGAACGTCTTTCACAAGGTTTGGAATGAAGGTCTTCTTCGCAATCTAAAGGGCTATGACATCTGCGGTGGAATATCTGATTTGTTCTAATCTTTCTTAACAGATCGTGTAATGAATGCCGACTTTCATAAAAAAATATTAGAATTTGAAATTGAACACAGTGCAGATTGTGAGAAGTATTAGGCTGCCTACTACCAGAGGACGCTGTAATACAATAACGCTAACGTAAAAACTCGAGGTATATTCTTAAATAACCTTGTCAGCGCCAAATTGCCACATGGAAGTCATGTACGGGGTCCAGCTTATTCAAAATTTCAGAAACCATCAGCTATATACAACCTTTTTTTCTTTTTCTTTTTCAATCCAATGAAAAAAAAATGGTTTCTGGTGAATGAATCCTATAGGTTTTAAAGAAGACAATCTTTCATCAGATCTTATAGACTGGCATTGCAGAATCACAAACAATGAGCTTTACCAAATAACAAAAAGAATATCACTAGAAGAGTTCCAACGGCCACAACAACTACATTGGGTAGCACATGTGACTAGAAAGTGAAAATATTATATAATTGTATTCACTTTCAATACTACCTTAAACAACAGGCGAGGAAATAAGCTTCTATCAATACTAGAATGGACAATCACACTGGATTTGTGGAGTCTATTTTCCTGAAAAAAAAAACTAGTTTTAACCCATTACCTCCCATGAGCTCCATTTGAGGATCTGTTAAAATTAAACTCACTACATGTTATTCCTTGTATTTACATTGAATTGCTTTCATAGATTGCATTTGCAGAGGTATATCTTACAACACTTAACCTTTAAAGTTTTATTAGCCGTAAGAAGACACTTTCTGTCGTAATTTTCCATTTCACGAGTAGAAAAATAATGACTATTTTGAAAAGTATTTTTTTATTATTTCTATTCAATATTATTTTTTGATGTTTTATGCACATATATATTTGATGTTCTAGTTTCTATAAAAATGACAATGGTAATTACTGAAATTAAACATAAGGAATAAATAAACTACTAAGACGCCTGTCTGGGCCAAAAATGAGCATTAACAAAAAATTGGCAGTTAATGGGTTAAGTGAAAGATTTTATAAATTTCAATCGAAAATCAGGACAATAGTTTGATCAATGAATGCCAACCATTTCCTGTTTGAAAGCAGGTAATCTCAACTTTGCCGTTTACTTGGTTTAGTTTGGTTTATTTTGTTTTACAGCATATCAACATCTCAATAGGTTATTTAATGCCGACAAAATTTTTTAGAATAGTTTAGTATGAATAGTGCGGAATGGGTTGAAAGTTTTGTCGGACACCACAAACATCTTCTTGCCAATGACGTGGTTTGGACACATTACAAGGAACGATGTCCTGTCCTGAAGCATCATGCAAGGTATCGTTGAAGGTAGACGTAGGAGAGGACGCCAATTTAAAAACTGGTTGGACAATGTCAAACAATGGACAGGTATGACTGTACCAAAACTGCTGATGGCTGCCGATGATAGACCGTTGTGAGAGAGATGCATTCGCATCCCCACTACGATTACAAAAGTCAAAGAGGGGATAATTATGATGATGATGATGATGATGAGCACGAATAGAATATGTATTCTTTGTAAGAAATCAGTTTGCAAATTAGGTTTCCTTGATTTATTTTTTGTGAAGAGGGGTTTTGTCGAGGGTCAAATGTATTACTGGTATTTTTCTCCTTTTTCTAAAAATGTATTTCTGGCATTTTTTGTTGTTGCTCTTTTGCTATTATTTTACATAAAAAAAATTATTTTGATACTTTCATAGTGTCTTGACCACAGTTTGGGTGTTAACTATTTGCACATAGCTAGGACCCTAACAAGTTCGACCACCCCGTGTCAGGTTAGACCTTGGAATAACAGCAGAAGAAGTGGTTCGACGCTCCTCAAAACCAGATGCCTTGCTTCCGGATGTAGTTTATAGTCACCCCCAGGACGATTGTTGTTTGTTACATGATATATAGAGGTGGAACCGGGTGGATGCACTAAATCTTTGATCCTTTCACTGAAAACAAGAAAAATGACTATTTTAACCAATATATTCCATTTAAAATTCATAATTAGAAATCTGTTTGATACGAAGTAAATTCATATTCATTTGCTATTTACCATTGATGAATATTATTATTATTGATATTATCCAAAAGATGAGAAATAAATACAGTCAATACAAGTTGGTCAAAGTTATGCGAACACAGTGCCGTCCGGATAAACTTTGCTTAACTACAGTAAAAGCATGTATTAATTATAACAAAATTAAGTAAAATATATTATTAATTAAATTAAAATTAAGTAAACTATATTATTAATTAAAGATAATAATCCATTAATTTCTACCAATAATCCATTAATTTCTACCAATAATCCATTAATGCCCACCGTTTCAAAGATGAGACTTAATGGGTTAAGTAGGTTTGGGGTTTATTATCTCTCGATAAAATTACTAAGGGACTGAGAGTCAAAACTTGAATACATATAGACGGTGTTGTTTGGATATCGACTGTAATGGTTCAATAATTAGTTCTGTATGAAAGAGCGCTCTTAAAAGCTTTTCTGTCAACTGTGCCGACAGCTAGTTCATCTATATAGACAGAGATCAAATTCCATCAGTATCGCAAAGTTTCGTATTTTTTCTCTATATTATTTAACAAGCAATTAATACTGGGTAAAAGGACTGACGTGATAGATAGATAGATAGATAGATAGATAGATAGATAGATAGATAGATAGATAGATAGATAGATAGATAGATAGATATCAATAGATTGGGAGAGATATAGATAGATATCAAGAGATTGGGATAGATAGATAGATAGATAGATAGATAGATAGATAGATAGATAGATAGATAGATAGATAGATAGATATCAAGAGATTGGGATAGATAGATAGATAGATATCAATAGATTGGGAGAGATATAGATAGATATCAAGAGATTGGGATAGATAGATAGATAGATAGATAGATAGATAGATAGATAGATAGATAGATAGATAGATAGATATCAAGAGATTGGGATAGATAGATAGATAGATAGATAGATAGATAGATAGATAGATAGATAGATAGATAGAGGGATAGATATCAAGAGATTGGGATAGATAGATAGATAGATAGATAGATAGATAGATAGATAGATAGATAGATAGATAGATAGATAGATATCAAGAGATTGGGATAGATATAGATAGATAGATAGATAGATAGATAGATAGATAGATAGATAGATAGATAGATAGATAGATAGATAGATATCAAGAGATTGGGATAGATAGATAGATAGATATCAAGAGATTGGGATAGATATAGATAGATATCAATAGATAGATAGATAGATAGATAGATAGATAGATAGATAGATAGATAGATAGATAGATAGATTGATTGTGTAATATTGGTTCGATTCCCTGTGATCGAATTCATATCGAAACTGTTTATATTCCGTCTACACTAATAACTTTTGTAGACTCTGAATATTTTTCTTTATTCACACGATGTTTGAACAATTATTTTGAGAAACTTTCTTGTCCCTATCATCTTACAACAGTTTACGAAGTTTGTGGGTACTTATGCACTTGGACAAAACAGTCAATCATAACTTACCTACCGAGACAGTAGCTGCCAAAGGCTGTTACCATAAATCAATCACTCTCACGCATATACACACACACACTCATATGTATATATATATATATATATATATATATATATATATATATATATATATATTCGTGTATGTGTGTGTTTGTATGTGTGTGAGTGCGCGTACGTGTGTAAAATTTTGTGTATATCTGTAAAACCAATATGAATAAAGACACAAGGAAACTTATCTTGGCTGACGCGATTCTTGATAAAGATCTTCTATCGCTCCTTGGCCTTTTGGTCCGTGGAGGTTCAAATTATTTTAAGCACAACCCTTACGAGGTTGTTTCTACAGAGATATTTCCTCTTCTTTGGGAGTGGCTGGGTTTATTTCTTGATGGCTGAGGTGTCTCCAAAAGGATTAGTGACGTGGGGGCTTGTGCAATTTTTGAACAGTGCTGCCGTTCAATCCACTTTAAACTTCGACATTTTGTCGGATTCGGTAGCGACGTAAGCGCGCTTAAAAATACCCTCGACAATGAACCTCAGAGGGAGAAGGCGTCAGCTAAGATAAATTTTCGTTTTGCTTTTATTCATGCATATATATATATATATATATATATATATATATATATATATATATATATATATATATATATATATATATATGCACACACGCATATGGTGTCCATAAAATCTCCTTACAATTTAAAGAAAAATTATTGCAAAACAACTGAACAGAGAAATATCTGAAAATTGTTACAAAATTAGTAGAAACGAATTTAATACACTTCTATAAGGGTACCGTTAGTTTCAAGAAGCACAAAAAAAGTGTACTCGATTTCTTGCCATGTTCGTTGTGACATAGCCTCATCAATGGTGGCAATGACATCAGTGATCTTTTGTTTTAGATCAGTGGTGTATCGTATCTTTGTTCCATACTCGATATCTTTAATATAACCCCATACAAAGAAGTCCGAGGGAATCTTATATGGTGAATGAGGTGTTCAGAAAATTGGGCCATCACTTCCAATCCACCGGTCTGGAAATATTAGGGGTTCATTTAAAAGTAACTCTTTCATCAACAGGATACCTAAAATAGACAAATGCAATTTGATTAAAAACTTTGAAACTACTAAGAACAAAGAACAGATCTTCTTAAAATATCTCATCAATTACCTTTGTAATATAGCTTTTAAATTGTAAAGAGACTTTATGTGAACCCAGTATATATATATATATATATATATATATATATATATATATATATATACGCGGTTCACATAAAGTCTCTTCATATATATATATATATATATATATATATATATATATATATATATATATATATATATATATATACGGGGTTTACATAAAGTCTCTTTACAATTTAAAAGCTATATTACAAAGGCAATTGATGAGATATTTTAAGAAGATCTGTTCTTTGTTCTTAGTAGTTTCAAAGTTTTTAATCACATAGCATTTGTCTATTTTATATATATATATATATATATATATATATATATATATATATATATATATATATATATGTATATATATATATATATATATATATATATATACTTGTTAAGTATACTATATTTATAGGTAACTAACCTGTTGTTATTTTTAATAATATGGACAAGATTTGACTATCAATTTTTTTTATTAAATGTTTTAAATTTCAAAATGTTTTATCGATAAATTGGCCAAAAGTTCATATTTACTTCTATCTTATATTATGTTTTATTCCCAATTACTTTCGAATGATACTCGATTTGCTTTCAGTGATTGTTTCTGTGTTTTCTTACGCAACTTTATTTTTGATTCAAGTTGTTCTATCATTTGATGGAATCAATTTAAACTCATTCAGGGTGACATAAACAGTCAAACTGAAATTTTAATATGTGCTTTCTTTTTTTTAAGCACAATTCAATATGCGGTTCCCTATGGAGAATGACAATCCAATGTTGGGAGATTCTCTTTTATTACAACAACCTCCAGAATTTGGGGTTTTCTTTGCACTGCGTCCTCTATAAAATGTTGGTTTTGTCACCTATATAATCTCAGCAACTTCTGCATAGCCAACATAATATATTTAGCACCATCAAGAAAACCCTCCATATATCTATGATATGTAGATGATATTATTATTTTAGTTAAAAAAAAAAACATAGAAGAAATACTTGAACTCTAAAAATTTAAAACAAAACTGTCCTGATGTTCACATACGAACTTAACAAAGATAACAAAATCCCTTTCCTTGAAATTTTAATAGGCACAAATAACAACACATATACTACCTCCCTATATAAAAAAAATAACCAGTAAAATCTCTCGCACTCTCAAATATTAGACTGGATGTCTTAATGGCTAAAAATAGCACTTATAAAGAATTTAATTAACGGCGCATAAATTAATTCCTCCACTAAAAATATTATACACTGAATTAAAAAATATTAAGCAGACTCTCATTACTAATGACTCCCCAAACCACATTGTAGATGAACAAAAACTTCAAAACACGTCAAATAGAACAGGGAACTTCCTTCAAGGACCCTACATATATCAAACTTTTATATTGTGATGAGATGCATGCTAACTACAAACAGGATGAGAAAATCATTAAAAAAACTCATTAGTACCAATATATCTTCCATGGATACCAATAAAAAAATAAAATTAATCATATATTATACAAAATACAATACAACCAATTTAATTATTCGCAATAACACCTCTTCACCAACTGATGTATTGCGTAAAAACAACATTATATATCAATTCAAATGTTCCTTCGGAGAATGTATCTGCGACAGGAAAAGAATTATATATGTTGGATATACGACAACTACATTATCAAGACGTCTTACTCTACGCATGTTTGACGATTCGTCCGTTGCGAGACATTTACACCAACATTCCTGACCACATTCACAGTACAGAAAAATACTGATTGATAACACAACTATCCTCCACCAAGAAAATAACAAATTAAAACTACAGATCCTCGAAGCAATCTTCATTAATAAATTGAAGCCGACGCTGAATAGAATCAGCTACGAGTGCCATAATAATTTTCTAAAATGCCTATAAAAAGAACATTTTTCACGCTTTGATGCGGGCTTGAACATGACATTCAAACATAAAGAAAACATTCCATAATAAATAACTTTTTACGTTCTATGGAACACTAAAGCATAACGATCAGCTGTAGCATTTAAACGCAAAAGAAGAAAATTCAGTAATGGATAGCTATACATAGTTCTCGCCTTACCAGATGATCTCAGAAAGAGATGGTAAGTACTTGGGAAAATAAAATGATTCTCAGTGTTACAGTGCATTTCTTACCTTATTTAATTGTAATATACAGAAGAATATTGGTGAATATGAAAGGATTAGGATACAAAAAGCATATATATATATATATATATATATATATATATATATATATATATATATCATGTTATATCATGCGTAGAACGGTTTCAAAAAACATCAAACGACCCGGAAAGGAGTGTATAAATATTCTATATTACTTGGATATTTACAATAGACAGTATTTAATCTTGTTAAAGTTAAAGCTATTATTTTTGTCGAATTTTACAAATTCTACGTTTCGTTCAATTTCGCAAACCAATCGATAAAATTTGAAGAAGCTGATTTGTTTGGAAAATACTCTGAAAAAACCCTACTTTGCCGTTTTAACGTGCCCTAGTAAAACCAACTGTACTCTATACTCGCATACCTGTTTGTACTTCTCCCCAACATTCGATTTCGATCGGTCCATATATGGCTATTTTAGAGGGACGGGCGAATTGATTCTACGAAAGTCACAGAATTTTATATATATATATATAGATTATAATTATTTTATATGCATTTTATACAATTTATTCATATGGTAACATGTCTTTTTGTTGCATCATAATGGCTACGACTATTTGACGACATCACATCAAAACTTAATACAAATTACATAGCCAACAAAAAAAAAACTATTAATAAAAGAAAAATACTTGTAGATAATGACAAATCACAGGGTACGATGGGTAAATTGTCACGATTTTATATTTTTAATTTCGCGCACTATGTTTGGATGTCAATCTGAGGACAGAGAGGAGGATTCGGAAAGAGTTGGATGAGTCTAATGGTGATTACGAAGATACGGCAGCTAGGAAAACTGACTCTTATCGTTCTGCTTTAAGAAAGGAACTCCCACATTTGTTGGTGAGTACCTCAGAATCAAAACGGAAGCCTACATTAAGTGCCTTGACGAAATAGTGCTGTCATGGGTCAAGAGAGTGGGCGTTGGAAAACACTATGCCTAGCAACAGGATACTATACCATGCCACACAAGCAGGAGAATCGGTCATATCTCTCAGACAATTTGTCACCATATTACCCCTTACATCTGGCCACCTAAATCCCCAGACTGCAACCATCATGCGGTCAAGATCTGCGAAACCTTTCAATACATGGCATCTTTTATGTTATGAACGCATATTTAATTTAGAAAAAAAAAAAAATATATATATATGTAACAGACTCTCCCATTGTATTCAAATTATGTCACCAGACTACCCACACAGAAAATGTCATGTTTATGTAGACCCAACCATACTTGTTGAAAGAACTAACAGAGAAATGGCGCAATTTTCAAGTGTGAAGCCAAAGTCATAATTCTCCTAGACAGACCAAAAGAGCCTAGATTATTTACCTGCTAATTAACATATAACAGAAGGAGATGGATACATACATTTCTCACGGGTATCTGTGCGGAAGTGAAGGTAAAGAATTCGACTGTAATTCGAACACGGGCAGCCGAGTTCTCTTTGACCGATATTGCTAACTGATTCCTAAAAAGAAACACAGTCATCTACTAGGATGAAATTGATACACTATATTGGTCATCGCATGTTCAGATTTGATAGTGTTATTTTGATTAGTGTTGTCAAAATTTGCGGTTTTCCACTTTCTGTAATATATCATAATTTTTACACGTTTTTCGGGATTTACGGCAGAAATATGATTTTAATGGTCGTCATGAATCACTTATCTATATCAGTCATACCACCACCTCGTAGAGTAAACGTCTCACATGTCACTTATCTGACCAAAGACTAAGATACATTTAATAAATAATATAAAGAGATAGTTTAGTTGACCATTACGAGTAAGTAATGCTTTATGAATAAAGAAAAGAATACTGAACTGTTATATAATATCAGTCCTCTTCTATGGCAGCAAATGCTGGAAAATCTAGATGAAGTCCTAAAGGACGAAACTTGTGCCAGAAAAATACTTTTCCACTTTGTTATAGATTTTCCTAATATTTATCTAATATATAAACATTTATATATCATTTTCTCCCACATGTTTGCTTACAGAAAGCTTCTCGTAGCCTCTCTTTGACGTATCCAAACTGCCAGCATCCATCCTTTTGCATATTTAGAACATTCTATGTATATGATTAGAATGTGTATATTTTCTACCTGAACGCGGATAAATGAAAACTGGTAAGCGGTTAAAGAAAACACCGGTAAAAAGAAATTCGTCATTTTCTTTCTGTCGTCGCGTGAATACAGACATGTCGAGCAATTATCTGGTATGTAATTGTCTACTTTGAATAAATTTTAGGCACATAAATTACAAATCTGTTTCTAAATACAATTATAGAAATATGAATATCAATTATAAATACCGATTATTTACTAAGACTTTTCTCTTGAGGGATGACCTATTGTTTATTTATTAATTGGACTTTTTTTTAAATTGCATTTTCAGAATTAAAGAACATGATAACAATACTACAGATTTTACTGTACTGTTCCTATCCACCATTAATCATGAGCTTTTTAATACGATTGTTTCATCTGATGTAAGCCCATGAGCTACGCAACCTTACTGAGTGAGGTTGTTGTAAGGAGTACAACGAGGGCCTAAGAGGGGTATAATATGAGGTTATGTGGGATAGATAAAAGTTTACCTTAGACATGAAGTGGTTAAGATTCTATTGATCGCGGAAGCATCTGTTCAGGAGTCTGTACCGATTCCGGGGAAGTAGATTAGTTTTTCTCTGGTTTATACAGGAATGCGATTATGTGCTGAAGTTGTGGTTGACCATCTATTTGAGAAATGCAAAATGAAGTTACGATCATTTCGCTTTACGAATTGCAATTCCATTAAGCATAACCTGGAATTATATTTTGTTCTAAAATAAAATACCTGTACTTCCATGAGATAGCACCGTAATTCTTAAACATGATGTGTCAGTAATTAATGTCTAAGGGTTCTGTATGACCTAAGCGTCATGTAAACAGTATATATCATTCTTGTCATTCATTTCCGAAAAAGATTTTGCCTTGCAATTCATCAGTAGATCGAGAGGTGGCTCGGCAAACCAAGTCTGAAAGCGCGAAATCTGGCGTTTTGGGAAACACTGGAAATTAGTCATTGTGACCAATGCCAAAGATGCACGGTGCAACTATTCTCTTTGAATGTTGTTTTATTTCTTATCTGGTGGATAATAGCATGCTAACTCGATCGATCGGCTTCGCAGTCTAGCTCCTTTGGTCTGGTCTTGATCTAGTGAAGGTTAGTTTTATATCTTTACACCGTTTCTTTGGTCGGCGTTGACGTCTCATTTATTATACAAGATAACCATATCTGCTATATAATATCTATCATATCTATAATTTATACCAATATCTATAACATAATATAGTGATTCACTAAGCATAGCACCAGGCCGAAAGTATAGAGCACCCAGTGAGGATCGAACTCACTATTCAGTCATAATTGATTTAGCGGGAACAGCTTGATGACGATTATACCACGTTGAAGTTCACCATCTATTACTGCTGGGTATGACGATAAAATACATGCGGTAGCAAGGACACTGATCGAAAGATTGGAGGTTTTGAGGAACGTGAAACCACTCAGACCCGACGTGGTTCCACCTGTTAGGGTCCCGGCTATGGGAAAATAGTGTTTTTATTTTAGTTTGGTTCACAAAGAAAACATAAAAATACATTAAATACCAGCGATATATTTATAAAAAATAACAAGTAATAATAGATTTTTATAGCAAAATGACCAGTTCTAATATATTTTCATAGCAAAATGACAATCATTGCAAAAAGTATAAAAATACATTTCTATAGTAAAATTACCAAACATACATTTTATCGTCTCTAAACTATATATCTAAAAAAACATATCTTTACCCTGGATGTATAAAATTATGTACAAAATATCTGTAGTTGAAGCCATAAAATTGGGTACAAAATATTTAGATTTCGGCATTAAATAACCCATATGGTTGATATGCCACTAAACAAAATCAACCAACCAACCAATATGAAAGAACCTTTCGTGGCATTAATCCATATAATATCCTACAATTTCTTGAAGAAATCCATCTGTATTCCAAAATATAACTTCAACAAAACTACAACACAAAACACACATATCACTGCATCTAGTAATTATGGCTACACAAACATATATATGCACAAAAGCAGTGTATCATCTACCATGTATTCAATTGTGAAAGCAGAATAACATATATCATATTTTATTAATACAAAACTCCCAAGAAAATTAAATTAAATGCCACATATATAAGTGTATATACATATATCTATATAAATAAAGTTGAACGTCTGTGTGTCTCTCCGTCTGTAGGAAGAAAAACCGATTTCTCTGAATTTCATTAAATTTGGAACATAGATAGTAGACATAAAAGAAAGTGTAATGAGCTATGTTTGATTCATTTTTGAGGGGAACAAAGAAGGCGGACCCCCTTTTGAAAATAAATGTACCCATGGATTCACAAAATACTGGACAATATTTTTATGAAATTCGGGGCATAAATTTCCGGGATGAGAGTGGGTGTAATATGCTACGTATACGCATATATCATTTTGATCAAAGGAGGTCTCTAAGGGACGTGGGGGGAGGGGGTAGAACAAACCCCTCATTTTTTTTATCTTTGATTTAAATAGAATTTAAACACAGGTAAATGACGTAAAATGATCCCTATTCCTAAAATATCAGCCAATTTCAATAATATCAAGACACCCTAATGTGGGCTAAAATCCCTATATTGAAAAATTTGGAACCCCATAACTTTTTACCACAGGGCATGATGTTTTACTTACCTTGATATATTTTGATGCCAAATCTCAAAGTAGTTATATAGAGTCCGAAGAAGTGTAGTGGGGGTTTTAGTCCCCTTAAAAATCTAAACAATACAACCATTGGTTAGTTTTTTATGAAATCTGAAAGAGATTCTCTATAAGACACCTATATGTCATTAGGTCAAAAGGTGGGGTTCCAGAGGTGCACAATTCCCCGCTTCAAAAATTATTTCCATGGATTTAAATGAAATTTAAACCATACCATCTTTTTAAATTCATTTCATTTTTGCATCCAAACCTTTGATTGAGACTGCAAATTTAGTTTCCTATAACCTACACAATAGCTACTGTTTCAGTCTTATATAACGATCCAATTAATATGGATCCTAATGTAGTTTTTCTGTTACTGTTGTCTCTTTTGGACTAAGGAGGCATCACTTGAATTACAATTTCATTAATATGCAACTTTACAATTTATTTAAATTCTTGATAAATTCGTTTATCCTATAATGACCAAACCTAAACAGCCCTATATCTTTCAGATGTCTGTTCTGCCAGCTGACTATTGCAAATTATAATTAGACTCCACTCTTACTACAATGTCTCCCAAAAAGTTCCTTTTGGGACCACCTATGCAATCCCAGCGGAGGAAAGGAAAAAGAGCATAAGACACTGAAGATCAGCTGAGCAAGAGAAGAAGAAAAGACATGCAGCTTCACGGGCGTCACAAAGTCAAGAACAGGCGGATCAAAGACGAAGATTAGATTAAATCAACAAGGAGCTGACAGAAGACGTACATTAAATTCTCAACGCAATGAGTAGCAAAACTGTCTGAAAACGTACATTAAATATTCAACGGACTGCAGAAGCTAGACTGAAACTCAAGAACTGGAAATGAGACATAGCATGGATATTCAGTGGACTGCAGCTGCCATAAATTCTGATCTCCAGAATTAAGGACGTGGAGACTCAGAATGAATACTCGACGGACAAGCAACTGGACCTATTATACTGAAAATCGACATTACTATAATGGTATATTTCTTATTATTGATGTTTGCTGTAATACATTCATCTGTTTATGGTTTCCTCAATCTTTGTGGTTATATATGTGATGATTACTTCATTTATAGACCAAAATATAGAGATCTCAGACCAGAAGTTTATATCAACCATGATATTGGCCTGGAGCAAGAACTACATAAAAAATAGCAGTCCTTTTTATCGCGTTACCTGGATCGATATAGCTGTATTACCTATATGAATGTCAACAGCCGTTTATTATTATATTATATCTTCAATACTCTCTAATCAATACATTTTTTTAGAAAATAGAAACATTTTAGCAGCTACTTTCAAGCCCAGTCAACGACAGGTATATCTGCTAGTAATATAATATAATTGCTGGCATTTCGTTTTCAAAAATACTGGTTTGATATGGGGACTAATTAATCTGTGTTGCAAATACCCCCTAAGTTGCATCGGTGTTTCTTTACAGAGCAACCTATGGTTTATACTGAGCTAACGTTTCTGGGAGAAACCGCATAGTCTAGTGTGATGAACAGCTTACACAAGGCCAGTACGCACGAACCCCAGGCATAATCACTTGGGATTTAGCGGTAGGACAACCAACGACGACTTCCGAACAGTTTCGTCTACATAGTTTCATTTATTCAGATCATTGAGCTAAAACTCTCATATGGTTTTCAGGTGCTCCCGCTGTTTGCCGCATATTAGGGAGTGGGAAACATCTACATGGGAAGCATCGTCTCTCCAGGTAGACACTATCAAGTTATTATCGCTTTCATATGGCGAGGAAACATAAAAAATTTACTCGGTTTGAAGCCTGGAAATTATGATAAGCCGATATGTGTGCTAAAACAACATTTATAATTAAATCATAGCAAAATTCTATTTTCTTTTATTAGTATATTTCGTATCTGTTATTATTTAGGTCGTTGGTACAGAAAATTATTAAATATCAGTGAGAGAATCGTGAAGCAATGGTTATGGATTTTGACAGCATTTAACAAAAAATTTAAATTATGCTTGCGTCGAAATACAGGGTGTCCCAGAATTAACGATCAATTTCAGTGAACTCAAGTGAATTTCTAATAAAAATGACACAGTTTTATGTGTATTACTTAATTATAGTACAAAAAGATAGTTTTATAAATTTTACGTCAAAATATTATTGAATAATTTTCAAATCGTCTGTTTCCAAATCTATCGTTAGCGTTGCGAAACAAGATTTTGAAGCATTTCAGGAGTTAACTTCTGCACAGATTGTTGAATGTATTCGTTAAGCTCACCTAAACTATTGATCTTTTGGCGATAAATCTTTGTTTTTATGAAACCCAATTCAAAGAAACGCAAGGGGCGGGGTCAACAAAGACGCATTTTTGTGATTTCATTATCAATGGAGTTGTGAAAGGGATATGAAAATAAAATTTTTTTAAAATTAAAAAATTATAAAGTTATAAATACAATTCGAAATTTTTACTTTCTTAACGCACATTAAGTTAAAGCGAAAATAAAAAAGAGTTTTTTTTTTTAAAGTGTCCGACTTCACTGAAACTTCACTGAAATAGATAGCTAAATCTCGGACCCTTCTATACTACCATAATTCATGTCTTAATCCAGGGGTTTTCAAACTTTTTGACTTGCGGACCCCTTTATATTTCAGGCTTTACCTTAGGGACCCCCTTATAATTGCTTATAAAATTTATACATAAATATTTGCTGAATATAATATATAATTTTGCATTAATGCAATAAAAGCTGGTTTAAAGCTTACTTTAGACATAGGTGTTCAAATAAATTAATGCTGCATGTTGCTGCAAAATGTAACAAAATTAAATTGTCTTATATTAAAATATTAATTTTCATGTAAATGAAAACAGTAATAGTATTTAACAAATAGTTTTATTGTCAATTACACACAGAGGATTTTTTAATACACACTTAGTGAGAAGGATGTGCTTGCTTGGCTTTGCACAAACTGTCAATTCTTGGCGATATTACTGATAAACATACACGTAAGTCACTTTTTGGAGCAAGTCTGGATCTGTATTTGTTTTTCAGATTGGTTAGTGCCGAAAATCCTGCCTCGCATAAATATGTTGTTGCGAACGGTAACAAAATCTTAACTGCCTTTCGAGATAACAATGGATACTCGGAGGCTACAGTGAGCCAGAATTTCGAAAGTTGTTGCTGCATAAAACTGATTTTTAAAGATCTGTCGCATGAAATTTCCGCCAGTTCTTCAAGTTCATTTCCTGTGAGCATGCTATTAGCTATTTCAACATTAAACGGATTTCTGATCCAGTCAAAATTTTCAATATTATCAGGAACATCTTTCGAGAAATATTTGTCAAAATGTTCAGCAAGTGATATTAAATGTTGTTTAACATCTACAATTATCAAATCAACATTAACTGAACCATTGTTACTGAGATATTCGTCCAGTGTAGGGACCATATCTGAAGTTAATAACGATTAAAATATAATCGTTATTCCTTTAGTTTTTGCTTTCTCGCTAATCGTACTGAAAATGTCAGAGTTTATCCCCGATATCTGAGGTGTTGCAAAAGAGCGAAGTGACGAATGATACTAAGGATTATTTAAATAATCTTAAGGACGCGTGTGATCTCCATTTTAAACAAGGCCTTATTCTGTTTAAGTGGACATACAGAGATATACATTGCACCGGCCATTATAAATAAAAGTTTTGACGTGTTTATTGAATCAGTCTTACACATTAACCAAACTTTTGAGAAAGTGTTAATTTAGACCGTAGACAAAAATATCGACTAAAGTGAAGAGCCGAGGTTGCAATTGATTCAACTAATAGACATTTTGCTTAAATATTCAGTCCAACAGAATTTATTTACGCAATTTACATTCTTCGGACTGTTGTCATCATCTTTGTTGCCATATTCAAGGCGTTTCGGCCGTTGTACTCTCCGGCCTTCTTCAGGTGATTGGAATTTTGAACCGAGGGCTTTATTTCGTACGCTGTGCCATGCCTCTTCCGTATGTCTCAGTTATCTCCACTTATACTCCAGGTTTTTGTTCACCACTACACTAGCCAGGTAATAAACTCACAATTCTTAGGGTCAAGTCACCGGATACAACCAATCCACTGCGCCATGTATCCTTGAAACGTTGTGAATATGGCAACAAAGATGAGGACAACAGTCTGAACAATATAAATAGTGTAGATAATTACAATGTCTCCTCTCGGAAATGAAAGCCGAATGGTACTATTATCGTGATTTTAGTATTTTAAAATTTCAGGTAAGTCAATCCTTACTAAATAAAAAGACTTCAAGAGATTTTAGTTTAAATTCTGTTGGTATCTGTCTATATATCCATGGGGTCCTGTCTACCACATTGTGTTAGATGACCGTTGTTTTACCCACTCTTTGACAGGTCTTGTTTTTAATCCCACTTGCTGTCTAGCCACCCTCTTTACCAAAAACATCATGGTAGTAGAGCCGATTTGGTCTGCAATGACTCGACTAGGTGACTGTCAATACTAGATTATTGGTTATCAGTGGCACCCCGAGAGTGACCTGACCTAATCTTCGATAAATAAAGCGCAATATATATGATAAATATATATAAACTCATTTATACAATATAAACGTCTATCTTTGTCACTAAAATTATTAGTTTGGTATAATAATTGTATTGTATTTTAGTGGAATTTTTATTTGGTGTTACGCTATTATATCCTTTTGGCAAACTGATCTTTTCAAGACGAATTCACAAACATCCTACAAATCCCAAAATAGTAACCAAAGAACTCTAGTCATTTTCTTTAATAATCCCGTCAGATCAAGACTTTTAGATGGATGGAATTCATAGCGACCAACCTGTTTAGAAATAATTAAACTGACAATTGTATGCAACCGCATTTTCAGATCAATGATAAAAGAAATGATTTCTAGCAAATGAAATATGGGAGTCGTGGAGAGTGCTATCCTTTTTCGAACATCTGAGACTGGCGCATAAATATAGAAACATAAACTCTACAAATGCCTTTGGGGAAGATGGTGGCTAAACGGCAAGTACGATTAAAACCAAGGCCTGTCAAAGAGTGGGTGAAAAAATGAGGTAGTGAAAGGTTAAATGAAAGGTTTAACCATAAAAGTAACCTTTATGGTTATGAAAGCGGGTCAGTTATGTAAGAAGGCTAGAGGGCACAACGGCCGACACGATAAAATAAATGATAAGGATATTAGTCCGAATATGAACACTGTAAATATATATTTTTAACAGTATCGGATAGAGTATCAATCACAGATTGCTTGAACAACATAGTATGATTTTAGGGATCACATCGGCTCGGTGTAATGGTTAGCAAGCTTGTCTGGCTAGATTAATTACCACTGAGTAAGTTCGGTCCATGGGTGCCCCATGCTCTTGGACTTGTGTCACAAGTAAACCACGCCTGCTAAATCGGCATAACATGATTTATAAGGACAAAACTGAATATTTCATTTAATCTTTGTATGCATCATCACATAACAGGATAGGTTTTTGTTATGGTCCAATATCCTCGTCGCCACTGTTATGGTCCAAGGTTAGGACCAAGGAAGAACAACACGAACACAAGAGTAGAAATAACAAAGATATATTACACAGAATTATAATACAAGATGTGGAAAGTGTTAGTATGACTGTCAGTCTGGTTTGGAGTGAACTACTATTGGCTCGACTCGATTCCCTCTCGTCCGTCTCTCTTGAGAGGCGCAGTACTCATAGTGTCAGGAAGAGTTCACTCTGTCGTAAGGTCCCATAACAGTTTTATTCCTGCACCAATTCCGACGTTTTATTCTCTGCGGGGGTAAGGCTGTGTTGCGTGAGCGACTTTGTTTTAAAACATTTATAAAAGATGACAGATACAATGCTTGGTTCATTATCATCTGTCTAATACTCAATTTCTTTCCCACGGTGTAAAACAAAATCATTATGGATCAAGCGACAAAAATATAGACACATAAACTTCCTTGTTAATAGTTTCATCTATGCATTTAATTCCGAAGATATTGACGAACCCATGATATCAATTTTCCGGCAATCTACTTTCAGTTTTTAACTGGGGCAAGAAATGGCTTGTTTATTTTAACGCCTCCAAAACGAAACTTCTCTCTTTTCATCGTCTGAGGCAACCCGTTTTTTCTTCCATCAGCATGGCTGATGCTAGCCTCCAAGAGAGTGTTTCATTGATTCTTCTTGGACTAATGTTTTCGGCTGAAAGGGAAATCATTAGTCCGAGAAGTTCAATCAACTGCTAGGTCTGCTCCTGGGAATGATGGTTCCTAGTATTGGGCTAGACAATTTTTCTCGCCAGAATTTTATATATTTATAAGTCCACTATACATTATGTTTTGAATACTACTGCTAAATCAAGTCTGGTTCTCCTGCTATATATTTAGATTCTTCATAAAATTCAAAGAAGATTTTGCAAGTTATTGTTCCTGACCTGTCATCGTGGCACCAATCACTCCCACACTGCCATATCGTAGCTTCCTCTGTCTTTTCTATAAAAAAATTAATCATAATTGTTCTGATGAACTTTCCTCTATGGTACCTAGACTTTATGAATTTATAACGCAGTACTAGATTGGCGGAATGCTATCATCATTTTACAGTTGAAATAGCTAGATGTAGATACTACCATTAAAGGCAACGTTAATGGTAGGAATAGCCGTTTACATGCAGGAAACATTTGGCATTCATTGACTGAGAATTTACAGTCAGTTCTTTAGAAATACAGGATTCCCAAATCCACAGTTTTACGTCTGGGGAACGTTAGCATCTTCATTATGACTTTTACGGTCAACAAGACTGATTCTGAAAGATAAAATATAAAAACACTTACACACACACACACACACACACATACATATGGTCAGCCCCTATATATAATAATGAGTACACTATTTACATTGTTCGGACTATCATCCTCGTCTTTATTGCCATTATTTATCACAACGTTTCGGCCGTTGTACGGTGGTTGAATGTCGAACTGAACCCTTTATTTCGCTTGCGGGTGTAGACTGTTCTAATTCCACGTGCCATGTCTAATGGACGTCAGATCAGGTATCTCCTGTTAATTCCCCTCTCCAAGTTCTCCACTGCCTTAACTAGGTATTGAACTCACAATCTTTGGGTCCTGTCACTGGATCTAACTAACGCCTTTATCCACTGTGCCATGTGTCCAGCGAGCGAAATAAAGTATTCAGTTCGACATTCCAACCACCTGAAGAAGGCCGGAGCCTACAACGGACGAAACGTTGTGATAAATATGGCAATAAAGATGAGGATGATAGTTCGAACAATGTAAATAATGCACATAATACCTCATCTCAGAAATATAGAAAGATAAGACTGAGTGTTCAATAAAATAGCCACTGTAATAACATACTCCAAAACTGGTTCCCGTATGTTATCCTTTACAGGGATCGCAGACATCGGCCGGCTATAGAGGTTTAATCAGACTAGAAAGAATATCTTGAAAGTAATGCTACAAGGAATCAGGCATTCTACACGAAAGTAAACTGACATGTGATTCGTTATTATATAGAGAAATCCATTTCCTGAAATGTAGACTGTACCAAATGAACCACTCACAAAGTGGCTTATGCACATGTATATATGGAATTATGTATATTTGAGTTTGTGTATTTCTGCATATGCATATGTGTACGGGTGCGCGTCTGTGTTCGAGTCTCTGTGAGCGCGCGTGTTTTTCCATTAGAGGAAATTAAATCAATAAATTTGGAAGTCTACGTTCTTTAGAGATTATGTCCAAGAATGTATGCGTCTAAATAAATGCGCTTATGAATACACAAACACACACATACAGACACGTATATATATATATATATATATATATATGTATATATATATGTGTGTGTGTGTGTGTGTGTGTGTGTGTGAATATTTATTCATATCTGTTTATTTTTGCGTATGATAGATGTGAACATAGATAGATAGATAGATAGATAAGGAAAAGTTTTAATAGATAGATAAATAGATAGATAAATAAGGAAAAGTTTTAATAGATAGATAGATAGATAGATAGATAGATAGATAGATAGATAAGGAAAGGTTTTAATAGATAGATAGATAGATAGATAGATAGATAGATAGATAGATAGATAGATAGATAGATAGATAGATAGATAAGGAAAAAGTGTTAATAGATAGATTAGGAAAAGTTTTAATAGATAGATAGATAGATAGATAGATAAGGAAACGTTTTAATAGATAGATAGATAGATAGATAGATAGATAGATAGATAGATAGATAGATAGATAAGGAAAAGTTTTAATAGATAGATAGATAGATAGATAGATAGATAAGGAAAGTTTTAATAGATAGATAGATAGATAGATAGATAGATAGATAGTTAAGGAAAAGTTTTAATAGATAGATAGATAGATAGATAGATAAGGAAAGGTTTTGATAGATAGATAGATAGATAGATAGATAGATAGATAGATAGATAGATAGATAGATAGATAGATAAGGAAAAGTTTTAATAGATAGATAGATAGATAGATAGATAGATAAGGAAAGTTTTAATAGATAGATAGATAGATAGATAGATAGATAGATAGATAGATAGATAGATAGATAAGGAAAAGTTTTAACAGATAGATAGATAGATAGACAGACAACGGAAAAGTTTTGATTGATAGATAGATAGATAGATGTGTTAAAACATTTTGTTCAATGTTCAGCACACTGCTTTATTAAATAATTTCACCAAACGAAAATCTTGAAAATGAGAAAAGGCTATAAGCTTGTATGTGCGGGTGGGGTAATGGATAATGGCTCAGAATTGGAAATAGATGAGCCGAGTTCCAGTTACAGTCGGGTTCGTTATACGCGGAAATCCCCTTTGTAAATGTATGAATCAACCTCTGTTTCCTTTTGATATGGGTTAATTAGTAGAAAATTTCATCACTTAAATCATTATCTCCTCAAAATTCTTACAATCTACAAAAATATTTTCTAACTTTAAATAAACTACAAAAGCCGATAAACCGTAAAAAAAGAAATAAATCTACTATTTTTCTAACATTTTACAGATATATGGAGATATTATCACTCTAATACAAGTACCTTCACCTGGCGTACGAAATTTCGACTGATGTCACTTCGCATTAGCGATATTCCTATATTACCACCGGTTTCGCTCAATATCTCAAATGGCGTAAATCGAAGACGCAATTAGGATTAATTTACAGAGAAACATTTAAGATTAAGTAAATCATGGATACTATATTTGAGCCAAGAAAGCGGCTTCAATGCCTTCCATCTATGCAATCTCAAAATAAGTCCGGACATCACTTGATAAAACCGCACTCCAAACAAGAACGTCTTGAAACTACCGAGAATAGCAGCCAGATTAGTCTTGCTTTCCCGATGACGCTTGGTCAGGCTTGACCATGTCAACAACGTGCAGCTCAGCTGTATACGTAATGATATGCTGTAAGGATAACTAGCTACCGGTTCCACACTTGAAGCGCAACAAGTTCTTCGTTACAAAGATAATTATGAACATTATATCGAAGCAGAAGCAATCTACCCATCAGATTGGGTAACTGACTCAATAAACTGCAGCATCAAGAAGCTTCCTGTTAGAACTGGAATTAAAACGAAAGAAAAGAGAAGAAAAGACAAGTAAAAAGAGGGGAGAGGGCGCAGACGGTAGAGAGCGACCCAGCTTCTATAGAACTAGATGCGGCTTTCATATGCAGCAGTTGCAACACAGATGCCGTTTCAAGGTCGAACTATACAGGCACAGCAGACCCTGGAAACAATCGCAAGCTAGACTAATTCGTGACACATATTCCATTGCCTTATGAGATAATAGGGATTTTTAAAAGCTTTCCCAGAGACCCCAAAACTCTTCTTCGATGACTGCCTGATATAATGTTGTCTGAGGGGGTTGATGTGGCAAGTATCAAATATGAGAGCACGCTCCACTATTTCACCTGAAGAATTGTGTTAATCATTTAACCCCAAAGAAGGTGAGAAAGCCACTAAGATGCAAGGTGGTACTTAGGATGAAATACACTATAGTCAATGAAACATTACCGAGGGGAAAGGACAATAAAAAAGAAGAGGATTTTTTAATCGTTACACCTCAAACGAGTTAAGAAAGTAAATGTTTATTGAGTGTTGGAGAATACGAGAAAAATATAATACTAAGGCGATAATAAAAGAACAAGAATTAAGAAGACAGAATATTATGGTTGAAATCACATCTAAACTTTTGAAGATCAATTTTGACTGGAAGGCAGACGCCTGTACAGAGTTCCACAAGTGAGAATTGCGATAGAAGAAACTGTTGGCATAGAATTTGCGGTTGCATCTAGCTATTTCAAGTGTAAAATGATGAGATCTACCCGCCAATCTAGTACCTCACTTAAATTCATAAAGTTTAGGCACGATAGAGGAAATGGGACAAAAGATGGCGTTTCATTTAATCGACAGGTAAGCAAGAAGCTGGAAGAGAGTTTATTGGATGAGAAAGTGAGAGAAATCACATTATCAGAATCAAAGTTACGGTTACATTTAACAATGTCAGCAGTAATGTGATGAGACCTTGCTGCCAATGAAGTACTACGTTTAAATTTATGAATTCGATGTACCAAATAAGAAAGTTTATCATAGAATTATATGTAGGTACTCAAAACATTCTTCAAAATTACCTTAAAACAGCGTGACCTTTCAAAATTGAGCTCGTATCTTTTCGGCATTTATTTCCAAAATTTCAATCTCAGAGAAAATAAAATGTTAGGCAAAATTTGTTTTGAGACTCTATAAAGGGTAAACATCCACCCTATATAATTTTTTAAAATCTTCGCATATAAATTAATTCTTCATTTTACACGATTTCAGCTTTCTTTCGAAAATAGAGAAAATTTGTCTATATCTATACTACGCTAAGTATATATAATGATTTTCCAAACGTAGCTTAGATTTGGCACAAGGCCGAAAGTAGGGGCCATCCAGTGAGGATCGAACTCACCACTCAATCGTAATAATTCTAGCGAGACAAGTTTGCTAACCATTTCTCCGCCTCGAGGTGCACACTAGTTATATATCCTTGGATTTGTTGATATCCACCAATATGAACATCAATAAACGTGCGTGCCTAAAACAGGAAATCGTCTATCTGCATATGTATGTTGGCGGGAATGGATGCATGTATCCGTGTGAGTTATCGTTATTTATAAGAGAAAATGGCTGTATTTGCGTAGGAGTTTGTAGCTTCTTTCTGTCATTTTTATCATCTAATCTGTGGGACGGCTGGAGAAATCAATACATCCTCAGCGAGAGGGAATTGATGAGGAAAATTGAGAAAAGAAAACGAAACAAGGCAAGAGAAATTTAATGACGGAGAGAGAAATAGAGATGAAAAACCTGACTGAAAGAGAGTTTTTAGTTGTAACAGAGAAATAGAGAGAAATAGAGAGAGAAAAAAACATGTTGCGATAGAATCGGTTGGAAAGAAATATAAAGAAGTAGAGCCTAACACAACAATACTAAAAACAGAAAGTTTTAAACGGACGACACACACACACACACATACACACATACACATAAACACACACACACACACACACACATATATATATATATATATATATATATATATATATATATACATATATATATATATATATATATATATATATATATATATATATATATATATTATAAACTGTTAAAATGGAACATGCAAGTGACCGCGACAAAAATGCATATTTGTTTGGACGTCCAAAACAAATATTTACATGTTCCGTTGTAACAGTTTATAATAAATATTTATTGCTCGACTTCGTGTATTGAGCCCTTTTTCAAATTAATGTTATGAACGTTTTAATTTAAGTTCTTTTCGTACTTTTACATTTCAATATATATATATATATATATATATATATATATATATATATATATATATATATATATATATATATTATATATATATATATAGATATATATATAGATATATATATAGATATATATATATATATGTGTGTGTGTGTCTGTGTGTGTGTTTGTACATATATATATATATATATATATATATATATATATATATATATATATGTATGTATACCGGGTGTAACAGCGAAATTATCACCGTTTTTTATCATGGCATAACTGTCCATGTGACAAAATATCTCATATTTAAAAAAAAAAAAAAATTAATCCAGAATTTCAGATAATACGTTTAGCCATCTTGACACCATTTCCCGTAAGAATCACTGAAAAACCCTTTGAGTTATTCAGCTAGAAAGAGAACAGGTTAAAATCGTTTTGTGTCAGCCCCACAACGTCTTTCCAACTTAGCAATGTTATCAACATTCATTCTCTGCCTTATGTCTTCAAACTTCATTTAAGAACCATTAAGAGAACGAGGAATAAGTTTAAAAAGAGCGAACAATAGAGGAAAAATGGATCAAGTGGTCAAAACAGAAAGAGGGATCATCATTTCACCTTAGACTTAAATATATTGATCATTGTTCAAGGTAGAGTCCAGTAGTGTTATAAATACCTCGGAGAATTCCAGTAAGATATATTTAATCATTTCTAAGATACAACGGTTCACAGCTTAATCTATAAATAGGACAATTTTGGTGTATGTATATATATATATATATATATATATATATATATATATATATATATATATATATATATATATATATATATATATATATATATATATATATATATATATATATATATATAATTGCTCTGTACTAAATACGATCATCACAGTAGTGCAATGAGTGTGATTGTAAAGGCAAAATTGTAAGGAAAAACCACTGGACACACTAATGTTACGAAGGAATGTATCTAGGTAAGAATAAATAATGATATTTTAGCTGAAAAATGTTTTGCAGTTGAAAATGCCTTCACTTTTCACTATTTTTTTCATAGATATGTTTTTGTTCTCGCTATAACGGATGTTTCCATATTTTTTCGAGTTTTATTTTTTTTTGTAGTTAATACCATACTTCTGTCAGTGTCATTAGTAGTATTGGTACTGCTACTATTTGATCGCGTACTAGCAGTAACAATAATAGTACAAAAGATACTTCCGCTACAATCTTTTTTGATGTACGAACCCGTGCATTTTTTTAAATACTGGATTATTGGATAAGTGCTTAGACATGTGTAACTGGTTTTGAAATCCAGCGAAAGCAGATGGCGTCCTTGCCAAAACATCAATCCGGATTTCAATTTCGAAAGCGTAAAATTGGAATAGTTTAATTACATGATGAGCTATTTCCCTACAGGAAACATCCGGCAGTCATTGACCGAACAATTAGCGTGACTCACTGCTGAAATTTTATACATTCTTTCTCTTAAACGAATTTCTCAGCAACATAGATTTCTCAACTCAACTGCTCTCGGCTTTCTAATATTGATAGGAGTTTCTTTCTTAAGATTTTGCTGAAGGCTGTGAGGCATGTCATCAGATAAGTATATCGTTTTTTCTTTTCTGGAAGGTGTCCAGTAAAAAAAGCGACAAATTTATTATCACTGGTCTATCTTAATTAACCTTGAATTTATTATCACTGGTCTATCTTAATTAACCCTGTATAACCTTGAATAAATTTCTTGAATAGTCATGACCTTGAATAATCATTCGGCTCTCGCGTAATTAGTTCACTCTGATTGGTTCTTTTTAATTGATTAATTGCTGCTTGATCATGTGACTCGTCATTTAAAGGTTATTTGCAGACAACTTTCGTCTTTCGTTCTGGCCGTCTTGTATGGTTAAACTACTCAATTTGTCGTACAGTACAAAGAACATCCGACGTAGGGATTGAGGAAATGTGCAGAGATTCTTCTCGAATTTTTCAGTCCCATCAATTACCAGTTTTCAACGGTTATCTCACGTTTTTCTGTATTTGCCGCTTTTTTTACTGGCCAACCTGTAGCTACATGTCCTATCTATTTTAGATTTTTAGTTTTCCGGTTTTTGATTATGTAGCAGCAATCCACAAGTCTCTGAAGAAAGCTTATCTTCTTCAATTCTGTCTCGAAACCATTTTTAATGATTGATCTGAAAATAGGGTTAAATATTGATGACAGTTAAGAAATTTATGAACGGTTTGGACATCATGCATGTATCGATATAAGAGTTTAGTTCTGATGATGCTATTTCAGAGAATGATTTGTGTCCTTACGTTAATGTTTTGGGGATAGACCCAAGCAAATTCAATTTCTTTGCATTGTCCAGTGGCGGCGAGAGGTTAGAACGGCCGGCATAAATGTGCCAGGCTTCGAAACCCGAGGAGCCTCAGGAAAATACCTTTATGGATTTAGTAGGGAGCTTCTTTACAAAATATACATAGCAAAATTACGGTATTTTATTGAAAAAAAATACGAAGACTTAAATGAGGTTCAAAGCAGTTTAAAGTGCATTTTTTCATTGAAGCAAAATGCACGATGAGTTCCTCGAAGTTTAATTCTCGTGCCAAAACACACTTGATCGCAAGCGTTGTCAAGTTGGTAAGGAAGTCTTGAAGCATTGTTGTGCGTTCACAGTTCTTTATTAGTTTTAAGTGATTAAAAGTTCGCTCTCTACGAAGTTTTTGGAATGTCAAATGTTGTATTGTAAGAATGACGTGTATTAATATTTGTCACAAAAAATAGAAATAAGGACCTTAATAAAAAATGATATTTAACATATAACAACCGTACCAGACAGATACGCTTACAGATAGCCGTGTTAGGCACTCCAGATCGTGTTTTCTTTTCTCTCAGTATGTTCTTTTCCGACCGGGAGGGCCTGACAATAATCTGACTGCCGGACAACTGAAAATCTCTCCCCGGACACCGTCACTGCCTAAAAAGCCAGGTGCAAATGAATTCCCTCGGACAATCAGCTAATGAGCCACATAACAAAACTTATCATCCAAATCTTGATGAATAGACCGTGCATTAGAATTAGACCAGAAATATAAAAAAGCAATAAAAAGCAGAACATATACCCATGTTTTAAAGATTATGCAAAAGCGTTCGCTAAAGTACGTCATCTGTTAAAAATGCTAGGTAACCTTGACATATTTGGGAAGGATATTAGAATAATCTAGAACTTATACTGACAGTAAACGACCTGTATAAGGATAGAAAATGAATACAGTAAATATTTTTTAAAGAAATAGAAAGCGGTGTAAGACAAGGATATGTCACCGGGCTAATTTATCCTATACAGTGTGGAGATTTTGAGAGTGTTTGAAATCCTACCAGGATACATTATTGACGACCGCAGTCTTAGAAACATAAGATATTCTGATGATAAAATGTACAAGAAATCCTACAAAAAGTAGTGAAGGAAAAAAACGAAGAAAGGACTAAAAATCTATTTCAAGGAAACGGAATGCATTGTTGCTAGCCAAATGAACGGCCCTACATGAAAATTATTAATGGGGAATACTAAACTGAAGAAAATAAGTTATATAGGTATAGTGTCGCCGCCGACACTTAAATTTGAACATAAATCGCCGGTTAGCAAATACGGGCGATCACATTATTGAATTAAGTAGACCACGTGACCATAAAGGAACCTCATATTTGTAGGAAGTAGCTGACGACTAACGATGGCATTTCTATTCTATCCTCTATTACTATTCGTATCTGTGTTTCTGTTATGGTTCAAGTTCCTTGTACCACGGTGATGGTCCAAGGTAGAACCAATGAAGAATAAACTCGAACACAGGTATGGAATAACACAGATATATTACAAACAGAATATATATATACAAAAGAAGTAGAAGTGTTAGTAATCACAATCAGGTTAGAAAACTATGTTGTCTCGACAAGTATCACTATTCCAATGTCTTACAGTAATCGTCTGACTCTGTCTCTGACTCTGACTCTGACTGTCTGCTTCCTCATGAGGCGCAGTATTTATGATGTCCTGAATAGTCCATTATTATTATGGTAAGTTCCCATAACACCCCTCTGCCGAAGCTTTTGCGTAGCAGGGGTTTTTAATATCTTTTTTTCTTTGGATCTATTTCCAAAGGTTCTGTGAACTTTCTTTATCTGGACGGTTTTCTTGTTTCTGGCATTGTTTGCGGTCTTTTTATATCAAATGTATCAAACATTGTGTCCATCACCTCTTCTTGAGGTGGACCGTTAGCATCCTGTAACGGTCTCTTCCTTATTTGGTTTACGTGTCTTCTATGTGAGAATTTTTGTCCCTGAACTATGTAAACCATATTGCCGATTCTTTTCTCAATTGTCCCTTGCTCCCAGTAAGATGTATTATTTTTATATGCTTTAAAGAAACTTTTTCTCCTGGGAGGAACTTTCTTTTTGGTGCGTAGGTCGGTGTTACTTGTTTCGTTTTACTTGGTAGTAATTTATCAAAAGCAGATCTGATTTTTCTAGCAAACATCACTTCTGCGGATGATAATGTCGATGGTGTACCATTATTTGGCGTTATTAGATATACCTGAAGAAATTGCTGTAATGCTTTTCCGTAGACACATCATAGGCTTTTCGTAACGCTCTTTTGAGTGTATCAACAAATCTCTCTGCTTGTCAATTTGATCATGGATGGTATGGCGGGGATTTTATATGTTCGACTTGATAAATTTCTTGAAAGTCTCCTGATGTGAATTGCGCTCCATTATCTGTGACTAGCCAATCCACTACTCCAAACCGAGCAAATAGTTCGTGGAGGCAATTTATGGTAGTTTACGCAGTAGGATTTTTGCAACGAAGCACCTCAGGCCATTTACTATAACTATCCACTATGATTAAATAGTAGAAACCGTCAATTGGTCCTGCATAATCTGTGTGTATTCTTGACCACGGACGATCAGTCTCTGTCCATGGCTTATGGATGATTGGCGGTGCTTTGGGTGCTAATTTACAAACCTTGCACATTTCCACCATCTGAGTAATATCCTAGTCCATATTTTTCCAATATACATAGCTTCGCATTAGCGACTTCATTCTATTTTTTCCTGGATGGCCCCTGTGGAAATCCTTTATGATTCGCTTTTATAGTGTTTTGGGAATTACAACCCTTTCGTTATAAAGCAGCACATTATCGCATAGAGAAAAACTGACCGCTGTTTGCTTATCTTTTTCTGCTATTTTTTGCTTTTGTTTCTTTTATGAATTCGTCGTTTTTGGCTTCATTTTTTATGTCTTGTAGTGTGACTGGGAGGTTTCTAACTGTACAACATAGTACTGTCCTGATATCTTCTTCATTTCTTAGGGCTGCAATTACCGTATCTTCCAATGGCTCTGTCTTTGTTGGTATAAGTCTCGACAGACCACCCGCATGCCCGATCTTTTTCGTTGGTAAATATTCCAATCTGAAATTGTAGTTCAGAAGAATTTATTCCCCATCTTAGTAACCTATTTGCGGTGTAAACCGGTAGACCTTTTTTAGAACCAAAAATTGTTAGTAACGGTTTGTGATCCGTCTGTAGAATAAAAAATCTGCCATAGATATACCTATGAAACCTTGTGACTGTGAAGATAATTCCCAGAGCTTCTTTCTCTATTTGTGAGTATTTTAGGTAGTAAGGTTCGAGAAGCATGAGTGGTGAGTTTTATTGTCCCACCTGGCATTTTATGTAATATACACGCCCCGACTCCACAGGCGCTCGCGTCACTTGCTACAATTATTTCTAGTTTAGGATCGTAGTGTGCCAAAAATAAATCTGAAGTTAACATCTTAATTATTCTCTGAAATGTTTCCTGGCATTGATCTGTCCACTGCCAAACCTTTTCTTTCTTTAGCAGCTCGTTCAGTGGTGCGCGAAGTTTATGCATGTGAGGTATGAATTCCTGGTAGTAACCCACTAAGCCTAGAAAACTTTGTAACTCTGTTATGTTCTTAGGAACTGGCATTTTCTTTATTGCTGTTGACCTTTCAGGGTCTGGTCGTCTACCTTCTTGATCTATGATATGGCCAAGGTATTTAATTTCCTTCATGCAAAAATCGCACTTGTTTTCTTTTACTTTGAATCCATAGCTTTGTATTCTCTTAAACATCTCTTGTACATTTTGCCAATGATGTTCAACACTTTCGCTATTAATCAATACGTCATCCAGCTATGCAATCGTGTACTCTAGTCCGGCAAGCATCGTATCCATTGTCTGTTGGAATATAGCCGGCGCGACCTTAATCCCAAAAGGTAATCTTTGTTATCTGTACAATCCATTGTGTGTGTTCATGCATAGTAGTTTTGAACGTTCCTCATCGACTGGAATTTACAAGTACGCTTCACTTAAATCAATTTTTGAAAAAAAATTTCCGCCATTTAATTTAGTGAATACTTCTCCTGGGCTGGGTAGAGGATATTGGTAGTCCTTTATTGCTGTGTTCAAACCTGTCGAAAAATCAGCGCAAACTTGAATTTCTCCTGATTTCTTTTTGACGTAGACCGTCGATGCGGCCCATTTACTATATTCTACTTTTGTCAATATAACAGTGTTTTCGAGTCTAGTTAATGCTTGATCATTTTTCTATTGACGCAAACGGTAGGCTCCTTTTTTTCTTGAAGATAGTTTGATCGTTTTCTTTTATTTCGATATTAGCTGCCAATTTTCTTACATCTTCCGAGACCTGCTGAAAATACTTCGGGGAAACTCGTTTTTAGTTTCTCTTTTAATTTGTCTGCCTTGGTTGGTAATCTTTTTACATTTTGGCAGTACGTACTTATTGGTAGATTCAACAATTTGAATTTTTGCATCCATTCCGTTCCGAATAGGTTTTCTGTATTTCTTAACACGTACATTTTTAGTTTTTTCGTCATTCCATTTAATTACTTCACCCTCAAATTTTATCTTTCTCCCCGTTACTGATCTAGCAATTTTATCCGTTTTTAACATGGCAGGTTTGTTCAGTTTTCTCCATGTTTGTAGGTTTATAATAGTTAAGTCTGAGCCAGAATCTAGCTGTAGCTTAACTGTTCTGTTTTGCATTTCAACTTGTACGTATTTTCTTATGTTAGTCTCATCTGCTTAGTCAGTCCTCGTGTTTCTTATTCTGCTTTTGCTTTCTCTTCTAGACCAACAATGAGAACTTTTGTGTCCTATTTTTTTGCATGTTAGACAAGTTTTAAAACGGTATGTACAGTCTTTAAACCAATGGCAAGTCCCACAGCGATAGCATGGACTGGGTGGTAGTTTTTTCTGATATTGATTTTTAGAGGTAGAAAATTTTGTTTTACCTGTTCTTGAGGGGGGAAAATTGGTTTGGTTACTTTCTGAGGAGGGAAAGTTGGTTTGTCTTCGTACTTTACGTATGTGTGCTATGCCAGCTTCTTCTCTGTCTTTTGAGTCTTTCTTCACACTGATGCATCTCTGGCAGTCTTCGGCTACTTTTTGAAGTGTCAAATCTTGTTCACTCTCCAATTTAGTAAGGATTCTGCGTCTCATTTCCGCGTCTTTGGTTGAAACCAGGCCTTGGACGTAAATTAAGCATTTGAAATTGTCCGCGCTGACTTCCGATAATTTAAAATCATCACAATATTTATTAACGATGGACAGGAAAGTTATGTAATCTTCGCTGTCCTTTTTTGTAAGATTCAGACATTTCCATCTTTTGTGGAAAAGTGAGGTATTATGGCTGAAAAATTCTGTTAGCAGTTCTATGGCTTCTTTGAAAGTTAACTCACTTGTTTTCCTTGGAAGGATATAATCTACGAATTTGGTATATTCGCATGTGCCTAATTTTCTTAGTAATAGACGTACTGTACGTGCGTCTGACCAATCTTTGCAGTCAAATTAATTCGTACCTTCGGAAGTAATTTGCAAAAGTTTTGTCTTCATCGGGTGCGTACATGAAATCTTCGGTAGCACTCCAAATAGCGTCTTGTGAGAGAACTGTTTCGTTCTCGGAATGTTGCTCTTTATTTGACATTACACGTAGCAATAATTCTTGTAACTCGAGATGTTTCTGTTCGTACTTTTGTTGCTGTTCAAATTGGATTTTGATAAGTTCCACAATGGTTGACTTAAAATCTTCCAGGTTGACGTAATTTTGACGTAATTTTGTGCAGGTATTTTACTTTACCTGATATTCTGAAACCTGTGTACGCAAAAAAATTCCTTTGTTGCCAGAAAATTTGATATCCAAAAAGAAAATTCTTCTTTTTTTAGCGTTCGCGTAGAACTGTTTTTTTCAGAAATTTCGCGTAGAACTTGTTTTTTTTTTTTTTAGATTTTACTCGTCGACCACTCTTATGTGCGACGGATAGCAAAAAGTATGTCCTCCGCGTAAAGAGTTCTATTTTCTTTTGTGTTACCTCGTCACCACTTGTTATGGCCCAAGTTCCTGGTACCACGATGATGGTCCAAGGTAGAACCAATGAAGAATAAACTCGAACACAAGTATGGAATAACACAGATATATTACAAACAGAAATATATACAAAGAAGTAGAAGTGAACTATGTTGTCTCGACGAGTATCACTATTCCAATGTCTTACAGTAATCGTCTGACTCTGTCTCTGACTCTGACTCTGATTGTCTGCCCCCTCTTGAGGTGCAGTATTTATGATGTCCGGAATAGTTCATTATTATTATGGGTAAGCTCCCATAACAGTTTCTAGTCTATCCTCTATTACTATTCGGATCTCCTTGTATCTAGTCTATCCTCTATTACTATATGGATCTCACTTTCTAGTCTATCCTCTATTAACATTTGGATCTCTGTTTCTAGTCTATCCTGTATTACTATTCTGATCCCTCTTTCTAGTCTATCCTCTATTACTATTCGGAGTGCTGTTTCTAGTCTATTCTATATTACTATATAGATCTCTGTTTCTAGTCTATCCTCTATTACTATTTGGACCTCTGTTTCTAGTCTAACCGCTATTAAAATTCTGATCTCTGTTTCTTGTCTATCCTCCATTACTATTCGGATCTTTGATTCTAATCTATAGTCTGTAACTATTCGGATCTTTGTTTCTAGTCCATCCTCTATTACTGTTCGGATCTTTGTTTCTAGTCTATCTTTATAACTTTATGGAATGCCATTCTCTATTCTCTTCTTTACACTATTCTCTACTCGGATCAATACGGTGGTTACTTTTGAGCGACTATTATCGAGCAAGTACTATTAGTGCGAGTTCTATTGAAAGCATTGTTCTACGGCATACTATAGTTGTATCTACAATTATAAAGTTTCTCCTACAACGATCTTTACGAAAGTGACAACGAGTATTCGTTGACATCACAGAACTGGCAACGAGAGTTCGTTGACATCACAAAATATACAATATGGGATAGTGAAAGATATATTTCCGAATCTAAGTAAAGTACTAAGAAACAGATAAAAATCGTTGCGAACAAATAAAAGAGTACTGAATTGTTATGTAATATCAGTATATATCAGTGAATGCTGGTAAGCTTGATATATTTGGGAAGGATATTAGAATAACCCAGAACGTCATGCTGGGAGCAAACCGTCTGCATAAGGATAAAACATGAATTCAGTAAATATACAAAATAATATGTTTTCTCATCGTACTTATTCAACCTGTACAGTAAAGGAATTCTGTGAGACTTAGAATTTCTGCAAGTAATTTCAGTATCAATATCTCCGCGAAACCTTCAGCAAGAGAGTTTGATTTATTACGTTTCTTTACCTATTTCTTTTTATGTAATTTCACGTCTACATAATTCAACATTTCTTTTATGCTTTTTAGTTAAAATGCTATAAAGTCGCAGATACCCGTGTTTTATACATTATGCGAAAGCGTTTGATGATGTACGTCCCAAAGAACTGTTGTCACCTTCACATATTTGGGAAGGACATTAGAATAATCCTGAACTGGCAGCAAACGGTCTGCATACGGATAGAAAAGGAATTCAATAAATATACAGAAAAACAAAGCAGAAAAGAGTACTTGACGCAAGAGAAATGTAGTCCTACAGAAGGATGCTGAGAATACCTTGGACGAAAATTTAGAAAGATTGGAAACGAAAATGACATTTATACTTAACATTAGGAAAAGACATCAGAAATTTCTAGGCCACATAATTCGGAAAGGGGGCTTGGAATATTAGATACTCACAGGACAGATTAAAGGCATGAAGGAGAGAGGAAAACAATGCATAAGCTAACTCTTGAAATTGAGTAAGTGGCTGGTGGAACATGGTTTAGAATATATCATAAAATAATATAAAGATTTTAAGAGTTATAAAGGATAGGAAATTGTAGAGAGACATAATTGTCAACGTTCTGAAGTGACACGGCACACAGAGGTAGAAGAAGAAACAGTAGCAGCAGCAGCAGCAGCGTCTTGAGCTGTTGAACAAAAACTGTGACATGTTCACATTCCTTATCTCCTGTGCAATATTTGTTATAATGGAAATTTACTGATGGAAATAAGGTTTAGAACGAAAATTTTATAAACAGTTGTTGACTACATATCGAAACCGCATTTTCAACTCACTCTTATATCAGTTCATACATCGTAGGTTATAAAAACATTATTATGTTCATAACTTATCATGCGGAAAAGTTTTCTTTTGTGTTGTCGAAATAATCAAAAAATTAAATTCTCCCTGGAAATATTTTTGTTACAAGTTGTTCAGCTAATGAACCATATTTCTGAAAAACAAACATTTGATCAATAGTCGGCTCCTTCAATTCAACCCAACCCATGATAAAATAGTAATTTGTGTTTTTTTCCCGTTTTCCAATTGATACGAGTTAATCAACAGCGTTTGCGTCAGCTAGTCGTTATTGGCCAAACCACACCAGGAATTAACGACAGTATTTATTAGAAACCATTCGTTATGGACACTGTCATTACATCTTCCAAATGTGTATTGATTTTTAACATTTTCAAGAACTTTTTGCTTTATTTCTCGCGAAAAGGTAGTGCTAATTTATCTTCAGATATACCACAACTCAGTGTATGAGGTAATGGTAACAGTGAACTTACGATTTCACTTAAAACATTTAGGCTAGCATGGGAGCAAATTCCGAAGTTTGTTAAATCTACTAAAAAATTAAACCTTTTTTCTGGGAGGGACGAACAAAAACAACACACCACTAGAGTCAAACAAGTATAAAGTGCGACGTGAAAAGGCATTTCAGATAAGCATGTCATTGATACTGTTATACATGTTTAACGTAGTCTGAATGTAGAATCCAGCGGAGTAAGTAATTTGTTCAATGACACAACAGCAATATCTAGTAGCAGCTGTTCAATAATTTTTAAGGTCTTCCATATCAGAGGTTGGCAGTGAATATTCGGAGAAAGTAGCAGGGTGTAGTTTAGTAGTTCTTCTGGTCATCGATATCAGAGGTCGGCAGTGGATATTCGGAGAAAAAACAAAATGGCCGCCTTTATACACGTCGGATTGAATATTTTAAGTCTTCTGATTGGTTAACCTTCTATTGGCGAACTATAAAATGAGTCGGCTCATTTTGGTTGGCTCACTAGTATATAGGCGTACCAAAAAATCCTAACAGATACATGTTCGTAACCAGTTTCGAAAAATTTCATTAACTTTTGTCATGTTGCCTTTCATGTTGCCTTTCATGTTGACGTCCACATCAAGACGTTGTGCAGTTTGTAGCATTCGGAAATAGAGCTTTTGTCTTGTCCGATCGATTGATTTTTGTCCGATCGATTGATTTTTTTAAACATTAACAAACCTTTGTAGGTTACTTAAAGCCAGAAATTATTATTTTAAATCCTATGCATTTTTAAGATAATAATCTACTGATACAAGTCTTCTATTTAATCCATCGCTAGGAGAATAAGAAGTGGATTTATACCTTTCCAAAGGGTATTTGCGTGTAAGTGAATATAACGAACCCGACTGGAATTAGAACTCGACTATCCGATTTCCTATTCGATTATCCATCTTATCCATTAAACTACCCGCACATCCTAGCTTCCAGCACCTGCAGTCGGTATTGACCAAGCTCGACGTCGCTTAACTCCGGCGATCGTACGAGAACCGGTGTTTCAACGAGATATGGTCGTGAGTCGTGTTTTATGCGAGAATTATCTTGTACATGAAAGCCTTCTTTATCTCCTCTTCCTAACGTAGGCGATCCATTTTGAACCAATGGCTTCGCTGTAGACCTTGGCCTGGGTTACGAGGAGATATGTCAGGGATTAACAAGTCGATTCCAGACCTAATGACTGTCTGAGACCGATTTGTGTCATGATCAAATCTACCACCTTCCTGCGATGTGTGGATTCCTATCCCTATACGTAAGAAGAGAGAAACGGTACAGTTGTTCTACAGTTGATCAGCACACCCTAAATCACAGATGCGCAACGATGAATCTCACTCATCACGTAACCCTCTATCAAATTGTTGTTACCTAGGAAAGGTTACTTAATGAGGAATAACCAAAGCGGAGGTTGGAAATGAAATGGTAATCTTTGTATCAACAAAATACAGTACTCGCCAGCGGTGTGGAGTAGGTAAACCACTGCTAGTGCTGAACTACTTAGAGAGCATATTACCACCACGTACAATAGTGACCAACGTATTTATGACCATTGGGACATACCCATTAGTGTTCATAGGTACGGTACATAACACACGTCTTGCCGAACAAACCGCTGATGGCACCCTGGTTAAATGGAGACGCAAAAATCAAGGTAACTGAACACTAGCAGCTAAGTAAAAAATATTGGAGGAAGAAAACCTAAAAAAAAGATTTAATGTAAATACAATCAATCATTTAATTATTTGAACGCCATTCGATAGAAGCACACACGGTGAAACACATTTTCACTTAAGGTATTCACTTAAAGCCTTTAAGGTAAAAATACTACGAAGAAAACAGGAGAAAACTATTGGAAAATGCTTAAACTGTCAGCATAATTCCCCGCCTAAAGAAATAGGTTTATACCAAAACATATAATACCTACAATATAGCAGGTGTAAGAGCAAAATTGTCCAATCGTTAGATTAAGGTCTAAACCGTTGTATGTTAAAAATGATTAAAGATATCTTATTGGAATTCTCAAAGGTTTATAGCATTATCGGACTCTATATTGAGCAATAAGAATGTATAGTTACTCTCCAAGCTTAACAAAAGAATCGCGATGAATTCGATTATAAACAAAAATGATATGATTATCATAAATTAACCATAGCTAAGGATCAAAAGCTCATGAAATATTAAAATTAAGTTCAAATATATACATATATCATTCCAGGATCAGTTTCCAATTTATTCAAGATGATCTCGACATGATCTCGCTTCTCTCTGCCGAAAACGGCTAAACAATTTGCACATCTATAACACTGACACTCGATGTAGTACAGAAATCCCTCGATTAGCGCAGCTAATGCGTACATTAAAAATGCGCACTAATCGAAAACGGATAAATCGAATAACTTATAGGAAACATAATAACTTATAGGAAATATAATAACTTATAGGAAATATAATAACTTATAGAAAATGATGTTATTTGTACCTCAACTTTTAGTCTCATTCACAATTAATTTCTTACTTGCGTACTTTTTAATTAGAATATAGGTAGATATAAGAAGAAACAATACAAGGCTATGTATATATATATATAATTGGCGGTACTGAGACATTGGCCCTTCTGATTTTTAGACATATCATAATCATTAATATTTTAACCTGAAAGTTTTATTGATAATCTTTCCATAGTGAATGCATACATCTTTCATATTTCGATATTTTTTAATAAATTTAAATTTCTGTAACTAATTAACTCATCCATTTTTTAAAACAAATAAACAGAAATTTCCGTTTAAGACCTTCAAAACATATATGAAAAAAAAATGAAAATGTCATTTTTTTTAATAGAGACTTATATTCAAATATGTACTTTTATTATTGGCTTATATTACAGAATTTATCTATACATAGCTGTCCATGTTTGTAAACACTACTTAGATAACGTAATACTTAACAAACAAAATAGTTACCCATTTGCCATTTTTAATTTTAGACATTTTTTAATTAATCGGTAACTATAAAAAATTAAATTTTCAATTTCTATAGTTAAACTGAAGGATGTTTTACCGCACTAATGGCGTATTATATAAGCACTAATCGAATTTTGATATATAATCGAAAACGCAATAATCGAGGGATTACTGTATACTGGATTTGACGTCCAAAAATATTTGCAGAATTTCTTTTTTCTTTCTAATTTATGTTAACAACTTTTATAAGCTATTCAAAATAAAGATTATTTTGTGGCTTCTCAATTTATGTAAACAACTTACATGTTAATTCCATTCAAAGGTTTCTCGTCTTATTATCTATTTAAGTTGCCAACAAAGGATTACTTTTTGCTATTCGTTGAAGATGTATTTCAGAGTACTGAAAAGTGTGTCGTACTTTGCTCGATAGCAATAAATAGCTGCAATTCTTCTTCCTCTAATATAAATAAGAGAAATGGTTCCGTCTCTACACTGAACGATAAAAATATTAGTAGAAGATAAACGAGCGATGAAATTGTTTCTGGCATGAAAGATTTGTCACCAAACCGGATGGAAAGAATTTAAATAAATGAACGCAAGCGTGATTTGTCTTCGGTCTGACAGGGGGGAATGCTTTCTCATGTTGAAAGAAAGTGAAACATTTTTGCGACAAAAGTGCCTAAAAATCTAGAGCAGCACTTAATAAAAAAATAAAAATAAAAAACACTGCAGAAGACAAATGTTTTTTCACATACAGACAATATGTGTTCATTTGTTTTTAGGATATATATATATATATATATATATATATATATATATATATATATATATATATATATATATATATAAGTAATTCATATATATATATATATTGACAGAGAGAGACGGGGGAGACAGATGGCCTGATGATTGCTTTAAGGATGATACAGACTGTCACCGCTAGCTGTTGACTTCAGTGTCGACTTCATCCTATATATATATATATATATATATATATATATATATATATATATATATATATATATATATATATATATACAGAGAAAGAGGGAGAGAGGGAGGGAGGAAGGGAGGGGAAGACAGACGGCCTGATGATTGCTTTAAGGATGATACAGACTGTCACCGCTAGCTGTTGACTTCAGTGTCGACTTCATCCTATATATATATATATATATATATATATATATATATATATATATATATATATACAGAGAAAGAGGGAGAGAGGGAGGGAGGAAGGGAGGGGAAGACAGACGGCCTGATGATTGCTTTTAAGGATGAAACAGACAGTCGCCGCTAGCTGTTGACTTCAGTGTCCATTTCATCCTATATATATATAGAGAGAGAGAGAGAGGGGGAGGTAGAGAAAGGTAAAATTAATACAAATATAACATTTGTCATTCAGCTGATTGATGGTATATTCAGTACATCTACACCAGATTTCCATAGATGAATTTCTGTGTAATTATTCGGTCCACACGTCAGGAACCATCAGCAAATGTCTGTCAATTTTCTCGTTTTCGTTATTTTTATATTCAGTTAAAAATGTAGGTGTTTTGTATTGGTGTTAGATGTATTTTTCTTCTTTGTGTGTATGCCTGCGTGTATACGCCTGTAAGTGTGCTTATGTACAGATAGGTTGTTGTATGTAATTGCTTATAAATAATATAAAAAAGTACAAAGGTATTCAATAAAAACAGTCAGTATAAGAATGTATAGATAAGCTCATTTGATTTGTGTTATACGGCTTACCAATCTTTATAAAGTTATTTAATGCCATAAAACCTTTTTGAGACATTTACTGATAGAATTCCTATTAATTAACCCATTACTGGGCGAAAAGAGGTGGGTATTTGCGTGTAAGTTAATATAACGAACCCTACTGGAATCCAATTACACCATCCTCCGCACATCCCAACTTACAATACCTGGCATTCTCAAGCAGTTACCCATCACGGTATTGACCCAAGCTCGATGATGCTTAACTTCTCTGATTATACGAGAACCGTTGACATAATATGGCTGTATGGAGATAGATAGATAGATAGATAGATAGATAGATAGATAGATAGATAGATAGATAGATAGATAGATAGATAGATATTATTGAAAAAAATAAGAAATCTCAATAATGAACTCTGAACTTTGTAATTCCTCACTTATTACTGATCAGGCCCTTCGACAAGTATTCAATAATTCAATTACTGATTAAAAAAATATTGCTCCAGCCAAATTTCGAGCACTTTATTTGTAGAAGTTTTGTCCCAGTTCTTATACATTAAAATTATAAATTTAGCGCATATCAGTAACTAGCTTTATTATTTTTATTTTATTTCTATTATATATATATATATATATATATATATATATATATATATATATATATATATACATATATATATATATATATATATACATATATATATATATATATATGTATATATAGAGAGAGATATATAGATAGATAGATAATGAACACACTACAATTAATAGATAGATAGATAGATAAATAGATAGATAGATAGATAGATAGATAGATAGATAATGAACACACTACGATTAATAGATAGATAGATAGATAATGAACACACTACGATTAATAGATAGATAGATAGATAGATAGATAGATAGATAGATAGATAGATAGATAGATAATGAACACACTACGATTAATAGATAGATAGCTAGCTAGATAGATAGATAGATAGATAGATAGATAGATAATGAACACACTACGATTAATAGATAGATAGATAGATAGATAGATAGATAGATAGATAGATAGATAGATAGATAATGAACACACTACGATTAATAGATAGATAGATAGATAGATAGATAGATAGATAGATAGATAGATAGATAGATAGATAGATAGATAGATAGATAGATAGATGCTGCACATTTTCAGCATAAAAAGAATTATCCAACCTTAATGTCCTTGATGCAGCTTCGGAAGCATCTGGGGCCTTGGAAGATTATAATCAGATGGGTTAGATATTCACATACTGGCAAGGATTGAATTCTCAATCAGCCACCAGTCTTCGGTCCCGTGGCCGTGTAGGAGAGAGAATAATTCAACGAGAACATATACAGTCATACACATTGTACTAGACATTGACAGCGTGGCTTTGCTCACGACTACCGAGTCCATCACAGATGCTATGAATCTGGTTTTCTACCGTTTCCATCGCCGAAGCTTTCCTCCACTTTATATGGACACTTTCTAGAAGGCCTCTATCACGGAGGGTAATAGCAAGTGTTATTATTTTGTTTTTGTATTAATTAAATATTTTGTTTTTGAAGTACTTGTAGCGATTTTTTATATCAAGCTTTACTAAATTATTTTCAGCTAGTTTTAAGACATGAAAATACCACACATTTGAATTTTCTGACGAATCTTAATTCTTCAGTTAATGATTGAATAAAGTCACGGCCAGTTCTACGACAATCCGTAGCACTTCCCTTATCACATCGTTAAATATTTACGCTTGCCAATTTTAATAAAATATTGCAATAACAGTCATAAATATGAATGCTGGTTGTTATTTACAGAGAGGGCACAAATAAAAAGATTTAAATTTGAGAACTTTTTTCATTTTTTTCCATTTCACTGAGAGCGCGATTAAATCCTTCTTTCGTTCTTTCTTTCTTTCATTCTTTGTTTTCCTCACTCACACCAAGTAGCGTATGTTTTTTTCCTACTCAATCGAAATGAAGTACCCCATAATTTATGAAGCAGGAGACGTCACGCACTTCTATCTATCTATCTATCTATCTATCTAGCCAAATCTCAGTCTTACGAGCATTTTCTTAATAGTACTGTTAAAACAATTCTGCATCGATGTTATTTTATTTATTGTAACTGGATTTTTGGCGACTGCTTTACTCGGTTTCCGTCGTTTGATACAGAGTGTCTGAAAAATGGCACTTTTATACGAGATACCGATTTTAGCGCGACAGATGGTTGTGGAGGCTGGGCTATTTTCTGACCTGGACAGGGAGCACGCGCTCAGGCACCCCACATTAAATTGACTTTGTGCCACAGCGTGAGACGGCAAGAAAATATAATCGCTTCTCGGACTTCTTGGCTAAGATGAAAGTGTCATACGTGTTCTTGTCAATTTAACCTGATTCTCTATCTCCACTTCTATCTTCCCTTCTTCCTTTCTTTCATTTTCTCACTGAAACCAAATAGTTGTTTTAACCTCTATTTCCAAGCGATCAAAACGGAACAGACCATTATTTATGAGGCACTGAAGGAGGTAACGGTCGTGGTAATTGACGAAAGGAGGGGCAAGCATAATTACAATAGGTTTGAAACCGTTATTGAGTTGGTAGTTTTATCAAGGGTGGCCAGGAAGTTACACAGTATATTGTAATGCTGGTTTTCTAAACGTAGCTTAGATGTGGCACAAGGCCGAAAATATGGAACCCCCAATGAGGATCGTTTTTCAGTCGTAATTGATCTAGCAAGACAAGCTTGCTAATCCTTATAACACGTCGAAGTGCCCCTATAGACTGTAATGACGTAGCATAAGGGAAATTTGTAGCTACTGAAATA
>OZ038481.1:54453806-54478806 GCA_964036315.1 Acanthosepion esculentum
GAAGACATATTTATAGCGTCACAATTTCTATCGATTCGAATAAAAGACTGGAATAATTATCAGAACATTTTTAAAAATCCGTACCGATTTTTATTGTTAACTAGCAGTAAAGCCAGGCGTTGCTCGGGGTTTTATGTAGTTAAATTGCTTTGGGGTTTGAATTATGGAACTTACGCACGTATCTGCAGTTGTTGAGGTCACTGATAGGCCGGGAATCTCACTGGTAGAAAAATCAATGAGATCAAGGGAAACCGGTTGTAATAGGTAGCTGCTGTGTTGCTGTTCCGCACTTACAAGAAGACTGCCACCCGTTCATAATCGGTCAAGATTTTTAATTCTGGCAATGTAAAATAGTGGTTGCGTTTTCACTGTAGGACTCACCCCTTCACTATTAAATCGTATGTCATAGCGTCCTGCGTGCGTTCATGCATATAACGCCCCCCCAATGTAGGTAGAGGGCAGAATGCACAGCTTCCCTAGGTCGCGGGGATTGACTTCATTTCGAAGGCTGTCGCGTAAGTGTACGTAGGAGTCTGAGCGCAGACAGTTTCTGATAATTCCGTATAAAACAAAGCCTCTCTGATTCCATCTTAGCGGCCACGTCAACCGCAAAATGATGGAAAAGCTCCCTGTATCTATGAAGCAGGTTGAAGTCTCCATCCCTAACCATGAAACGGTATGAGTAAAAGGCCTTGCACGATAAGGCTTTGGAAGACGTAGGTTGGGTACCCGGAGTATGAAGGGGAATGCCGAAGTGGTAGCTATCGTCACCATAAGGGAAAAGTAAAGGGTACTGCAATGCGTCATATGATCGATGGGTCTCTGAAATCCTGCGAAGAGCGCCGCCTCTTGATTAGCGGACACTTCGTTGCACGCAGGAGCATTGTAGCGGCGTTCGTGTTCATCATAAGGCCGTTTGTCGGCGTCTATTACAATGCTGAAGGAAGGAAAGGGAGCATTTTCCAAAGCATATTTGAAACTGCGAATGTAGCCTGAAGTAATAGTATGACGTCCCTGCGAGGAACTCTTCCCGATGGCGGCAAAATACGGGTTTCGGCCTGTAGGGTGTAGTCTGCAATAAAGTACAGTTGAAGTAATTTAGGCGTAGAGGTCTCCTCAGGCAGCAGAGACCCAATGCGGTGGTATACCTGCCCCTGTACTTTGAAAATGGACATCCAACCCTCTTCTCGAAACAACTGAGCCTCAAATGAGGTCATTTGAAAGGAGTTATTGTATTGCCTAATTGTTTTAAGGAAGTGGTTGGAGTCGTGATGGGATCCGGCTGTTAGTCGCCTCAACGGGGTAGGTGGTTCATGCAGAGGTAGCAGTCGAACTTTGTCGAAGGAGCAGCACAGACTGGCAGACTCCCCGGCCCATTTGCTGGTATTGCAGAAATGGCAAACGAAGGTGATGGACTCTACATTGATGTCGTCACGCGTAGTTAACTTAATGCCGGGCTCGTAATTGAAAGCCAAGAAAAACCAAAAAGAGCTATTGGGACAGGTAATGCTACGGGCGGCAGCAAGGCGCTGAATGTCGCCGTCGACGCGTATGCGGCGAGCTTGGGAAGTTTGAGATAAGCGCACAGCGGCCATGTTTGTAGCAGCCCTTGAAAGTCTGTTTGCCCTTGTCTTTGTGCCCTCGGAGATTTTGGCAGCAGAAATCGCTACAGCGTTGCGGGCATTGCGGGTTGCCCGATGCAGCCGTGTCTCCGACTCCCTCGACCTAGCTGTTTCAGCAGTGTCCCTGGATTGACGCGCGCGTCTGCGGTCAAATGATTCAACTGGCCTCGACATGGCAGTGGTGGCAGTATTTCTAGCATTTCGAACAGACCTACGAAGCAGTGTCTCAGCAGTCCTAGCAATTGCTGTTGCAGCAGCGTCCCTGGATTGACCGGTGCGTCTGCGGTCGAATGTTTCAGCTGCCCTCGACCTGGCAGTGGCGGCAGTATTTCTAGCATTTCGAACAGATTGGATTGACGGTCGCGCCTGCGGGCAGGTGTCTCTATTGCCCTTGATTTTGCAGTGGCAGCAGCGGTTCTTACGTTACGAAGAAACTTTTTATGATGAGTCTCGGAAGCCCGAAATGCAGGGGCGCTTGCTGCAGCCTGTACGTTCATTATCGACCGTTGTGCATTCTTGAGCCTTGATCGCAACGAAGCCCAGTTGGCAGCTTTTCCATCCAAGCAGGTGGTACGCTCCTCTTGTGACTGCGAGGCCTGCTCCTGGGACTCGCAGGACCTTCTTGTCCTCATAGCGGATGCTCTTGCAGACAGAAGGCTAAGACGTACCCTCCTTTTTGGCGGCATGGGGAAATGTGATGCTGATAGTGGTTGATTAGGGTTGCTCAATTGCAGGAGTACAAAGTATAACTTAGTATTGCAAAGCGTGAGCCAGAATCGGGAAGGCAGGTATTTAAGTAAAACAGCTGAATAAATTATTTATGGTTGTTGTAAAAACGTAGTTAAACAGACAAACGGAAAACAAAAACGTAAGAAACAACTTGCGGTAGGAGAAATGATCAGTTGAAGGAGCCTATCGTATCAACCGGATGGCGGCGTAACAGGAGCAGAAGTGAGACCTTCGTCCCACAGCTGTGCACAGCAGGTTCAAATGCGAAATATTACTGGCCAATCAGTGAGCGTCCTAGGGCCTCGAACACCAATTAGCGACCGCGTACTGCACTCAGCCAATGAGATACCGCTATGTGAAGCATGGTCACACGTGTGTGAATAATAATCAGCTGTAGAGTCTGTAGTGTAGACGTTTCAGTTGGACATAGGTTTGATTGATGTATTCGCAAATTCCGATGAAAACATTATTGTATGGACTTCCCTCAGGTATTAGTTTGTCACAAAGGAGCTCACAGGGCAAAAGTTTTTAATTGTCACGACTAAAGCCGATAAAGTTAATCAAAATCCCAAGCAAGTTGCGAAAAACATCGCCAAATTCAGGTAAACTCGATTTGAATGGGAAGTCAAAAGGGGTATGATTTCATCGATTTTTATCCGATAATTGAAACCGATACTGAAAACGAAAGTCAGAACCTCAATACGGTCGGTAAATACTATGCTCAACGGGAATTTTGCTGAAAATTCTTCGCCATTTGCGAAAAATATAGCCAAAAATCAGCTAGACTGGTCTTGAATCGGATGTCCCAAAGTGATCGATTGTATCGAATTTTTCCAGTAATTGATACCGATATTGAACATGAATGTCAGCACCTCATAACTGTTGATAAAAACAATGCTCAACGTAATTTTGGTGAGAATTCTTTGCCATTTGCGAAAAATATAACCAAAAATCAGCTTGACTGGATTTGAATTGGAAGTTAAAAGGGGCATGGTGTTATCGATTTTTTCCGATAATTGATACCGATATTGAAGAAAAAAGCCAGCAAATAATAACTGTTAATAAAACTAATGCTCAGCATGATTTTTGTGAAAATTCCTTGCAGTTTGCGAAAAAACAGAGCCAAAAATAAGCTACATTCGATTTGAATCGAAGGTCCCAAAGTGATCGATTTTATCGATTTTTCCGATAACTGATATCAATTTTTAGAAACAAAGAACAGCACCTCAAAACTATAGGTATGGACATTGCTCAACATGAGTTTGGTGGATATCACTTATAATTTGTGAAAACTATCACTTAAAAACTGATGATTTTTTTCGAATCAATATTCGACCTCCTATCGGTTTTATCGATTTTTTCCAAAATCGGAGGAACAATCGAATGATCCGAAGACGTCAAGTACGAATGCCATAAATTTCCGATCTGTGTGTGGATTTTAATGCCAATCGGACGAATGGTTTGCTCAGGATGTGGTAACAACGTGACAAACACACAGACACACTAACAGAATGCCATTTATGGATACAGATATAAAATGACATCAATTTGACATTCCCGTTTGTTTTGGCGCCAATACCTGGTGTGTTTTAGATTGAAACCTTGCATCGTTCAGTTTCGAGTCAGACTTTATTGAATGTTGACGTTTTGTTCACAAATGAATACCTTCAAGATGAAGGGTGGAAATTAAATCATTCGCCATATTATGCTCTATGAATTTTGGAAAGGAGGAAGCGTCTGATCTGCGACAAACGAAAGCACCAGGAGGTTTGGGATCGTGCTCCAGTTCTTCGGGATGATTTTAACGTAAACGGTCAATTACGCTACTGGCGACCTTCCGGCATCGATGAAGATGCTTTGCTTGTGATCGTGGAAAATAAACCGAAGATTTCGACGGAAGAGATTGCTAAGTGTTTGGAAATCGATATCTCAACTGCCTTTCGTCATTTGAAGAGACTTGGTTTAGTTCCTAAAGATGATGTGCGTGGGCCACATTCTCTGATGAAATAGAACAATCTCGATCGAGTTTCTCTGACTATTTCTTTACTGTTACGCTACGAAAAAGAATTCTTCTGGGAGAGAACTGTCACAGGCGATGAAAAATGGATATGATAACGTTCGACAGGAACGGACCTGGAAACAAAATTGTGAATGTCAAGAAGACAATACTAAAGCGTGTTTGCATCCAATAAAGGTGTTGCTGTCCAAGTGGCGCGATTACAGAGGAATAAATCAGTTTCTGTTTCTTCCAGCCGTCGAAACAACAACTGGAAAGAAGTACTGCAAGCACCAATCTCAATGTGGCTATTCAAGAAAAACGGCCGATTTTTGGCAAATCTAAAAGGTATCATTTTTCGACTACGTACAATCACATGTTGCAAAATAGACATTCAAAAGACTTCCTTTTTCAATATTGCAAATGTAAAGAGTACATATGCCGCACCTCGTCTATTTTCCTGAGATGGCTTCTTAGGATTTTTATTGCTCCAAGTCTCCACTGAACAATTTAAATTTAAAAACAATTGACCTGTACAGTCAGTAAAAAACTACCTCCCGAAATAACTTCTAAAAAACACATTTCTATAAAAATGACACCAACAAGATTGTAGAACGACGGGAGACAGTTGTTAAAAACAACGGGGACTATGTACTTGACTAATAAATTCTTTTTTGCGAGTATGCAAAATTTAGTTTTTAATTTTTTAATCAGTCAGGAACTATTCCAATATAAAGAGTATTTTGTAATAAGCTATGTGACGGTGATAAGATTCGTTCGGGGATGGGGGTATATGTTAGCAACTTAAGCGTATATTGTCATTTCGGACCAAGTCGCAGAAGTTGGGCTTTCCACCATTGGTATCATTATAAAGTAAAATAAAAACGTTGATATAGGGTAATTATAGGGTCGTCCTAGGAATATGAACTCAGAATAAGTGGGATATCATATACATTTTAAAAAGTATTATTTATAGCTACGCCTTATTTTAGCATTCTTTTGCATAGTATATATATATATATATATATATATATATATATATATATATATATACTTAAAAAATCAGTTGATTTTACTGCTATGGTTTCAAACGTACGATATCCTCAGGCGATCAAAAATACAATACTATATTATTTTTAAAAAAAAAAAAAAAAATATATATATATATATATATATATATATATATATATATATTTATATATATATATATACTTAAAAAATCAGTTGATTTTACTGCTATGGTTTCAAACGTACGATATCCTCAGGCGATCAAAAATACAATGCTATATTATTTTTAAAAATATATATATATATATACTTAAAAAATCAGTTGATTTTACTGCTATGGTTTCAAACGTACGATATCCTCAGGCGATCAAAAATACAATACTATATTATTTTTAAAAATATATATATATATATATATATATATATATATATATATAATATATATATATATATATATATATATATATATATATATATATATATATATATACTTAAAAAATCAGTTGATTTTACTGCTATGGTTTCAAACGTACGATATCCTCAGGCGATCAAAAATACAATACTATATTATTTTTAAAAATAAATAAACAAACGCACGCCGTTTGGTGTGATACAAAGGTAGTAGGATGATGCGAAGAAAAAAGTGAAGAAGAAGAGAGGAGGAGAAAATCAAGGTTATTATAAATGTATCGGTGTGGGGTTAATTGAAGTCTGCATATTTTTTAACCAGCCTCATATGGACCTAAGACCAGAGATCCGAAGTCATGAACCCTTGCATACATACCAAAAATTCCTCTTAAGCTCATATCAAATTATGTACACTACAATTAACCCCCACCGATACATTTACTTTCTTTTCTCCTCCTTTCCTGTCTTTTTCTCTTACCTTCTTCGCATCCTCCTACTCATTTTCTATCACAACCAACACCGTGTGTTTGTTTATTTATATTTAAAAATAACATAGCGTCATATTTTTTTTATATAAAGCGTTGGGAGGATAACGTAAGGTTGAAACCAAGGTAGCGAAATCAACTGATCTCCTATTTTTTTAGTTTAAAATCTCTACATATTACGTTTTATTTTTATTATTTTCACGGGAGTATTCAGAACTTTTTAATACTACTGTTTCCTGGTCTAATTCAACTCTGAACATTAACCTTTCATGTATTATATATATATATATATATATATATATATATATATATATATATATATATATATATATATATATATATTTAGTTTACGAAAAACTAGGTAATCCGTATGGGTAGACCCAAGGAGGATAAAACCCAGAGAGCTCAATGTAAATCAGAGCTAATAATTTAAATAAAATCAGACCACTTTAAGGTTCCATATAATAAATTATTTCACCAAAGCCCTTTTAAAGGACAGCGGATCATCTATATGTGTTTGAACAAAATTTGTCATTAACGAATGTTCTGTTATGATTTTATTTATGATGTTTTAACTTAGTGGTTTGAATCTTCATTCTCATTTCTAAAAAGAATTTTAACATGATCAACGTAACTGTCACCTTCACGGAGAACATCAAAGCATTTACAAAGCAACCTTGTTTTTTTCTTGGAGACATCCATCGTACGCATGTGTATGATAGAACTGATTTTAATATCTCTAATTCTAGAGCCAATTATCTAATTTGATGGTCATTTTCGAATTTGGCATGAGGCAATACATAAGAATTGGCATACTTTTTTTCTGAAGTAGTCAAGTTGTGAAAAATTGTACACAAGTGAAATTGAAATTTTCGGCCATTCTGGTGTCCTTTCTTATCGTTACTATCATACATATATATATATATATATATATATATATATATATATATATATATATATATGTGTGTGTGTGTGTCTGTTTGTGTGTGTACGTGTATGTGTGTGTGTGCGCGCGCGTGTGTGTATGTGCGTAATAAGTCAATGAATAAATATTTTGCCAAAATCTTTCATACGTAAAAGACGTTATTCGGTCATGAAAGTCGATTCACAATATCATCTTGATACTTTAGTTTAAATACGCTCTAGTTTTCATTCTTACAAGAGATCTTTGGTGTAGCTTCAACTTGATGGAAGTGCTGACCAGTCAGGGAGTGTTGCATAAACCAAAACAAAGATAGCCTGAGGGTGACAACTCTCAAGAATACACTCATTCAATCTCTGAGATCACTTGCTGTGCCTCATTTTCAACGTGACAATGTCCGTTGTCACGCAGCAAAATCAATATTCGTGTCCCTTGCACTAAAAGTTCTTCTCTTGTCTAATTTGTAATTAAGATGATTTGACTTATTCGCCATTATTTTTTCTTTCTGTTCATGTGTTGCTTCTTCCTTTCATCCTATTCATCAGCTGCCAAATTCGGCGATCCTCAAGATGGTTTTTTGCACTTGAACTGTAGATCATTTCTTTTTAGATTTCAATTCAAAAAGATATCCTGCCTATCTTTAAAACTGGCTTTATAATATATGAATTTAAATGTCAGTGTGAAGCTGATGACATATTAGGACCACTCAACTTCTACAGAAAAGAATTACTCAGCATATCTCGAAGGCTATTAGAACGGGTCGACTAGATAATTTGCATAAGTGTGCCGTCACATCTATATTTGAAACCGCAGACGACCTTATAAAAAATCGAGCGTGTATATCGTCATTCGGTGATGTTCAATCTTCTTTGCAGATCGCATTTCGGCTACAATGGTAAAGTCCTTAAAAAGGAAACTATTTCAATTAAATCGAAAAAAAACTTGGTTGCTGGGACTGAATGTGATTTGTTTATAAAAATAATATAACAGATTCAATCTATTATTGAAACGCGTTCATTTTTGTTTTTCATGTTTTCTTATTAGTTGTTATGTACAATAATCATTTTTTCTTCGACTGAGTTCTAAACAGTACAGAACGATAAGCGGTTAGCTCATTCTTCTTTCTTTCTTTTTTTTTTGTGCTCTTATCTTCGTAGTATCAACTATTCTAGTTGTGGTTTCCCATTCATGTCTTTTTAATAATGGCTGTTTTTTATTGCAATAATAACATTTTCTATCGCAAATAAGATCTTCAAAATTCTTGAAACGCAAAACCTTCCGAACACGTACGTACTGCGTCAATAACGTACATTGCAGTGAGGAATTGGCAATATTTTCAGCCGCTCAATAAATTTGATAAGTAAACATTCTCTCGTTTGTATTTAATATTCGGCAATTACTTTGCCAAAATTAAAGTTCAAAGTGCAACGAACTGCTTCAGAATTTATCCGCAAAATCCAGGGAGTTGAGTAGTGTTGAAGCACACTTGAAAGATTTCCCTAATATTGCGCCAAGGATACCGAGAGACACATTCACATCTACTTAACACGCACACACACACACACGCACACACACACACACACACACACACACATATATATATATATATACATATATATACATATATATGTATATATATATATATATATATATATATATATATATATATATATATATATATATATATATAAATACACATATATATCGGGTGTAACAGCAAAATTGTCCAATTGTTAGATTAAGTTGGGAACCGTAGTGTCTTAGAAATGATTAAAGATATCTTACTGGAATTCTCTGAGGTATTTATAGCATTATTGGACTCTACTTTGAACAATAAGAATGTATTTAGCTCTAAGTTGAAATGATGATCACTCTTGCTGTTGTAACCTCCTAATGCAGTTTTCCTCTCTATTGTTCCTGCTTTTATATATATATATATATATATATATATATATGTGTGTGTGTGTGTGTGTGTGTGTCTGTGTGTGTGTGTGTGTGTGCGTGTGAGAGAGAGTGAGTGAGTGAGTGAGTGAGTGTGTGTGTGTTTCTGTGTGTGTGTATTTACGCAGTAAATTCTCTCTCAGGCAGGTCTGATTGAATGAGTTACAAATGTTATGTTTGCTTATTTTGGTCATAATCTTTTCATATTCACGAATATTTTTCCGTATATTACAATTAAATGGGGCAGGAATAGCACTGTAACAGTGAGAATCACTTTTATTACCCAAGTACTTTCCATTTCTTTCTGAGAACATTACTATGGGTGCAATTGGTAAGGCAAAAATTATGTGTAGCTATCCATTAATGAATTCTTATTTTGCGTCTGAATGCTATGGCTGGCATCTTTCCCGCTTCAATACACGCTCGACCAAAACATTCAAACAGAAAAGAAAAAGAAAAATTCCATGATGGATAATCATTCACGTTTTAATAAACGATAAAGTATAACTGTCAGCCACAACATTAAAACAAGACAATTTTTATATATATTTTATGTCCTGAAAAGAAAGAAATTATAAAAACTAATGAAAATTTATATAAAAATAACTTAACCACACCTAATTAGTCTTTTTCAACGAAACTTGCATAAATGAAGGATTGCTACCCAAGATAGATAGATAGATAGATAGATAGAAACTCAAAATACACTAAATCATGTCTGCTTACGCTTGAGGCTTTGAGTGCATGAAGAGTAAAGTGCCGATAGGCGAAAATATACAGTATTTCGAAGTGTTGTTTTTATTGCTTTAAAACAATTTTAGATTGTTCTCCTCTATGTGAACATTGTGCACTTTATATTTTATATTTTCTGGTTTGTACATATGAGTGTGTGTGTGTGTGTGTGTGTGTGTGTGTGTGTGCGTGTGTGTGTGTGTGTGTGTGTGTGTTTATCCCTTTAAACGTTATTTTTAGTGGATACACTTATTTGAGTAGACGCTCCGTTTAATTATTAAACGAAATATTATTTATTCTCATCTACCAGCCTGGATATTCGAGCGTGTAATAAATAAACGGACCGTCTACACAAATATAAATATTCACTAAAAATAACGTCTTTAAGTGATAAAATCTGTCGGATTAATAAATAAAATGTCCATGACTCCTTTGGAATTTGCTATACATATATATATATATATATATATATATATATATATATATATATATATATATAAGTCATCTTGTCTCTCCACAACTTCATACCCTGTGCAGTAATCTTTCTGCTTCTACTATAACTCTCAGTTCAAATTCTGTAAACTGAGGACAGGGAGCCGGAGTTTATGTATCTCAGGAAGATATATTAGGGAAACGGCATGATTGACTAGTAAAATGTATTGCTGGAAGAGGCAGATTTAGCCTTAGCCGGGACTCTTGGCCCAGGTTAAAAATTCAATCTGGTCGGTGTTCCTGCTGTAAACAAACTGAATGACTGACTACATTCTTCAGTGTAAAAAGAGACGTCATTAAGTGACTGCTACGTAACCAACGTGTCTTATCTCAACCAAAGAAAGATAATTGCCTTTTGTACCCTTACACGGAAAAAAACTACTTTTGCATGAACTGGAACCCCAATCCTAAACTGAGAACATGAGATAAATAAACTTCTACTCCTGTTTGAACCGAGACAGAGACAAGAGAAAGAGAGAGAAGATAAAGAGAAGAAACAAAGAAAGAGAGAGAAGTTAGATACAGAAGAGAAAGAGAAGAGATAGAAAAGGGAGATAGAGAAGAGAAAGAGAAGAGAGAGAAGTGAGATAGGAAAGAGAAAGAGAAGTGAGAGAGAAGTGAGATAGAGAAGAGAAAGAGAAGTGAGAAAGAAAAGAGAGATAACGTTAGCGTTCCGACCATGAAGCACAGTTTCTAATGTCGCCTTGTTGGATTTAACAACGGGTGGCTTCTTGATAATATTGGACGGTAAGATACGATCTCCGCGGGTGACACGGTGAAGAACATCACAACGGGCTGACTGAAGCCCTTACAGTGGAGTTATGTATATGAAACTGTTGAGATACGCCGATCGTTGTGCATGCCCGAATTCAAAAGTAAAATCCTGAACAGAAACTGTAACTAAAGACCGCACAGCATGGGTGTTGAACAAACACAAACATGTGACTGATTACCCGTCTGCAACGGGGATTAGCTAGCAGCCCTTGCAGAGAGTGGTACTCGGGAACGAGCTGCTATCCATACCATATCAGACTAATAGTAGATAACTGAATGACTAAATGGAAAAATAAAAACTTCTACATGTTTCGTCCCTCGAAAGCAGACGAACGTCTTATTTGTCTGAAGAAGTCATGTAGAGAGACGAAACGTAGTGATTTTTTTTTCATTTGTCATTCAATTACATTGAAGATTATCAGGCTGAAAAAATTAAGATCAAAATTCAGCTCACTCTGTCAGACTTACTGATTCATGAAGATTTCTGTTGGGGTTACCGAGTGAAATCACTTGTTTGATTCTTTCTTTGCGTGGTACCGTATGTGAAAATAATAAGATATGTGGGTGAATAGGTAGTTTTTTTTATTGTTATACACGTTGGCAGTGACCAAAATTTTGTGGGCTATTCACTCACATCATAGCAGCAGACATTAGCCTTGTGTTCACGGAGATATAAGCATACTTAACATTAAATATAACGTACACAAATAACAGCAAAAGCATGGTAATTGTAGGTTAATTTCATACAGTTTATATATATATATATATATATATATATATATATATATATATATATATATATATATATATATATATATATATATATATATATATATGTATATATATATATATATGTATGTGTGTGTATTGGGGTGTATATTTTTTAGGTTACAATTTTTTCATGCTTTTATGTTGTAGGATACAAGGGATAAATGTACTCCATAGTATTACAAACCATATCACAGAGAGAAGTTGGACACGTGTTGCTTGTACCAAGGTTCTTGATGATGAGATTGAATTTAACGTCTTTTGGCGGGGTGCTCGTATTTCCGGCAGGAATTTTTTTTTTTTTTTTTTTGCATGCTGAGAGTATTTTTATTATTTTTAATTTTTATTTAATTTATTTTATACAGCGTTTTTATGTTATTGTTTTATTTTATTTTATTTATAATTTTCATTATTATTATTATTTTATATTTTATTTTTACTTATTTAATTATAATACAGATATTAAACTTAAGAGCAACATTTGGGGGATTAGCAAAAATAGCATATGTATTAAGTCATTTATTTAAATCAGCATTCGAAAATATATATAGGGAAGGCATGCTTTAGAAATTTCTATATCAGAGTAATAATAAGTAATCGAAAAACAAAATAGAAAATTTGTTAAATGACGAATTTTTCCCCTAGAAGGCACTTCTTCAAACTACTTCAGACAACAGTTGAAAAGAATTTATCTAAATTTAAAATGTGTTAAGACTTTCAAAACAATACGAGATTAAATTATAACAAAACAAATAACAGCATTGAACCTGAAGGAAGAATTTACAAAATCGACTGCAGTATTTATGAATTCAAATAAGACATTATATGAACACAAAAGGGATCTTTTACAACATTGTTGCATTGTGTTGTTCTACAATACGTGATCAGTAATCAGCTTCCGTCTTTCTCTTACTTTACTATAAACTTTATATTTCTTTTATTTAACATATGCAAATAGGAACAATCTTTTTTACCAATCCACTATACCTCACTGAACCGAAGAGATTTAATGCCTTTGTTTGTTCTCGAACTTCTTCGACGACCTCTTTCCGCCTCTAATCCTTGCGTTTTATGCCCTGTTCTTTCCAAGGGAGATCTTGGTCCCATTTTATCTTCTTCCGTGTCTGGGTCACTCCCGTTATCATTCATAGGCTCATCTTCTCTTGCATTATCCTAATATGAAGAACTCATCCGTTCTTCCATTTCAAGGTCTTCTTCCATCACGGCGTCTTCCTCTTCAATTGTGGGTCTTAATTGCCTCGAATGGGTCGTTAGGCTTTTTCCATTGTATAATATAAAGGACGAGTTATGGCACCTTTGCATGATGAAATTAGATGACTCAGGACTTGCTACTTTCGCTTTCTATTTTGTAGCCCTAACCTGAATTGCAAATCACCGGATTCAAATCTTGCTCAAATTCTGGTACACCCATGCAACTTAAACATCGTACTGGCAACGCCATATTGTTGTATCGTGTTGCCCTATGACACGTGATCAGTAATCAACTTCTTGCTTATCTCTTAGTTTACAGTCCTATTTACGAATCCACTACAAAAATAACACACTCAATGTAATTCTCGTTCATCGTAATGACTATAATTTCCACTTAAAATATACTTGATTCGTTTTCTACGGCTTATCAACCCTTTGCAGGTTATTTAAAGCCAGAAGACATTTTTATATAGTAAGATGTTTGGAAATAATAATGGTTTAGTGATACAAGTTTTACTAATTAACACATAGCAGGGAGAGAAGAGTTAGATTCATTCCTTTCCCAAGAGTATTTGCGCGTAAGAGAATATAACGAACCCAGCTGGAACTGAAACTCGGCTCTCCGATTAACAATACATACAGAGCCAGTATTCCACTACATCACATCCAAACTTACAGCACCTGGTGTTCTCAAGCTGTCACCCATCTAGGTACTAAACACGCTTTACTTCGATGATGCGTCAATAAGTCGCCCATTGTAATGAGACTGACTCTAATTTCAACTTAAATAATGTATTCATCATTAAAAGACAAAGTTATTTAGCGACAATATACTGAAAATATCAAAATCCTATTTTTAAGAATAAAAATTAGAATTACGAGTTAGATGTTTGGTGATTAGAGAAAATATTCCCATTTTAGTAAATGTTAAGATAATGAGTGGGAACAGGATAGGGTGGGCAAGTCGTAATTTTGTCAAACATCGAAAGATGAGAGTAAACGAAAATATTCAACTAATGAGAATAATAGCGCATCTAATAGCCTCGTCAGATCTAGAATCTCATATGGATGTCATGCATGGCATCTAACACCTTCGGAATTATATTAACTATCAGCTTATCAGAGTCGACAAAGGATGCAGGACAACTCAACACCGACAACTTAGCGCCGGGACAAATCAGGACTGAGAAAACTCAGGATCGAGAGAGGTCGGCACCAGAAAACATAACGTTTTTATAACCGAATAAAAGTATTTTTTAAGGATTAAAACCTTAATTAATGAATATTTTTATTTAAGAAAAAATTCTTTACGATTAAATTAAAATTAAATTATTAAATTAAATATTTATGAAATTAAAATTTCTTTACAGTTTAAATTCTTAAAAAATAATTAAAAACAAACTCGCTCATATTTTACATAATGCATTTCCGAAAAAAAAATATTCACTAATTAAGGTTTTAATCCTCAAAATTACTTTTATTCAGCTATAAAAAAAAAGTTATGTTTTTTTCTGGTGCTGAGTTTTCTCGGTCCTGAGTTGTTTCAGTCTTGACTTGTCCTGACGCTCAGTCGCTGGTGTTCAGTCGGCGGTGTTGAGTTGTCCTTTCCCGTCGACAGAAATACCTACCGCATTTTAAAGGTTGACAAAAAAAAACAAAAAAAAAGAGTTTAACGGCTATCAAAAAAAGGTATAGAGTTTTTATTTATTCGATTTTTTTAAAATGACATCCTCCAATTAGCTGTAGACGATTTCTAGAGTTCGTGGTCCTCCAAGTCTTCCACGTGACTTTCTTTTAAGCGGTGAACCTGTGGTCCTTAAATTTCCAACCCATATCAGTGTCGATTTTATATCCAGAACAACATAATTCAAACGTAACCTGAAATGAACATGAAAATCTGTCTTGCTATTACAGATTCTCAACAGCAAACGTCTGTTGTGCGCCGTTCCATGGACCTAAAAAAGTGGAAAGACATTCGTTAGATGAAGACACCATTGTCAATTGCCTGACTTCACTATCACCACACAGGTGACAGTTTAAAGTGTGGGAAGTATTTCTGCCGCACCCTTTACAACCTTTCTTACCATGGTAAACGAATCTCTGGGTCTTAAATAAGACAATCCATACACAGACCTTATGGATTGGTGCTTCACAATTACAAACAAAAAGCTTTACCAAATAACAAAAATCACACCACTTGAAGACTTCCAATGATAGAAACAAGTATAATGTATAAGGCATATAATTAGAAGGAAAAAGAATGATATAATTAGAATATTGACTTTACACATTACCTTAAATAAAAGGTTAGGAAGGAAACTCCATCAATAGTATTACAACAGTGAACTCAAGAGGCCTATTAAGATCCCCACAAGAGGATTTATAGAAAAACATCAACTGAAAGTAAAGCTAATTTTTCGATGTCTGAATGCAGAATGTTTCCTGTCTGGAGACGGCTATCTACACCATAGAGTCAGTTAGCGAAATCGGGATCTCGGTTTGTGGTGCACGAAACGTTTGTCCTTGTAGCACACTAAGTTAAGATCACGACCTATCTATGTCCATCTGGATATAATCGATACAAACTGATTAGTCTACCGAGAAAATCAATTATAATTGATTTTTATCCTCACTAAACAACTTGTCCACTCATCCGATTAAAACAGCCAATCATGCATTTGAAGATTGATATCTGCTTAGTTATGTTTTATAAAATTATCGAGCCTCCTTATTAGAAAACATTGTCCTGCTTCATTTGAGCTGACATATTTTACAAGACCTTCATTAAACTTTGACGATAGATCAATTAGCCGATTAAGAAATGTATCATGACTGCAAGTGAACTAGGGCAGAAAAGAATTTATAGAAGAAAAAGGGGTCCGCACAAATAACCAATCGATTAATTTGATTGGTTATTGATATTTACGAAGTCGAGCACATAGTCGGAAATGGGAAATTGATTTTTTTATAATCTTTCTTGTAGTTACAGCTTTCCTCTCGTGAAAATCAGCATTCAAATTACCGGTTTTTACCTGGTTTCGACCGCTGACAGGAAAGATGTAACTAATCATGTCACATAACATTATTCTTTGCTTGTTTATTTGTAAGAGCATCCTGTATCATCATCATCATCATCATCATCATCATCATCATCGGTTCCATGACCGGATGTGGTCGTAAGGTCGCTGAGCACTCGACCAGTTCCCTCTAGTTATCCGCGCTGAAAGCCGGAGAGATATTTGTTCACGCTTAGCACGTCCTGGGCACGTAGGCCTGGCGGAGCCCATCCCACTTCGGATCAGTCTACAGTCGCTGTCCTACAACTTGAAGGCTAGACTTGTTCACGACCACACCCTAGCTATTTACGTCAGTGTCGGAAACCCAGCAATACTGTGTCATAATCGTTCTGGCTACATTCATAGCTATGGCTCCCAGTATGCTAGATGGCCGTTGACTCTACAAGAAGTTCCACTTGTATCAACTGTTTGCTTTTTTTTAACCCTGCCGGGTGCCTAGTCGCCCACTTCGACAGAAAGAAATGAACCGGATCAAAAAGAAATGAACCGATTGTCTGACAGAGAGTATCGGGCTATATGGTAACAGTCGCATTTGTACGGTGACATGGCATCGAGAAATTTCTTTAGAAATAAATATTTCCATTTAGAATGAGATAGATCTAGAATATTAACATTCTTATTTTTTATCTAGATATCAAGCCGCTATCTAGGAGCTACGGAGAGACAAAGGAAACAATGTCAAATTGTATAAAAGTTCCATCACCATAATTTCCTAAATAAGAAATATCAGTGGATAAAATTATTATATAAAATTATTTGTGTATATGATAACACATCTGGTGATATGTTTTATTGAAAAATTGTTTATATAACATTATTTGTATATATGATCATACATCCGGTGATATATGTCATTAAAAGTTTGTTTATATAAAATTATTTATGTATATGATCATAGATCCACTGATATGTGTCATTAAAAGTTTGTTTATATAAAATTATTTGTGTATATGATCATAGTTCTAGTGATATGTGTCATTGAAAGGTTGTTTATATACAATTATTTGTGTATATGATCATAGTTCTAGTGATATGTGTCATTGAAAGGTTGTTTATATACAATTATTTGTGTATATGATCATAGTTCTAGTGATATGTGTCATTGAAAGGTTGTTTATATACAATTATTTGTGTATATGATCATAGTTCTAGTGATATGTGTCATTGAAAGGTTGTTTATATACAATTATTTGTGTATATGATCATAGTTCTAGTGATATGTGTCATTGAAAGGTTGTTTATATACAATTATTTGTGTATATGATCATAGTTCTAGTGTTATGTGTCATTGAAAGGTTGTTTATATACAATTATTTGTGTATATGATCATAGTTCTAGTGATATGTGTCATTGAAAGGTTGTTTATATAAAATTATTTGTGTATATGATCATAGTTCTAGTGATATGTGTCATTGAAAGGTTGTTTATATAAAATTATTTGTGTATATGATCATAGTTCTAGTGATATGTGTCATTGAAAGGTTGTTTATATAAAATTATTTGTGTATATGATCATAGTTCTAGTGATATGTGTCATTGAAAGGTTGTTTATATAAAATTATTTGTGTACATGATCATAGTTCTAGTGATATGTGTCATTGAAAGGTTGTTTATATACAATTATTTGTGTATATGATCATAGTTCTAGTGATATGTGTCATTGAAAGGTTGTTTATATACAATTATTTGTGTATATGATCATAGTTCTAGTGATATGTGTCATTGAAAGGTTGTTTATATACAATTATTTGTGTATATGATCATAGTTCTAGTGATATGTGTCATTGAAAGGTTGTTTATATAAAATTATTTGTGTATATGATTATAGTTCTAGTGATATGTGTCATTGAAAGGTTGTTTATATAAAATTATTTGTGTATATGATCATAGTTATAGTGATATGTGTCATTGAAAGGTTGTTTATATAAAATTATTTGTGTATATGATCATAGATCCGGTGATCATTGAAAGGTTGTATATATGCTGTGAAAAATGTTAGAATAACATTTTTGTTATGAAATATTTCCACCGGAAAAATCAGATTTTAAAAACATACAGAACCACAGCACTTTGTTGTATTTAAATAATGTGTTTCTATCTTCTTCTCCTTTTGTGTGCCATGCCCCTTCAGTACGTAGGCGATCATGGCCCTCCACATCTTTTTGTCCCTTGTTATTTCTCTATTCATTTTCTCAAGCTCATCAATTATGTTACGTGCTACTTTCACCTGTCTCTTTTTCCCTCAACCTGTTCCGTTAGCATCAGATTTTCCGAGGTCCTCCTCACTCCTAACGTGCACCGGAAATTCCAACTTACCTATTACTGATGTTAACTATATCCTTTTTGTTTCCATTCTCACCAAAACCTCGTTGTTGCTCACATATTCATCCCATGGTATCCTCGGAATCTTTCTATAGAACTATTTTTCTATCTGTAAAATATAAGATATGCAGATGACACAGTGCTGTGGGCAGAAGGAAAGGAAACTACAAGGAAATTTTGTCGGCATTAAATAACCCATTGTGGTTGATATGCTGTAAAACAAAACAAACCAAACCAAACTATCCTCCTATGTGGCAGTGCATGCTAGACAATTTGCTTTTGTACTCATGTATTAAATGACGAAATTTAGTTTTAACAGGGTTGCGTTCTTAACTTAAACATTTTAATGAACATTTATCCTTTGATTGACTCAATTTAATTTAATGATTTCTCTGCGTTATAACATTCCACTTTTGATTCGGATTCAAAGATAATTCCCAGGTGAAATGAATTATGTTTCTCATCATCTGTTGATTCATTACTAGGCTATTTTCTCGTTTCTTACTCACTGCATCATTTGAGATCAGCTTGTACCTTTTTGGCTGTATAATGATGGTGGACTCTACAATAGTTCTGAGAGACTTCAACTTCAGTTTCATAATAAAGAAAAGAATACTGAGCTCTTACGTGACATTTGTCCTTCTTTACGACAGCGAATGTTGGGCGATTTCCTCAAAGATGAAGAAGAGACTCGAGGCGACGGAGACGTGGTTTTACAGAAGGATACTAAGGATATCATGGACCGAGCGTGTGAGCAACGATGAGGTCTTAGAGAGGATACAAACAAGGATGGGGCTTATACTTAACATCAGGAAGAGGCTGCTGAAGTTTCTGGGACACATAATGAGGAAGGAGGGCCTGGAGAATCTGATACTCACGGGTCGAATAGATGGAAAGAGAGACAAGCGAAAACAATTTATGACATACCTAGCGGCCTTAAGCAAGTGGATGACAGAACGTGGTCTGGGGGAGGAAGCAAAGGGAAGGAACTTGTTGAAAGCTGCAAGTAATGGAGGACGGTTGAGAGCCATGATCGCCTACGTCCTGAAAGGATGCGGCACATAGAAAGAAAAGAAGAATCCAGAGACAATGCATTCACAATAGCAAACAACTACGAAATCAAATTCGAAAGAAATCCAAATACAGCATCGATATGGGAAGGTCCCTTTCCAAGAGTATGGCTTCTCTTACTATTTCATGTTCTATTCTTTGAACTTTACCATTATTGATGAGGATAAATAAAGAATATTGTACATACTTTACGCTAATAGTTTTGTTTATGCGTTTTCGGGAAGTTACCTGTTTTCATAACAAATTTTACATCCACCTTGATAATATTGCTTGCTTTTAAAATGGCGCTTTTGCTTTCAACATCGTGCTTCATTTAAGTTGATTTATGTTGCGTTATTTGTAATGGAAATGAAAGTTTTGATCATTTTACAATGTCTATGAGTGTAATATTTTTCCCTTACTTCATATTTTGTTATTAGCCAAACATTTAATATTTTCAGCACACAATGCACTAACATTGTGCAATCACGTGATAATCCGTAAAATGCTTTTTGCAATAAACTTTTATTTTATGATTCAGGACCCGTGTGTCCTGTGTAATATATACCGCTTTTTATTACTCCGCAGCACGGCTTTCGGTTGCAGGATTTATTTTACTAATGCTTTCTCAATATTTAGAGCTAGTTTCAGATCCACACAGAACTCCACATACGTGTCAATGAACAGCATCCCATATGAATTCTGTCGTGTTAGAGTTGTGTTTAGTGAGTTAACTTGTAATACTTATATGTTCAATACGTAAACTCTCGAAAGTTGTAATGCTTTTTATGCACACACTCCTCCAATTGAGACGATCAATTCAAAGGTCGAAGGAAGGGTGTCATTAGAATTTAGGTTTTGGTGAAGCTTATGCTTGCACTGCAAAAGACTTCCTCTCACTTCTGGAGAACCGCCATGCCGTTGGTTGGACATGAAAATTATATCATAATAGGACATTAAAATGAGTTAGATACGACAATGGTTAACGTAAAAAGTATTTTTTAAATCATTTTACCCCACGTAAGTTAATAAAGCCACTAAGTCGCAAGAGAATATTGAATGTTAGAAAAACTAATATTCAGGAGAAAAACAATAAAAGAACAAGAATTAAGAAAACAGACGATACCGATTGCATTTAAACTTTTGAAGATCAGACTTGACTGAAAAACATGGAGCCAGAACAGCGTTCTCCAACCGAGAAGTGTGAAAGCATTAGCATAAAACTTACCGTTAAATCTAGCCATTTCAACTATAAAATGGTGGGACCTTGCCGAGAATATAGTTCTGCGTTTAAATTCATAAAGTCTAGTTACCATAGCGGAAAGCTGATCAGAACAATTACCATAAAACATTTAGAGAAAAGAGACATGAAAGCTACGTTATGGCCGTGGGAAAGAGACTGCAGCCGAGATGCCAGGTTAGGACCAATAACATGTCAGAGTTTTCTTGGGATTCTATCCAGAATCTCTAAATATATAGCAGGAGCACCAGACTAGACATTGGATTGAAAAATTATTAGGTTGCTGCGAAAATAATGTCATTTTCTCACATGAATTTGAACGTCAAAAAACGACATTATTTTTGCACCAACCTAATAATAAATCTCCACAGTCGGACCAAAAGGTGAACTCTGAAACAGAAACATAATGCTGAGATATTATTAATTTCGAGTTCTTAAGTTGCCATGTTAGCATTAAATGCCCATTTAGATCTTCAGCTGTTCACCGTGTCCATAAAGGTTTGGTTGAAAAGCATCCTGCTCTCGCCAACAACATTATTCTCCCCCATGACAATGGAGGAGAATAATGTAGGAATTATTTTTGAGCCACCTTGATATATACATATATATATATATATATATATATATATATATATATATATATATATATATATATATAAATATATATATATATAAATATATATATATATATATATATATATATATATATAAATATATATATATATAAATATATATATATATAAATATATATATATATATAAATATATATATATATATAAATATATATATATATATAAATATATATATATATAAATATATATATATATATATATATATATATATATATATATATATATATATATATATATATATATATATATATATATATATACACCGGGTGTAACAGCAAAATTGTCCAAATCGTGTAACAGCAAAATTGTCCAATTGTTTCATTGATTTGAACCGTGGTATCTTAGAAAGGATTAAATATATCTTACTGGAATTCTCCGAGGTTTTTATAACACTATTGGACGTTCCTTTGGGCAATAAGAATGCATAATTACTCTCCAAGCTTAATAGAAGTATCGTGATGAAATCGATTATAAACGAAAATGAAATGTTCATCATTAATTAATAATAGCTAATGATAATAATCCCATGAAGGATTGATATACAATTCAAATATATTTGACAGTTTTATTGGTGACTGGAAAAGGGATGTGTGTGTTAATTATATGTTATCTTTTAGTTCTTTGAGAGTATATGTATGTGTATATATTTGTGTGAGTGTGTGAGACCTCAACAATTCTGCAATCATTTCTGTCTTGTTTGGTTGAGAAATATGGGCAGGGCTTGGTTTATGGGGTTATATATTAATTGTATGTTAAACTTTCGGTTAAGCCCGTCCGGACGCAGTGTTTTGAGGCGCAAAATTTATTTGCCTTCATTTTCCGATAGTATTTTTATAAGGTTATCTTTTCTGTATGTTTCTATTTTTGAATTATAGTGAATTTTGCGTAGCTATTGAAATCATGGTTTTCTAGGTGATAATGTTATTCTGCATGCAATAATCTTTCGTGGGGAACCGGCTTGATCCGATTCTGCTAATTATTAATTCTGTAGTGAAAGGGCGATTCAGATTTTCTCACATATTGTTTCTGGCAAAGTGTGCATTCTAATAACTAAATTATGTTATAACTTATACAATTAGAGCTACGGTAGATTTTGAAAATAGTGTTAGTGACTGAGCTAGTGAACGAATATATATATATATATATATATATATATATATATATATATATATATATATATATATATATTTGTGTGTGTGTGTATGTGTGTGTGTGTGTGTGTGTGTGTATGTATGTATGTAGATAGATTGATAAGTAATATTTTTCAGTATATCTGATCGCATTTGTTAACGTCTCATTAAAAAGAGTAGATATTTGTTAAGGGGTCTCCCCCTTTCACACAAATGTACTCAACCGAGGTATACATATACTACCACCAGTGAATACCCGGGAGTACGTTAAGACAGTCGAGAAGTCTGTATGAGAGTAGTATCAGAGTAGTAATAGAGGAGGGTAACACAAGAGTCACCGTCACAGCACCTAGACTCAGCAAGGAGTCATACCGCGATACTTCAATACCAAGACTGTATATATATTATTGCTACTAACCCGCATTCCTGGATCTACTAACCAGTATTACCAGTTTGTATTATTACGTTATTACATTTATTTTCCTTATCCATTCCTGGCGTTTGTTATTCATTGATATCGGATTCATCCCGGAATCCACAAAAATATTGTATGCACAGTACATTAAAATTATTAATCTTTTTTTTTTCTAGTGCGCGAATAGCATTTCGTAATAATGCTTTTTATGTATAAAATACTAAAATGTCATATTGACTTCCCGCTTTCGAGTGACATGCGTCTTTATACATCGCTGACGTATTAGTTACTGCGTCCTACAGTATTGGATTTACCTTTCAAACAAACAAAAATCGGCACTTTTAAAACAATATGCAGATCGAAATACACTTGATTTTATTTTCGCCTATTTCTGAGTTGAAAAGTTGGACCCAATATAAATGTAAGCTATTTCATGCATCAATAACAGCCACATTTGAGTAACTCATTTTGCATTCTTGATTTCTACTTTTTCACTGGCAACGATTATATTGAACAGTCATATTGAATCATTTGCTAAGTTTGTTATTATGAAGGTTACCTCCTACTGCGTTGTGCCAGAGAGTTTTTCTCGTTAGAATTTATCTTGCAACTTTATAAGTCTACCATTCATCAGTGCATTGAATATTGATGTCACATGGTGCTCCTGCTATATATCTAGATATTCTTGACAAAATCCAAACAACAATCCGTAATGTTATCGTACTTAACCTGGCACCTCAGCTTCAGTCTCTTTCGCATTACCAATCAGTTCCGCCTATTCTTTTTCTATAAATATGTTCGTGTTAATTTTTTGAAATGAGATCTCTTCTGTAGTACCTCGACATTACAAATCTCAGCGCAGTGCTAGTTTGCCAGCAAGGTATCATGATTTTACTGATGGGATCTCTAGATGTAACCGTAAGTTCCATTCAAATATTTTTCTTCTCTATCCTGGCCTCTTGCCTTCCTGTCAACTACACTTATCAAAGCTTTAAATGCAACGTCAATCTGCATCTTCTGTCTCATGAAATACTGTTCTTTTATTGCCTTCTCTCCTCAATAACGTTTTCTCAGATCCTTTCAATCTCAGTAACCCCTTGTGTCTTAGTGATTCCCCGCCCACGAGGCTTACTATTCCTACTACATTATAGTAAGTGGAAGAGTCCACAATAGCCTTATTACAGGGAAGACAACACAACAATATCATACATTTCAACCAAAAGAAGGACGTATCATGGAAGATAATGCATTTTGATATCCCAAAGCAAATCAAATAAGCTATTCTTTTTGTCCAATGCGTAATGGTAAGAAGGTAGATTTCCGAATTAAAGCATTTCAGTATCTTCTTAATGATTGTAAGAAGCATTCTTAGTTTCTTGACGTTAATAATCAGCTTTAAGAATTTGGAAAATATTCTAATTCTTTTGAATTCGATTTCCTAAAATATCTTGGAGCTTGTTTTATGAATGTCTCAATTCTAATGCTTAAAGCACACAGAAGTATCATCAGGTTTTTGAAAGATTGGCGACCAAAAAGCGAACTTTGCCAATTCAATTTCAGGTATTCATACCCACGTTAAAAAGGGAGATGCTTTACACTTATTTTTGAATCAAATTTTTCATTCCTCTTAACTGAAAATATAATTAATATCAATGTCATTCACGTGTATCTAGTTTTCAGAATGACGGTAAACTACATACGACAGCAAGGCTTATGATCGGAAGATTGGAGGTTTTGAGGCGCTTTGAACCACCTCATAATTGCTGTTGTTCCCACGCTGCACCTGGCCCAGGGTTAGCACCTGTTAGGGTCCTAGCTTTGGGCAAAATGTGACCCCCCCCCAAAAAAAAAAACAAGACACTATTAAAGTATAAAAATAATTTGGTAAAATTATTAGCAATACATTTTATTGTAAAATTACCAGCAGTTCATTTTTATATAAAAAAAAAACAAGATACATATTTATAGTTAAATTATGAACAATACATTTTATAAAAAAATGACCAGAAATACAATTTATGTATAGTTGAAGACAAAAAATGTGT
>OZ038481.1:54483806-54516306 GCA_964036315.1 Acanthosepion esculentum
ACAAAACTCCTTGTGACACCAAGGATGAACTGAAGGCAAGTATCATGGCCGCATCCGCAAATTTAAACAAGGAGACCGTCTAGAAGAGATGCAAGAGATTCCGAAGTCGTCTGCAGGCTGTGATTGAAGCTAGTGACTATTTTATTAAATAAATTTACTCTTTCGCATTTCAAGATGTTTTTTGTATCTTCGGTAAATATAACTGTTAAAATGAGATGTCACTGTTATTTTTATTTGTGTGTAATTTAGACGACAGTTTATACATCTCATCCTGTATAGCCATGAACAAAATCGTTAATTTAAAAACAATCCAGTGACAAGTAATGTAAGAGAGACTGAATCATTTTTATTCACAGATTTATACATGACGATCATTTGAAGCCAAATAGTCCAGCGGTCAGTATTATGTAAGATTGTGTTTGTTTCTAATTATTGCTTGGATACAGTAGGACATTCTGTGAATGAAGTGCTTTTAGTAGTCAAAGGAGTTTTCTTTTGTCCAGACGTTTTTCAACTACCTGTCTTAGTGATTCTATACTTGAAGGTTGTTTATCTGCAACGTTGTCTTTGACATTGTCCCATAAATTTGCAATTAGATTCATTTCCCTGGCCAGTTCAGTGTTGCCACGTTGATCTTGGTAAAAGATTTATGAACGACCCCTGACCTATGCCAGGAAGCAAAATTTTGTATGAATATTGTGCACTGACGAAAGGGCATATGCAGTAGCACTTCATCCTGCAGTAGTTTCAAATAACTTGAACGATTCATCGTTGTTCCAAGAAGCAAGAAGTAGAGTCCTGCGGTTCCAGATTTGGATATGGTGACCCAGAACACCTACCCCGGTGGACGTCTCGTAGACCGAATTGTATACGTTTCATTAAGTCACTTACCAGAGGTGAGGGGTCATCTAATGTTTGTTTTACGCGTAACGAACTATCTAAAAGTAGGTTCACCTGAAAACATACATTTTTTCTTCAGATATCCAGGTTTTATGTTAATTTGAAAATGACAGAAGTTTGGATTTCATAGCGCCAATTAACTGGGGTTTACTAGCCTGTCTGAATTATTTCAAACCAAAATCTCAGGATGCATGGAACCGTCACAGAAGTCACATTTGTAGAATCTGCAGCAAATCAACATGTATCTTCTTATAAGGACTTATTGCATGTCGTGTATGAATGTCTTTCATCAAATGACACTCTTGATACTAGAAATCTTGAACGTACACATCTCTTCTTGTCGTTAAATGTCCCATTAGTTTTGCTACAAGTTACTTTTCATCCTCATCCTCATCCTTCCTGTCAATGATCGGAACTCCATTAACAATCCCTTTCCCCACTGCTCGCTCCATCATTGCCGTCGTCAGATCCCCAATGTCCAACACTGAATCCCGATCGATGGTGTCTGGGAACGTGAACTTTCGCGAGAACACACCTCCAGAAGGATGCCAAAGAAGTAATGAGATTACATCCCGATCTGCTCGGTGGCAGTGGTCGGCACATTACAATCGCTTTTGTTTGAGCTTAAGGGAGATTGAAATAACTATTATGAATTACTTTTACACTAATTTCATCTTCAGTATCGCCCACATCCCATAGAATAACAATCAGTGACTCCCGTGTAGGTGAAAGCAATACACCAAATTGGCTCCTAATTTGACAATGACAAAACTTCGGGGACCATAAACCTGATAGGAACAATAACTGATGTAAGGACAAAAGCCATTGCATCATGCAATCCTGTAAAGGGAATAAACAAACCTTGTTACAATTTATTGGTTTTAAACATTTGTTAATGACTATATATATATATGTATATATATGACTATATATGACTATATATATATATGACTATATATATATATATAGTATATATATGACTATATATGACTATATATATATGACTATATATATATGACTATATATATATATATACATATATATATATATATATATATATATATATATATATATATATATATATATATATATATATATATATATATATATATAGTTGGCCACTTGTATTCGAGAATACCTATCTACTACGGTGGCTAGCCAATCCTTATTGCACCCACAGAGCCCACCTGTGGTTTATACTGCAAACTACGCTTGCTTTCACAGCAACCTTTATCTTCCTTCATCTTTCAATAATGATCATAGCAAAGTTAATTATGGCAGTGATAACATTTAGTTACACTTTCTGGGAAAGAGCGTGTTATTTAGCGTGATCAACTATTTGAACAAGACCAGCACGCTCAAGCCCTCGGCCACAGCTATCGACGGCCCCACAAGCGCCCCGTCTAGCCAATTTCACTCACAAATGGTTTTATTAATTTTTCCTGTAACCTAAGGAAGGTTACTGAATAGAATAATCAAACGAAGATTGATAATGAACGATAATACTTAGGACAAAAACGACAATAAGATTCGCCAGCGGCTCGTAGAAGTAGTAGTCAACTGCTAGAAGTGAGTCAAGTGAATTCCACAATTAATTTACAATTTCAGGCCAACATACAGTATTTACTACTGTATTTATGTGAATGGGAGCATGCCCATTATCGTCGGTAGGTAGGCCACAACACTTTTATTATCAGTTTATTTGATAATGTGAATTTTTCATGTACGTTATTGGTTATCGTAACGAGGTCGAGGTTAGCCTACCGACAAATATCACTCAGAATTTAACGTTTCTTTTTTAGAATTGTCGTATACGACGACCCTTAATTCTTAAGGGTGACTTTTAGGAATTAAACCTCGTCTTATACGTGGAAATATACGGTATATATATATATATATATATATATATATATATATATATATATATATATATATATACCGTATATTGAGACTTTATTTGAAGATCTTCAAACTTTTATTAATGTCAGAAGGATCTGCAATGTTAAGCATAGGATTCATAATGTTTTTACCCTCTTTGATCACTATATCTGGGCGGATAGCCGTGATTGTTCTGACTTTATTATTATTATTATTACTAGTGCCTAAAATATACCTCAAAGAGGCGTGTGCTGAAAGGTACCTAGAAAGTTGCTTTCAAAAAATCTCGTTGAATATTTAGTCATAAATCTGCACGGTGGAACTTTTCAGTTGTCCATCGGATATATATATATATATATATATAAACGGTCTGAGATTCTATAACAACATCAGTGTCTGCTTCGAGATAGATTTTAGATAATTAAATTACAGATAGATCAATGCCAACAAAAATATTAATTTTTGTATTTGAAACACTATTCCGCGCCGTCAGCAATCTCGTCGGGAAAACATTACGAGTGAACTGAGTTTAATCTTTGTACTGCGCACGACATATGGCTCAATGCCAATCGAAATATGGCTTTTAAAATACCCATATATATATAAATATATATATATATAAATATATATATATATATATATATATATATATATATATATATATATGTGTGTGTGTGTGTGTGTGTGTCTGTGTGTCTGTGTGTCTGTGTGTGTGTATGTGTGCAATGCCAAATTTCATTAAAATTAGACAAGGAATTCTTGAACTAGATCCTTTTTTTGTTTTACGGCATTTTTAACAAAAACTTCAGTATTTCTTTTGGATATACATTCTTATATCGTTCTGCGTCTATAACCAAACACTTGCATATTATATTTCAACTATTATGTGTGTGAAAAAATTTTTACAGAACAACATTACTACACAAGTTTAAATAAGCATGACGCAACATATATTTATACAATTTACTAAACTACATTCAGTCCGTTATTTGCCATGCTTGATACATGATTAGGCGATCATGTATCTTTACATGACTGACATGCCTTTCCCGCAGGAGGTTGCCATTTCTTTCGACGGTAGACCAGGCTATAGCATCCGGTCTCTCCTGCTATCAACCCATAGCTGGGATGGGGTGGGGGTGAAGAAGATGATTCATAGCTTCTCCAAGGGTATTAGCTCGTAAGTGAATGTAATGGATTCGACTGGAATTCGATTCCTCAATCCGAGTCGCTATCCATTACGAATGTTTGTACACTATTGGATAGGTGAAAAAGCTATATGTATCACTGGGCTTGATGTTAAATAAATAAGTAAGGAATCGTCACGGACTTTATAAAAGAAAACCAAAAACATTCTAAATATTTTAAATAACTTCTTTGAAATCAAATTCCGATAATATTTGAAAGGTAAGAGTCTAAAGCTAATCAGAATTAAAAGAAAAGAAAAAATAATTTCCGTATACAGTGTAACCCGGATATAAGAGACCCGGATATAAGAGAAACTCGGATATAAGAGAGATTTTCTCTGGTCCCAAATTAGAGGCTGTGTTAATGTATATATAATAGACAAAACCCGGATATAAGAGAAACTCGGATATAAGAGACTTCTTCTCCGGTTCTGACAACTCTCTTATATCCGGGTTACACTCTATAAATAAACTTTTAGACAATTTTATATCATGAGTACTTTTTCGTCACGAATCGACTTATCGAGCTGCCATTCTATACGGAAGATGTAAACAATAAATTTAAAATATATGCACTAGACAATTGTTTGAAAGTCTATTAGTAAATGTAAAGTTTAATTAACTGGATTTTCTAAAAGTAATGCTTACCTTTTACTTAAAACAGAATCAAAATGACGTTTTATTTACGCACGCTAGCCTGCGACTTCAAGGGACAATAGAAAAACAACCATTCTCCGCAATTTTTTTTTCCGAGAAAGCACAGGAAGAAGTAAATATAAAACCTAAAGAAGTAAGGATCATTCCAGTAATCAAGAATTTGTTATTCATGCTTAAAACTAAACCAAGAGTTTACGAATATAATTTCTTTATTCTTTACGCTTTTATTAAACTTAGTATAATAGTATATTAAACTTAATTTTGTTAAACTTAGTATTACGAATAATCTTATTTGTTTATACTGACTGAACGGGACATATGAAATTAGATTAATATCATAATACTCCTCTGATGTCGATAGGTAGTCAGGCAACGGGAGAATTATCTCCTTTTTACACATCTATACAAAAAATAATTTAACAGTTGCTAAAAGAAAAAAATAAAATAAAATTATTTTATAAAGGTTCACACTTGGAAATCGTATTAAAATTTATATTTTTTAAATCTTCAAACATTTTTGTATTTAATAAAATAAACTCTTTTAACGAACAACAACAGGATGAATTTCAAAATTGTACAGAAACATTAGAAGTAATTTAAAAAAATAAATATCAAGTTTTAATTAATTTTTTCTGACAAATCTGAAAGAAACTAAAGTGTTTTATTCAATTATGTAAGCGCCAATTGTCAATAAAAGATTTTTTTTAATTTTATTAAATAGCATTTGGCAAGATGTGAGTTAAATTTTCCCACTCGAATTGGATAAATTTGTTACTGAAATAATATCTTCAGGGATTTCTTTTATATAACTCTAAATAATTTGGACAAACAGTACCCAAATTAAAACGTATACATGCGATATCAAAAAACGAGTCTGAAAAATATTTCTACAAACTTTTTAATAAAATAACATATTAGTAAAATATTGATTCATTAATGAATAAGTCTTGAAAATTTAGTTTGAATCTGGTAATTTTAGAAAATAGATTTAAACAGGGGTGTTTAAATTTTACTTTCTTTACGGAAACAGTTTTCATTTTGGTTGTATCTAAATAAATAGATGCATGTTGGTCTGTCACCGTTATATATTTTGAAAAAAATCCAAAGAAGAAACAAGTAGGTATGATAAAAAATATTAATATTTTGAAAACTACTTGTGCAAAAAGGAGGCATTCGTGCTTTATGTAATTTCTATAATATGACACCCTTATGCAGACGATTGCTGTCTGTTTTTGTTTTTGAATAACTTTCACCTTTGAAAATTATATGGAAAATACTAAAATTGGTACAAATTGTCATCCCGGGGCTACTATTACTTGAATGGAAAGGAATTTAGTGTGATATCAGTTTTCAGTTCCATGGTATTAAATTATTTTTCCTTTTTTTCTTTCATATTGCATTTGATCTAAGTAAGATTGTATAATGTGGATAACAATAATTATTAAAATAACTTGTATTGCAAGTACAAATTAAAATACGTGTAAATTAGAATATAATTGATAATATTGATACCTCATCTTTTGACCGATGCATTTTAAAAGTAACCAAACGGCTTCATGGATTGTCCTATATATATATATATACACACACACACACACACACACACACACACACACACACACACACACACACACACATACACACATATGTGTGTGTGTGTGTGTGTGTGTGTGTATCAGTCTCTACCCAGCACCTGAAGATTTCGTTGTGCATGAAACTCCGGGTCGTGCTACTAGTCAGGGATAGCATGTATATTTATTAATATATACATAATATATATACATATATCTCTGTTATATTACATCGAGCATTATTTTATTAACACCAGCACTCTATGTGCAATATATTATATATATATATATATATATATATATATATATATATATATATATATTATTTTGAATTTTTTTTACTTTTTATCTATTCATATTTTTATGTATGTTTGTTTATTTTATTTTGTCACATGAAATGCGCTACCATGAGCCTATAAACAATAAAAAGGCTAAATATAAAAGTGTTAGGTCGAGCATTTTTAATCTATGCCTGCTGATAGTTATTTTCAGGAAACTCTGAGTAGCATTCAGCTTTGAAGAACATTCTTAGTATAAATTTTAATTTTAGCTCTGTTATATTATATTGAGCACTCTTTTGGTATCACTACAAGCACTCACAGTACACTATATATATATATATATATATATATATAGAGAGAGAGAGAGAGAGAGAGAGAGGGTGAGATGGTGCGATTGGTAAATTGTCGCCTGTTTTACATTCGCATTTTTTTTTTGCTTTTTCCAACTGCACAGTATAGAAGAGTCAGTTGGGCGCCGTCTTTAAGGAAAGACCACTGTGACGCAATTCACTCCGCCAAAATTTGGAAACGGCATGATGTACTGCTTGGCATTCGCGCCAGGCGCTCCATTACGATCATTTCAGGGTGTTGAAGGACAGTGCAAAGGATTTGGAAAGAGTTGGATGAATCTAATGGTGAAAACATTGGCACGGCAACTCAGAAAACTCACTCTGATCTTTCTGATGAGAAAAGAACTCACGAATTTCTTGATGAGAGCCTTAGACTCAATACGGAAAGCTATATCAAGTGACTTGAGGAGGTAATGGTTCCTTGAGTCAAGTCGGTGGCTGCTGAAAGACCCTATGTCTGGCAACAGGACTCTGTACCATGCAACACAAGCAGAACACAGTCCTGGCTGTGAGACAATTTCTGCGACCACATCACACCTGACGACCTAACTTCGCAGACTGCGACCCCCTTGATTATTGTGTGTGGGGGGCAGTTGAGCATTTTTGTAACAACAAAGATGAAATGAAGGCAAGGATTATGGCAGCATTCACTATCTTAAACAAGGAAACCGCCCCGAAGAGATACAGGAGATTCCGAAATCGTCTGGAGGCCGTGGTTGAAGCAGATGGCGATTTAATTGAATAAATTCACTCTTTAGTATTTCAATATATTTTGTGTATTTTTAGTACATATAACTGTTAAAATGAGATGTCAGTGTTATTTTCATTTTTTTTTTCGTAATTTAGACGACTATTTATCCATCGCACCCAGTATACGTTTGTGAGTCATAATATATTTGAAAAACACTTCATTTCTCTCTATCATACACACGCACCCTCACGGACACACGTTCTTTCACTTTCTCTATCTCTCTTTTCCTCCAGCTTAACTTTCTGTTCCTTTTTATTTAATCGATGTTTTGGTCCATATAAGCGTCTAATTTTCACGCTGTATCTTTGGAAAAAATATGAACACATCTCTTCTCCTCACATCTACTTGTTAAATAGCAGGATATACTGGCCCCAATATAGCCTTGGTTGAAAGCCAGTCTACTGCAGAAAGTAACGACAGCCGACGGCGGGAAGTCAATTATGAATCGAAAAGAGACATGATCGATAAGCGTTCATTACTTAGGGCACTTGAAGAAGGAAGCCGGGACACGTACAAGTAGACAAAATCGCTCAAACTAAAAATTTCTTTCATTGGAAGTTTTATGCTTACATTCGCTTTTACAAAAAACACAAAGACTATAAAAATGCTATTTATCTCTTTTAGTTTATTGGAATAAAGTTAAGTTCTTAAATTAATATTTTTCTAATCCTTTAAGCAACCTACGCACAATGGTCTTCAGCTTCTTTTTTCAGACTTATCTGTTTTGTGGTGTCAACAAACACTCTTTACCACTTTTGTGATGTCAACGAATACTCATTGTAACTTTCGTAATTCTCATTGTACTAGAGAAATTTGTAATCTCAAATTGAAACTATAGTTACGCTGATGAACAATACTGGTGTCAGACGCCTTCGAATAGCACTTGCACTAATAGTACTTGCTCGATAATACTCACTCGAATAGTAATCCGTATAGCTATCAGTATAGAGGAATAGTATAGAGAATAATGAACAGTATAGTAATAAAGGATAGACTAGAAATGCGATCCGTATAGAGGATAGATTAGAAATAACGATCAATTAGACACACGCTACCTCCCCATATATGCGTTTCCTCTATGGTCACGTTGTCTACTTAATTCAATAATGGGATCGCCTGTGTTTGCTGACTGGCGATCTATTCACCTCAAGTGTCGGCAGCGATACTTTATTCCTATATAACACACTGCAGGCAAATTCCCCATGAAATTACATATAATCATGAATTCTATAACTCCCTATTAGTCATTTATACTACAATCTATGAATGTTGGAGAAAACATTGAATCAATTGATGATATCCATTGGTCTCCAGTCAAATATCACTTGATCATGCCAGACGTTTAAGTGTTGAATAATATCTAGGCTCTCCGTTATGGTAATAAGTTCAATCTTGTATACTGAGGTCACCACTTCTCCCAATCTTCAGTTTCTAGAATATCTATGACAATGTAATGGGGACTGAAGGCGAGTGTGGTGCTTTGTTTTGTAGCTTGAGCGCTGTGTTACATGAAGTTAGAGCAGTTAAAGATCAATACTCGTGAGGAATTTGATAAAGAGTGAAATATCCTGAAACTGAGTTTAAAAGATGTAAGGTTCAAGTCGTGAGAACATTTAACGTAAGGTTGTTTAGGCCTAAAGAATAAACGATGTATGCTACTTTCTCGCCACATGCAGATCAGCGGAAATATATTTGGAACTAAGGTGAAAGCACACATATTACCGTCTCCCACTCTCAAGAAGTAGTTTCAGAATCAAAGCAGAAGCATATTATTTCTATTTTCCTGCGAGCAGAAAACGAATTTCACTTTTGTCTACGGACATTTGTCTTTTTCTCTGGCCAATGCTAGACTTTTCAGTAAGTATAAATGTAGTAAACAAAAAGAAAAAGTGACGAGAAAGGGGTTAGAGAGTGCAATGCGCCGTTCGCCGGCAGACCAGCTGTTCTTCCTTCGCCGTCGTTCGCCTCAAAGAAATGGATTGCGAGACTCCTTTTCTCGGCCGTTGCACCGGGCACTCGTGAAACAGACACCTAAATCAGACGCGCCTACTTCAACTGCCTCTTCGTCCGCCAGTCAATTCGTACGCCCAACTCTGTTGCACGAAGTCCGCCGAATGACTCGCTCCACATTTGTGCCGCTGGCACCTCGCTTTTATGCCCGTCTGACACTGCCGAAATTTGGATGTATACAGATACAGTCTCGTTTCGGACGAGATCGGCGCGCATAAATTGTGTCCGATAGCGGCCATATTTCTTGTCGGCATTACCCTGCAAGCAAGACACGTTCGCACTCCTTTTGAACTCCGAGGTAAGTCATGTCTTTCGTCACAATAAAATTATATATAGTATAGTTTTTATGATACTGATTCCGTTGCTTTTTCATATGGCGGTTTGTATGTCTTCCAGTTCACACTACACAAACTGGCTCGATATTATCTTTAGATAAATGTCTTCCGTTTTTTTTTTGTTTTTGTTTTCGCTTTTCTTAGCCTTCGACAAGACATCAACAAAGAAAAATATAACAGTACTACAAAGCCTTAACGAAATATTGTGTTAAACTCTGTTAAGCTTACTATTTTTTTCTGTTTTATAGCTGATAATGTTGCGCATTATTTGTTAGGTGTTCAAGTCCGGATAAGGCGCCAGATTATATATGTGCCTTTTCAAGGCAAGGCACGGAAGCGTTCATAGAAGCTCAGCACAAAACAAACTTCTTACCTGGTATTGACCACTATCATTCGCCCATTTTATGGAGGAACTTCACCATCGTCCGGGGTGGGAGTCTTGAGCTAATAGACTTTTTTCTTCTTCATATTGATATCAGTGGGCTTTCAGATAGCTTGGCGGCGTCCATCTCCTCCAAACTTTTGGCCAACAGCCAAAAACTACAGAATATAGAGAGTCTAGTACCCTAGAGCAAAACATATTTTAGCTTTGTTATGTTACATCGAACACTGTTTTGTTATTACTAGTAGCACTCACAATGCACTATCTATCTATCTATCTATCTATCTATCTATCTATCTAGATAGATAGATAGATAGATAGATAGATAGATAGATAGATAGATAGATAGATAGATAGATAGATAGATTATAAGAATAACGATAGAAAATGACTGATGGTGACTTCAAGAAGATAAGATTGTAGTGTTCAGGGAAACATCTACGCGGAGTTCCATTTTACAAAGGAGCATTTATTAGAAAGAAAAAACTGTCCGAGTGGGAAATGAAGATGATTCGACTCCGTGGAGGTCGCATGGCTTGTCCTAGCTGTAAAGTTCTGAACTGATGGACATAAAGAATGGATATCGTCTCAATATTTGTCATGGAAATAGAATGTCCTCTGTATGACGATAAACTATATACGACAGCAAGTACTTCGATTGGAATGTTTTGAGAAGCGTGGAGCCATCTGTTAATTGCCGTTGTTCCAAGGTCCACTCTGATTCGGGGTGTAACACCTATTAGGATCCCCGCTATCGGCAAAATAGTTAACAAACTAACTAGGATCAAAACTTATAAAAATTGTAAAAATAGATTTTTATAGTCAAAATACCGGTAATACATTTTTGAACAGAAATATTACCAGCAATACATTTGATCCTCAACAGAAACCCTCTTTACAAAAATACGTGCATGAAACCTGATCTTCAAACTGATTTCTTACAAAGAATACATATTATATACATACAAACCTATCCGAACAATCTTTAAATAACCGATAGCGGTTGATACGCCGTAAAACAAAATAAAATAAACCATAGGAATATATTAGCGATAGATTTGCAACGTTCTCCTGTGGGAAAGACATTCGAAAGTGGAAGATATGTCTTTTGCGAACCACCATCAAGGAATAAGGATTTGGAGTTTGATTAGCGAAGCCCTAAAATCAGAAAGTAGTGTCTTAGGTGATGAGACAATATGATAAGTGTCATTTTCACTAACCAATAGATAAGATGTAATAGAAGTTTTGAACAAAGACGGAATAAGGTGATCTCTTGCTTCCTAGATTACCATTATCATTCATATATAACACGCACTCGTATATTCTATGTATCCCTAACTTTGCGCTATGAAACTACTGTAATAAAGTAAGGTGCTGTTTAAATGATAATTCGTGATTTGTATTTCCATTACTCAACAAATTTTATTCACCCCAATATATCGTCATTTACTCTCAACCACTCCTTTGTATGCGACATCAATAGAATTCAAAACTTATCGTGATACTTCTATTCTCCGTTTATGATGTGCGAAAGACTACCAAAAACAAGCCTGGATGGTTGGTTATATACTTATCTGTCCAGATGTCTCGTTGTTAGTCATTCCAATACTGTATACAGGTGTGCATCCGTTGCCCGTGGAGAACGCCAGGTCAACCCTACACCTCTCTTCCGTTGACGGACTGCCGTGATGTTTCAGAGACAAAATCTCCTTTTTCTAAAGGAGCACTGTTTTCTTGGAATTTTAAGCAGCTAAAAGTATCCTAAATTTAATATTGGCTCAGCAATCCATTCGGTTAGTATGAGCTAAAATTAAAAATCCATCTTACAATAAGAAACATTTGCTAACTCGCTGACCAAAAAGGCAGAAAATACCGATCAATGCGTTCCGTTATATATCCATAGGTATTTGAAGCGTGGCGGAGTATCCTTGAAAACATTATAGCAGTCATTCAAAAATGCTTCATCATGTAAAAACCACTGACCGCCAATAAAGATGTCATCGTTTTCTAGGGAAAAAAAACATGGTTAAAATGTCTCTTTTGACGACGACATCAAAGATGAGGAAGATATCTACCAAGCTGACACCATCGATGGATCGATGGTTCAGCCATGACGTTCATTTTGACAGGAGTTGTAATGAAGCAAACTAAAGCTTTCTTAATATGCACGTTTTTATTTTTAAGTATAGGTTGCGTTTGGTTCTTGATAAGATTTTGTTACACATTATTTATTTTGGATCAGAGCTGTAATTTAATGTTATAAATATGGCGACATACGTGGGCGAAAATATATACTAGAAATACCCATGGTAATAAGCCTATTGCACAGTTAAATGTTTGTATTTAAGAATTGTAATAAAATATTGAAATATTAATCATAAATATGAATGGTTATTATTTTAAGAAGTAAGAGGGTACAAATTAAAATATTCGAAACAGAAAAGGTTTTCTGTTTCGCTGAAGCAGATGTTATACACACGAGAGCCTTATCACCTCTTCTATCTTCCCTTTCGTTCTTTTTTCTCGTGGCAGCCAAACAACGTATCTGAAATGTCTTTTACGCCTTTCCTTGTTATAAAAAGGGAATAGCCCTTTGTTTATTATGATTTGGCAGGGTGTAACATGCGTGCTAATTAACTAAGGAATAAGGAAATACTTATTAAATAATAATGCAGGTAATGTAATAACTAGCGGCTCGCAATGAGGAATCGATGAGCCAAGTTCGAATTCCTGTGGATTCCGATACATTCAAAGTATAAATTCATCTTCCCGCCACTTTTTGGGTTAAAGAGTAGGGCAGGTAAGGTTTATCATTCTAGGTTGGCATTCAATCTACCAGAACAAAATTTCTGAACTCCCAATCATTAGTAGACGAGAACAAGTAGTCGTCTTAGGGGAGAAAAACGCCAACAGAAAAAACAACCCCGCCTCAGTGCACAGACGTTGGGGTGTGGGACCAGTAACCCTACGCCTCGGAACAATTCGATTGCAACAACCTCATCAAGGGGTCTTATGTACCATGAGGCCTCAGGCAAATTGCAAGTTATAATTATGTATTCGTGTATTATGCACAAATAATTATGTATTCGTGTATTATGCACAAATAATTATGTATTCGTGTATTATGCACAAATAATTATGTATTCGTGTATTATGCACAAATAATTATGTATTCGTGTATTATGCACAAATAATTATTAGATGTGCCTTTTTAATCATTTCACGCCGAGCAAGGAAACAAACCCTAATGACGTAAATGCCTATCGAGTGTGGAAGAATATGAGAGAAATTAAAAGCATTATGAAAGACAGAGAACAATAAAATAACAGAAATTAAGAAGACAGACGACAACGATTGACATTATATTTAAATTTTTGAAGACCAAACCTGACTGGGAAACAAGAGGCCGGAAAAGAGTTTCCCAAGAGAGAAATGAGAGAGAATAAGCCGTTAGCATAGAACTTACGTTTACATCGTGCAATTTCAACTGTAAAATAATGAAACCTAGCTCCCAATCTACTTCCTCTTGTATGTATTATGTCTCTTCAGGACGTTGGCCATTAAGGTTATTCACAATTCCCTGACCTTTGTAGCTTCTATTAAATTGTATCTTTTTGTGAACTTTCCTAAAACCTTTTCTGCCGAACACTTACACAAGCTTCGGTACGTACGTTTTTCTCTGTCACTTCAATATGTTTGAATGTCAATTTGTTTTTTTGTTTTGTTTTTTTTAAGCAATTCATCCCAAGCAAGGCGGGAGTGTCACTAGTACGCCAGGGGTTACAGTGTGGGGGAGCGAGGGTAAAGGGGCGTGATAGAGGAAATTATGAAGATAAGGACAGGCATCTGGATATGTCGATTGACATTACATTTGAATAGTTGGAGATTATAAATATCAGGGAAACAAGTAATAGGAAGGAAATTCCACAGATGGGAGGTGCGAGACATGAAGCTATTGGAGTAGAAGAGACGGCTACATTTAACCGTTTCGGCAGTGAAAGGGTGAAAGTGAAAGGGCAGTGAAACGAGATGCCAGCCCATTAGCACGTTTAAATTCATGCAGTCTGGGAACTAGCGAAAGTAGCTCACCGGATACTGTGAAAGTATTTGTAGAAAAGACAGAGGGAGGCGACGGCATGTCTGTGAGAGAGCAACTGTAGACGAGATGCCAGAATTGTCTAAGTACTCTTTCCTCATTATTTATTTTTGCCCTAGAAATTTCAACTGTCTCTTTATGAATTTAAGTATAAACATCTTTTTTGTTACCTTTTTTCTAAACCTTCATCATTGCTCGCATCCATGTTATTCTCATCAGCCTTCTGTAGAGCCACATTCATGCGATTTCAAGTCTCTTCTTCATTTGCGAGGAGATTGTCCAGTGTTCACAGCCATATGGAAGGACTGATATTGGCTAACAGTTCAGTACTATTCTCTTGGTTTGCAATGAAATTGTCTTGTTTCTTAGTATTCCGGTTAGCATTTTTGAAGATTTAGCTATCTCAACGTACCCTGGCATTTTGGTGTTGCATTTTCCATCTTCTATTAAAGCGCTTCCCAGAAATTTAAAATTTTACTACTGCGCTTAAATTCATAAAGTCAAGGTACCACATAGGAAAGGTCAATAGAACAATTATCATAAATATATTTATAGAAAAGGCACAATGAAGCTACGTTACACTGGTCGCAAGATGAGTAAAACCAAGATGCCAGGTCAGGAGCAATAACATTGCATTATTATTATTATATTTAATTGCATTGAATTATTATAATTATTATAATTAAATAGAATTATTCGCGTATTATACAGAGATAATTACGATTATGACTACACGAGTATTAGTTTTGGAAGAAAATCGTTGTTTGCTTTGCTTTCCCCAGTATAATATAAGTACATTCCTTGATAAAGGCTTCTTTACTGTTTTTCACTGGGCGATTTTGCACTAGTTCTGTACTTAAAATATCTATATAATCCATTGAAATTTGTATCACTTCCGTTTTTCTTTCATATTGCCGTTTCTACATCCCCCTCCTTTCTGTTTTGTCGGGTTTTCCAGCCTTAGTCTTTCTTCTGTCAGACAAGAATAACAAATATGTCTGGACGTAATGCTAGCAGTTCACTGTATAAAAAAAGTAATAGACTTAGGTTTTAGTCACGTAAATAGACACGCACATTGAATCATGTCGCCATATGTAATTGAAAAAAATACAAGAATAAAAATGGAATCGGAATAGGAATAGGAAGGAGAATACAGTCGAACATAAAGAAAGATTTTTAACTTTCTGATAGACGGTAATTCTTTTAACAAATTATTGATTTGATGCTGGTTCATTATTCTAATTAATTGCCATTCCAATTACTACTAGCAAAAATACGAGGAAATGCTGAAAAGTTATCAGCCCGACTAAGAATATTTTTAATTCTGTTTTATCACTTTGCGTAGAGCCTCGTATCGAGAAATCTTCAGCATCCTCACATACAACACATATCCGTACGATTACCTCCCCTCGCATAAATCGACAGCGCCGCTGTAATACATGATCGCCATTATATATTGAAAACCACCAACATTTGCTTTTTCGTCCTAATGGAACCGACAAAGGCTAAACCGTTCTTTAATTCAGTTTAGGAATCAATAATTCTTGATAATGAATGAAATAAATGCTTTTATCACATTGTTTGAAATGGGCCTTAAAGGTTGCACTGAAATGGAAATGGAATGAACTTACAAGCTTTCTCTTTTGTAAAGACCACGGGGACTTATCAATGCCTCGACTGCAAAAAAATAAATAAATAAACCCCATTATCTAATCATGGACGTCAAGGATTTATGAGATCCTGAAATTACACGACGAGATTCCTAATCGCAACACATGACCTTTCTGCTATTCTGTCTAAATTATACCTACAGGCATTAAAGATTATATCATTCAAATGGCAAATATTCGGACAGAATTAAAGAATTTACGATTAGAAAGCAAATATATCTGGTCCCAGTTTCTATGAACGGTACTTCTGTAACAATAGCTTGTAGCAAAATTGACAACACTTCCTAATACCATAATGTTGGCTTCTGCTATTTTACTTCAGTTGATGGTCAGGGTGTAAAAAGGATCGGGACTAAGGTTCGATTTCGAGGGTCGACCCCAGCGTCAAACAGAAGACATGTGTCACATTGATTCCTAGTAAATGTTGGCTTTCTATTATCACACCTAAAATTTGTTCCGCCATACATTTATTCAAGCTCGCTAGGGAGGTTATTTGTTGTTTATACCTGTCCCGCTTGCCTTCAATCTGTCTTGTGAGTATCAAGTATTCCAAGCCTTCTTTCCTCATTATGTCCGTCCTGGTTATGACAATCAACTACATTCACGTCCTGGTTAAGACGATAAACTACATCAAACCGTAAGGCCTACTATCAGGAGGCTTGGAGGAGTGTGGAACCACCTCTTAATTGCTGTTGTTCCCAGCTTCACCCTAGCCTGGATTGGTATCACCTGTTAGAGTCCCAGTTAAGGGCAAATAATTAACGCTCAAATGGGGGTCAAAACGCTATGAAAGGGTAACACTACCAGCAATACGTTTTTGTAGAAAAATTAGCAGCAATATATTTTTGAAAAAAACATTATTACATATTACATTCCCAGCAATACATTTTGGAAAAGAAAATATTACCAGCAATAAAAATTTTGTCGGCATTAAATAACACATTGAGGTTGATATACAGTAAAACAGACCAGACCAATCCTCATTATGTGTCCAAGAAATTTCAAGTGTCTCTTACTAATGTTAAGTATGTGTCCTTTTCTTTCCATTATCTCTAAAAATCGTTCAGCACATTGTATACTCAGCATAATTCTATAGAACTTTATTTCGGTTACTCTAAGCCTCTGTGTAGAGTTCAGTACTCCTTTCTGTGTTTTTAACTTAATTTTTCTTTGTTTCTTTTTTTGTTTCCCCAAACTTTGGTTAAATTTTAGAATGCATCTTTGGCTATCCCAATGCGCCTTCGCATTTCAGCGTTGCCCTTTCTGCCCTTTGTTAAAACACTTCCCAGATATTTAATTTTTGTACTTGTTTCATTTTGGTATTTCCAGTTTGTAACCTTCCTGTTCTTTTTTGTAATAACCATACATTCTATCTTCTTTCGATTGATGGTTAGTCCTTTCTTTCGTTTTCCTTCACTATCTTCTTTAAGAGTTTTTGTAGTTTCCTTTCTGTGTTTGCTTTCAATACTGTATCATCTTCATAATTTATGTTGTTAAAACTGTGGCCACCAATAATGAATCCTGATAGGACTTATAATTCCTTCAGAATCGCCTCACACATTTTTGTGTTAAACATCTTCCACTTTTTGTCATTTCCAAACAAAATATAATTCTAAACATCATTATTATTATTATTATTATTATTATTATTATTATTATTATTATTATTATTATTATTATTTCCTTTGATATCTAGCGTTTACACATTTCTTTCCGGGTCCCGCCCAGGGACCTCAGGTTAGAAATGGCATCATGACACTTTCCACAGCAAAAAAAATAAAATAAAAAAAATAGTTACATAGATAAAGCCCTTCGTAAAGTGTGGGCTGTACTTGTCAGAACAATTTTTTTGTATCTCTTTGAGGCATGGACTTCCAGGGATCCCTTCAATCAGCCTACTGGAATCTTTTCCAACCAGTCCAAGGGCTCCAACTACAACAGGAATTGTTGATGTTCCCATGTGCCACATTTTTGAGATTTCTACTTCAAGGTCCTTGTATTTTGACAGTTTTTCGAATATCTTCAAAGATACATTGCAGTCTGCAGGGACTGCCATATCAATAAGGAGGCACTTATTTTGTTTGTGGTCTTTAATAATAATGTCTGGGCGGTTGGCTTTGATTGTTCTGTCAGTGTGTATTGTGTAGTCCCATAGAATTGTAATAGGTCCTATCTCCGTAACTGGGTCAGGGTAGTGTTCATACCAGTTTCTTTCAGTTTCCTTCCCATAGAAGATGCAAATTTTCCAATGCAGATATTGGCCCACTCTGTCATGCCGGGTTTTATATTCAGTGGGTGCCAATATCGTGCAACCTGATACAATATGATCAATGGTTATTGATTATTATTATTATTATTATTATTATTATTATTATTATTATTACTATTATTATTATTTGTGTATATTATGTTTCCTGTTTTTATCCTGTAGAGCTGGGTCCAAACTATGGACCTTAGGTCCTAGAGGAGAACCGTCACTTAAATGATAGCTCTTTTCTTAATATGTGTGATGTTCCTAGTAGGGCTATCTCCTGGGCAATTTGTATGTTGATGTTACCTGAGATACTGTCAGTAAAATTATCCATTCCTTTTCTCACGTGGTACATAGCTCAAGTTACTACTGATACCGTCTCCGTCTTCATTCCCCACGTCCTGTTAATTTCGATATCCAGGCCTTTGCATTTGAACAATTTTTCGAAAATTTTTATGGAGGTGTTTCTCTCAGATGGCACTGCTATGTCAATAAGCATACATTTCCTGAACTCCTCGTCTTTTATGATAATATCAGATCTGCTGGCTTTTATTTCCCTGTCTCAGTTTGAATTGGCATGTCCCAGAGAATAGCTACGTTGTTATTTTCTTTAACCGTGTCTGGTTGGTGTTCATACCATCTCTTCGTGGTTTCGATTTTGTGCTTCTTGCATATATTCCAGTGCATATATGTCTCTACCTTGTTATGTCTGTGGGTATATTAATTTTTTGCCATTTCCCGACATCCTGAGATAATATTGTTAAAGTTTCATGATATCTCCCGCAGATCCTGCATTTCGAGTTAGTTCCATCCTTGATTATGTGAAGGTGATAGGATCTGATTACGAGGCTTTGATCCTGAGCTGCAATAATTAGAACTTCTGCCTCAGTTTTCAGCCCGGTGCTCCTCAGTCACTGATGTGTTTTCTGTTGGTCAACATATGCTTCTTCCGTTTTTTTTATGTATTTGCTATGCAACGCCTCGTCCTCTCAGTTTTTTTATAACTACATTTGGCCAAGTTGTTTTGCTTTCTGTTTTACTCCTTTGGCGTAAATGGTATTCGCTTCGGTTTTTTTTTTTTTTGTCGGGGGGATTTCAGATATATTAAACTGTTTCTTGAAGAGTGCAGCTTCTTTGTTGATGGAGTGATTTTATGGAGGGAGTCATTGGTTTTTCTGAGGTAGGCTTCCAATCCTATTGATGTAGTTTTTAGAGTTAGTTCAAACTGGATTAGACCTCAGTTTGTGGTCAAACTTCAACTTCTATTTAATAATGTTGAAGCTATGTAACTATGGGTATAGCTAAGTTGTTTATAGCGTTCCTTTTATTGGATCCATTAAGTTCGCTTTCTAGGATCAAATGCAATATCCTATAATTTTCTTTTGGGATCTTTTTCTTCATAATTAAATGTTGTATTCCGTCTCCTTCATTAAGCCCTAAGTATTTCTATGTGCCATCTTGGTCGTTGTTGTCGGTAGCGCTGTAAAAGGTTATCATTACTTCAATATATTCTTCCCTAGACCATTTATTTATTGTTCTTTTCATGGGATTTTCTGTTACTGAATATAGAGGGCACAGTGAGAACTGTCCTCGGTGTGGTTTTCCACTAGTTCTTGTTGGGTAGAGTTTGTTTCAGTTGCAGACATTTCGATCTCAGTCTGGTTCCTTACTGGGAATCGCGGTTCTTGTTGGCCCGCGTGAAGATCGATGCGGTTTTGCAGTATTTTTAGTTGTGTCAGCATTATTTACCTATAAGTTGAGCGCCAGAGAATAAGCATACCACAGTGGGCCATCACGCTCTGCTTCTTTTTCTTTCTTTTTTACTATTCCCGTTACTAACAACAACAGTAAAATCTTCATTTATAAGCGTTTAGGTACCAAGGAGATACGACTTGCTTCTCCAGATTCGAAAGACTTAAATTTTCATCGGAATTTTCTTTGACTTTTTCTTTTTTTCTCTTATGCTAAATTTGAAACTATATTCAAATCTACCTAATCCTGTTATTACCCGAATATATTTTAACAAAAAATACAAATACTATATAATTATTAATAATATTTAAAGAACATTTTATTATGAGTGTTTGTAGTGTATGGCGTATAAAAATTGTATATAAATTACTAATAAATAAATACATAACAAAACAACATTAAAAAAAGAATAAAAAATAACCGACAAGACACTACAATCACCACCATCATCACCACTACCAACACTACTACTATTGCATTCTTCTTTGTTTCTCTTTCTTCTTCCTATCTATCTATCTATCTATCTATATAATACTAGTAGTCACCACATTGTCAACCGTTTACATTTAAAAGCATAATGAAAAAATTACCGCAAAGGATAACAACGCATAACTTTGTATAAATACTTATATTAATGAACAACATATAATTTTGTATTACTTGCACCTCTGAAGATGATCTTGGAAAAACATCGAAAGTACTCAAAAAATGAAAACAAAAGAAATTTAAACAGCTATAGCACATTTCTCTCATCCTTTAACACGGAAGGTTATTCGTGAGTATGAACGGATTTTGTTAAAAATTAGCAAATATAATGTTTTAATTTATTCAATCAGACATGCCTAAAATAGAATTTGCTGCCTAAATAGACAAATTTAAATATATATATATATATATATATATATAGAGAGAGAGAGAGAGAGATAGATAGATAGATAGATAGATAGAGAGATAGATATACATACATACATAGATGCATATACAAGTATACATATATACAAATCATATAATATTATCATCACTAACACTACTACAATTATAATTATTATCATCATTACTATTATGCATTCTGCTTCATTCCTTCTTCCTGTGAGCGGTATTTTTGTAACATTCAGTAATTTGCTGAAATGACTGCTATTAGGAGACGCTTTTGTAATTCAAACAAAGACGCCGTTAAGAGAAACAGTTAAAAATTAAACATTGACAATAATAATGCAAGTATACCAGTACCAATTACAAACACACATACACACACACATATATATATATATATATATATATATATATATATATATATATATATATATATATATATATATATATATATATATATATATATATCAATAACACATTAAATAGCAATGACAATGATAATGATAACAAAACAAACATTGGTCACTTTTGAATGGTAATTACTAACGTAATAACATGTCATTTAATTAAAATATTAATTTAAAATATAATTCGCGGTAATGATAAAAACACTGTCCGAATGTGCTTTTTTCTGAATGCTTTCGGCAATACATTTAGCCATTTTCAAGGATGATATATTTTAACTGTTAAATAAGAAATAGTTTGTTGCATGTATGTATTTTTATAGTTTTCATTTTACAGAACACGGTCAAGACATTGTGTCCATGTTCACAGTTGATGTTATTGTGTGTTTTTTTATTAATAAGGCTTCTATTATTTTTAGCCTTTCTTTGCAATGTAGATGATGCTATTATATTTGTATTGTTAATATGTTATGAATAGGGTCAAAGCACCTTGTCTGTCGTATTCAATGAAATGTGCATATATATATATATATATATATAGCAGCGAGCATAAAGATCAGAACGATGTTAAGAAAAGGTCTAAATGTGAAATAACGTTTTATTTTAAAGCTTTATAGAACATTTTATCAATGAAAAATAAGGATATAAAGGTAAATTATATAATTCCAAAATATAAAGCTAATTAAACTTCTATTTCTGTAACCGGAGCTGAGTGATGTTCATACCAGTGTTTATTTACATCTTGTCCAGTGTAAGTATTGCCCCACTGTATCGTGACGATTTTTATATTCATTTGGAAAAGTACAGATATTAAAAAAAAAGTACAGCATTCTGAGATTAGATGGTTTATGATTTTCTGATATTTGTCACATAACCTGCATTTTGGATCCACACTATTAGGTATGATATTTGCCTGAAGGTTTCTAGTGAAAGTCTGGTCTGCAAGAAAAAGCCTTCTGTTTCAGCCTCTAATCCAGATGCTCGTAACCATCGATGAGTGTTAATTTTATCAATATCGGCTTTATTAGTGCGTTCTGGATATTGTCTATGCAGGGCTTTGTCTTGCCAGCGTTGTTTCATTTGTTCAAGTGCTTTATCCTTGAATTTCTTTTTCATAATCTTTGTTGCAACATTTGGTTCTTAGGATCTGTTTTGGTTTTCTACAGAATCTACTAAATATAAATCTCATTCGTATTTACAACATTTCATGATTGAATATTTTTCTTTTTTTTTTCGTATTCTTCGTCTAATTATACCATACAGTATTTGTTGTTTCCATGTATGTTATAAGTTAATAGTTGTTGTTTTGTATGACAATTGTAGCTGAATAAGACGTCTTCCAACATCTTTACGGAGTATGTATAGACGGTTTGCATCACCCTTTGTATGATGCATGTTATGCTTAGAAAGAAGTTTTCCTGTTCGAATACATTCGTCTAATATCATTTAGATTCCAGTTCAAGATGTTGAATCTATATTGACCCCTTGCGTTGTCAAGGCGATTAAAGATTATAATTATGTTCTGAGAATTCAATTCAGTTCTTAATATCAGTCGCGCCCTTCCATAGTATGTTTTTTGCACTATTTGTTGCACTTTTTTTATAGTGAATTCCTTCAGTCAAATTTAAACTGAACTACTTATAAGCTTCTTCTTGCTTTAAAATTGTTTCCCCAGGGTCAAAGTTAATAGTGGGTATATGTTGTTGTGATCCTCGAAAAATTGTGGCTTTAGCACGCTTATGGAATTCCATTTCAGTGTCATCACTGAAACATTTTACTGTTTTCAGGAGACCTTCCATCTCATTGCCATTCCTAGCATACAACTTTAAGTCATCCATATAAAATAGATGGCTTATTTTCTTGAGATATCTTATATCCATATTGCGCCCTGCTACTTACGTTGATTAATGCAATTGGAAATATACCAAATAGTAAGGGAGACAAAGAGTCATCTTGAAATATTCTTCCTATGATGTTTATTTCACCAGACTTATAGACTCCATTTATATGAATGTGTTGTTTTCCATACCGACATACTTTGATGATATTGATGACGACCGATGATACCTTCTATATTTTTAAAGGCTTTAATATCTAGGAACGAGATACACTGTCGAATACCTAAGGGAATCTATCCAGCCAGTACTGAGATTGTTCTTTGTATTGAACATCATCATAGTAAGAGCCATGTTTTCACACTTTAAGTTCAAGAGATATGTCATCTTTTTCTTAGAAGGAATATATCTGTTTTGTCAGAATAGATGTTAACAGTTTGTAAGTCGTGAGAAGAGATCTAATTTGTCCGTAGGTTTTTGGGACATTTGTGTCACCATTGTTAGGTAGAAGGAAGGTAATTTCTTCAACTACCCATGACGAAGTTTTATTGGATCATTAACCATTTCTTGAAGTTCTTTGGCTAGATTTTTGTGTACTGTATTTAGAAAATTGTGTGTGTGTGTGTGTGTGTGTGTGTGTGTGTGTGTGTGTGTGTGTGTGTGTGTGTGTGTGTGTGTGTGTGTGTGTTTTCAGCGCACATTAAACATCCTCTTGGGTGATTCCCGCCCATGTTTATTCTGGATTATCTTTCATCCGTTCTAGCTCTTGCCACCTTCTATCTGCTTCTTTCTTATGTTCTTTAGGACAAGCCCATATTTTCCGCAGAACTGTATAACCTCTACCATGTTTTGTGGTGGTGGGGGGAGTCACTTCAATCTTTTGTTTGATTATTTCTCTGTAAAATTTCTATGCATCGATTTGAAAGATCTTGTTCTGTCTGTAGAATCTTGATCTTTTTTCATAGCGTCTCATTCTTTGAGCCTCCCGTTGTCTTGTTTGCTTTTTTTTTCCTTAGCTGATAGGACGTCGTTTTCATTCCTAATTTTGTATTTTCTTTTTACTTTTCTGTGTTTTTTAGTCCTTACATTTGTTTCTGATACTGAGTACTGATAATTCACTTCTAAGTTGTTCAATGTCTTTCTCTATTGTTCTTTATCAAGGTGGATCTTTATGTCTGTGACGCTGCTTTTAATTAGTTTGATGTTTAATCGTTTTAGTTGTTGCTATCGCTGATGCCTGTATTGTTTCGTTGAGACTTATACGTGGGTCTACTTCAACGAAAATGAATTTGAGTGCAGGATTGTAGAGTTTAATAGTTTTGAGGTTCTGATTTGTTGGCTTTAATTAATTACTATTCTTATATTCCGTAAAATAATTTGGTTCAATGTGTTTTGGATTCGTTTTATTGCAAGATTGTGAGCGACTAAGATCACGCCTTTCCACCTCTTCTAAATGTTCTACATTATCTTCACTGTGATTGGTGTGTATCTTAGTTTCTTCATTGTGGTTTCTGTGACGTTAGTACTTTTTATGTTCATTTCTGGCTCCTTTTCAAGTTCTGGGGATTCACCTATTCTGGTTGCAGTTCTTTTTATTTTCTTTAATTTTTGCATCTGTCAATCGGTTATTTTCCATTTACCTTCTTGCATTGGTTAGTTTATTTTCATCATTGTACTTTCTAATTGCTTGTTTAACCTTTTCTCGCCAAATGTATGTGCAACGCTTCATAAAATGCAGTCATGACGCGTTTGTAATCCTCACGATTTGAACTTTTCTTTCTTTAAATAAATGGTTGTGTTTCTAGTTGGAGAATTCGCACATCGATCATTGTGATTATCAAGGCTGTGCGGACTTTAGATTCATTATTTGTGTAGGAGTTTGTTGCTATGACATATTTTTCGACCTCAGGTAGGCCCCCTCCTGAGGGCCGGGTTCTTTGTTTATTCACTGGAAGAACCATATTGTTTTCACGTTTAGTTCTCATATTGTTACTACGAGTGACGCACGGGCCCCCCCAAAAAAGTCGCCCGGCACATTCGGTAACAGTATTTTACAGACAGGGTTCCGCATCCTGTAGGGGGTCGTTCGCGACTTCATAACGCAGCAGCCATTCACTCCTCGGTACGATTAACACCTTGAGTTGCGGGTTGTTGATCTCCGTTTTCCTTCTATGTTGAAAATGTACACATTATTATTATTATTATTATTATTATTATTATTATTATTATTATTATTATTATTATTATTATTATTTTATTTCCATTCATTTCTGGTGTGTACACATTTCTTTCCGGGTCAAACCCAGAGACCTCAGGTCAGAAATGGTATCATGACATTTTCCACTGACCAATTAAAAAAATATACAACACGCATATTTTACAGGTGCCGCCTGTGCCCGTGATAACAATTTTTTGTATTTCTTTAAGGCAAGGGCTTCCAGAAACCCCTTCATTGAATCTACTTGAATCTTTTCCAACCAATTCGAGGGCTCCAACTACAACAGGGATTGTTGATGTTCCCATGTGCCACATTTTTGATATTTCGATTTCAAGGTCCTTGTATTTTGATAGCTTTTTGAAGATCTTCAAAGATACATTGAAGTCTGTAGAGACTGTCATATTAATAAGGAGGCATTTCTTTTATTTCGGTCTCTTATAACAATGTCTGGACGGTTAGCTTTGCTTTTTCTGTCTGTTGGTATTGTGTAGTCCCATAAAATTGTTACAGGTCTTATTATTATTATTATTATTATTATTATTATTATTATTATTATTATTATTATGTTTTAAATGTATATTTTTTTAAATCCTTCTGAAATGTGTAAAGTAAACATTACCTAGAAAAATAATTAATACTTTTACTCCCTTCCGTCACTTTACGGACATGAAATTTAATTTTATAATGATGTTTTATATTTTAAGCAACCGGGAAAAATCTGTACTACATAAGATATAAACTTCTGCTCAGACTACTTTTGAAGAGGATTGTTATGTTCATTCGACACCTCCACAGCCAAACTGCGATCGATACTGCAGCTCTGATCAGCAGACCCTAGTTACAGTTCCTGAGTAAGAGGGCACATATTCTGCAATTATCACTCGTCAAAGAAGTCTAGTACGAACAACACCCTCGGTCTCAGTCATTTGTGACTTCATTCTAGCAAAACAAGCGACCACTTCCGAGTACTATCATCTACCGAATTTAATTCGGAAGCCTCGACATTGTTTTCAGGCACTGCGCAATAGAGCCGTACGTTTGAACTGTCTCTTCAAGAAGATTTTGCCAGGAAGTCACTTCCCTGACAAATCGACCGTGATAAGCAGCGAACCCATGTGTCATATTCGGAAGAGTAACCACGAGGTCACGCTCAAATTTAATTTGACATTAAGAAAAAAAATAAAAATAAAAAAGGACTTTATTCAGTAAAGAGAAATCCAGCATCAAATATTAATTCCTCACTGTAGCGCAACAGACACACCCACACCTAAACTTAGTAAATAATAAGGAAGAAGTCTGTCTATATTTCTGAGATGAGGTATTATGTACAGTATTTACATTAGTTGGACTATTCGTAAACTTAAGGAATCAGCACATATGCTAGGCCACAAAAATCTCCTGAGTCGGCCAAGCATAGAAATAAATACAATATGGGAACCAGTAATAAGGAGTGCCAGAGAACAGCAATGATAACAAAAAAAAAGTTGCAATATGAGATCTGGTAAAAACATGCAATGATAACAGCAAAATTGCAATATGAGTACTGGTAAAAAAAGCTTTGCTGAAAAATTAGGTTTATAATACTCAGAAATTCATACCCAGATGTCCTCAAGGACACATGGCACAGTGGATAAAGGCGTTGGTTAGATCCAGTGACAGACCCAAAGTGTATGAGTTCAATACCCGGTTCAGGCAGTGGAGAACTTTCAGAGGGAAAATTACCAGGAGATAACTGATAATTGACATCCATCAAGCATGGCTCGTGGAACTAGAACAGTCTACCCCAGTGATCGAAATAAAGGGTTCGGTTCGAAATTCCAACCACCTGAAGAAGGCCGGAGCGTACAACGGCCGAAACGTTGTGACAAATATGGCGACAAAGATGAGGACAATAGTCCGACTAATGTAAATACTGTACAATAATGAAGAAATTGTTACTTTCACCTATAGTAACCAAGTCAGCCATTTCTAATGGGTTGTGAGTTTTATACTTAATGTGTAGTCCACACAAATGTATTTTGTTTTATATTAGGTTGGGGCATATATAATTTCCGTTTTTTCTATATGAAATTTATTCATCAAAAAATAAAGTACAGTTATGCTTTAGTCACTTATTATTTGTCACGACTTCTTGTCCTGTATTAGGCAGCCCTTGGATAGCGTTGAAATCAACTTCCAACGGGTTTGATGTGGACAATCTGTGGACACTTTGAGTCTGGCTTTCCGTAGAGAAAAAAATTCACATGAAAGCGTTTTGCATCGATCGAAAAATGTATGAATCCGTTGGTGCCCGGATATGCGAATATGGCGAATGTAGTAGAACGGATCTACCAAGTTCCAATTTTGTTTCCTACGTTATTCTTGCTGTATGCGGTATTATTACATTGTCACTGTCGTTCTGTTCACTGACTGTGTGCGCTGCTACTGCCACTTCAAAAACTAACGTATGTTCTCAGAAATATAAATTTCTTATGACTTAGCCTAATACTAGTCGGAAACGCTCCATTCTTCGAATGAGTTACAAACTGAGTTGCAAACATTATTCATGGTGTAATTACTGCAGGTTTTGTGAAAAGAACGATATCTTCCCACATTTCAAGTTCTATATCGTTTATTTAAAACCATTCTAACAAATCAGCATTAGCTGCAGGAACTTTTGCTCTTCACTGAAGATCAGTTTTGTAGAATTCGAATTCCAGTTGAGCTCATTACAATCACTTACGTGCTAATACCTTGGGAAAGGTATGAATCTATCTCTTCTCCTCTGGCTATGTGCAAAATGGCAGGGCTGACTTTGTTCTATAGCCTTGGGTGGCGACCAATATTGGAGAAGATTTTTTTTGTTTTGTTTTAATATTAAGTACAACTGGCATTAATCCATTCCCACAATTCAACTGAGAATCATCCAGGGCTATCAAAACTACAAATGCCCGCTTGGCTCTACTTTACGAGTCCACTGTATTAAACAACTCTCTTCGTCTATTTGTCACATGCAACTGCTTCAAATCGACTCTGGAAATTGAGCCCAAGTCCCGATGTCACTCAACATTCGATCGTTTTTACCCCCAGACCATCAACCGAACAAAAGTAGCAAATGGGATCATTATAATATTAGAAAGATCTCTAAATTATGCAAGAAGCTATTAAGTTGTGCCACTGTCGTTCACAGAAACTCTGAGCAGTTTGCTCTCTAATCGTAAATTCCTGATTTCAGTTCACATATTTGCCCTTTAGATTATTTAATCTTTAATGCCTGTAAATATAATTTCAGACAGAACATCAGAGGGGTCATGCGTTTCGATTAGGAATCTCGTTGGGTAACTTCCTGTCTCATAAATTCTAGACGCCCATGAATAAAGAATGTTGTTCGTTTTATTTTTCATTCAAGGCATTGATAAGAGAAACCTTCTAAGTTCATGACACTGCCATTTCAGTGCAGCCACCATGCTTGCCTTAAAACAATGGAATAAAACCATTAATCTCAATACTGTAGAGTAGTGGATAGCGGCTCGCATTGAGAAATCGGGGAGTCGAGTTCGAATTCCAGTCAAATCCATTACATTCACTTACGTGCTAATACCCTTGAGAAAGGTATGAATCCTCTTCTTCTCCCTCCAACTATGAGTAAATAGCAGGACAGACCGGATGGCAGCTGGTCTACCGCAGAAAGAAATGGCAACCCACAGCGGGAAAAAAGCTGCCTCGTTAATCATGTATCGTTTCGGCGATCGTGTATCGAAAGTTAAATGTTAAAACATTTCAGTTACGTGTTAACATTTAACTTTCGATACTGATGTGACCTGTTCTATTCGACAAGAAAATTAAAAATGACTAGCCCTGAATTAACCCTCGAACATGATCTCGTCATTAGAAAAACGTCTGTCAGGAAGCCAAAGCAGAAGCATTGTGTCTCAGGCGCAACCTATATTCAATATGAGTCTTTGATAGGCATTCAGGCATATATGTATGAGAGAGGAGCCAGCCGCCGAAGCGACACGCACCCTTATCCCCACTCAAGGGGTATTGTGAAGTCTGATATCTACGAATTTGGAGAAGGTTTGCTCGGTGTTTCTTGACACCAGTATTCTTCATTATTCGGATTATTGTCCTCATCTTTGTCGCCATATTTATTACAACGTTTCGGCCGTTGTATGCTCCGGCCTTCTTTAGGTGGTTTGAACGTCGAACTGAACCCTTTATGTCGCTCACTGGGGTAGACTGTTCTATTTCTACGTGCGATGTTTTAAAGGATGTCAGTTATCAGTTAAGTCCCCTCTCCAAGTTCTCCACTGCCTTAACCGGATATTGAACTCACACACTTTGGATCCTGTCACTGGATCTAACTAACGCCTTTATACACTGTCCCATGTGTTCTTGTAATAAATATGACGACAATGATGAGGACAATACTCCGAATAATGTAAATAGTGTACATAATACCTCATCTCAGAAATATAGACAGATACTGAACAATTTTCTTTTTCTTCTCTGCTCAAATCTACCCGCCGCACACTTAAAATTCCCTGACATTAAGTTAAAAGTACCAAAACCTCTAATAAGTAACCGATTTCTACACAACGGTTGGGGTCCTTATGAAGAACGTTTGGCTACAAGATCCTAACCCTCACGCACAACGTTTGACGCAGTAATATAATAATTTACCAGTAACTTCTAACTTTATAAATTCATAAAGCCGACACAATTTACAAACAGACTGACAAATAGATAAATAGATTTCCCCGGTATGCAGGTTGGAATGATAAATTGCAGTACCTTCCTCGTGTTCAGAGCGTGTTACATTTGAAAATCAACCTCATTAGCCCAGAATTTTACCTTCTACAGCAGCAATGATAGGCGCCAGAGACAAATACGTGTCTACATCCACTACCTCACTGTCATATTTGTTGTTTGACTAATGTTCACTCTATACAAGGTACACAAGGTAGAGAGTTACTGAATGACGTTGTTGCATGTGCATAAGAGGAAGAGCTGAGCAGTGCAGTTTATGAGGATAAGTAGAAAAGATAACGGTGAACCCTATATTTGAGTTGTTGCATAGTTCCACATCATGCCAGGAGGTCCTAGTCAACGGGGCCAATTCGATTATCTGTTGCATCTTCTCTTTCGGCTGGTGATCGCTAGGTGTTTGGGGGCAACAATGAATGGCATCAAACACGGGGTATTTTAACTGTTTTATTAATGCCCACATATACTATCAAGTGGTGGTCGTTCTCCCCTCACTGGGGGGCAGTTTTAGACACTTCATTGCTTGACAGTTCAGACGACACATCGAAAAACCTTTCTCTATCTATCATTCCAATTCTAGATCAGCTTATTAAAATCGACTTACTTATTATGTCTTACATCTGACCCCGAACGTTAACATCTGGAAGTCAGAGCTGAGATACACTTCCCCCTAAAATTAATAGCCTACTAAACTATTATTTAACAGTGTAAGTTAACATTGTTATCTCGAGAGTCTGCTCCACAAATTTTCGGTTCTTTGGAATACGCTATCCGAGTTGAATTACCTTCTTACCAACGGTATACGAAGGAAATGGGGAATGGTTCAACCCAATGGAACATGGTGAGTCTTAGATGTGAAGGTCTGAACTAGCGGAATTATGGAAAGTAGCTGATCAGTACATTTGACATTGAAATACTTGAGACTTGCGACTTTTCGTTTGTTGGAAAGGAGTTTTAGGGTGGAAAATAATTCATGACCTCGAGGTAGATGCAATTGACCTCTATCAAAACTGTAAAGCTGTGCCCAAATATAACATCAGCACTCCATTTTTTGGTCGGATCTGGCTCTTGTAAAGATGAAGCATAGCAGGAATATAGTACATACTAGTGGAATACAAAGAACCGACCATTTATCGTATATATGGTCCACTTGACGTCGAGGATGAACCTGTGTGCCAGTAGGGGTTCAAGGCAAGATTATGTTGGACTAGTTATCCAAGAGTTGTCCGTCACAGAGATCATCATCAAAATGTGGTCTCGAACAATGACAGTAAATATATGTCAATCTCATACACAAAAAATCCCTATTTTTTTACTAAACGAAACATCGTCTAACACTAACAATGGTTGGATTTAGAATCGAGTTAGCTATGCAAACCACAGTCTAACATACGAGCCTGCTAAGCATAACTTTTCAGATGCTTCTCTGATTAAAACAAAAATTATCTACGCTCTTTCCGCACATGCAATTCGCATAGACCAATTTTAACAACGAATTAGCAACTTACTCTAAGACAGTAAATTCGCATCTCACGGTTTGCTTTATACTTTCAACCTTGCGTCAAAGTAATGTTAGTATGAGAGCAGCGACTCGGGTTAAGGTAATGGTTAATTAGTCTAGTTAACCATTATTATTAGGATTTTGATCCTCAGTTAGTGCTCCATATATGCAACCTTGTGCCAAACAACGCTAAACTTGGCAAATGACAATTTCGGATTTGAGAGGCACCTTTTTAAGTGTCTTTGTAACCTTGCAAATACCATTTAAATAATACAGATCAAATATGGATTGGAACCCGAAAGAATGTTAGAATAAGGAACAAATAGGAAACGTTTAAAAACGAACATGTTTCTCTTTTGTTAAAGCTTCATCAGCGAATGAAATATGGGTGGCAAAAAGAGAAATTTGGTATTTTTAAATTTTGTGTTGTTTACTTTTCGTTGGTTAAGCAGGCCACAAGAGACTGTCTTATCAAACAGCGTTCGTGTGTAAAATTCATATGTATATGTGTATCATTTTTCTAGTTTGTCTATGCAAGATTATACATGGTTAGACATGGAGTTTATATACTATATGTGTAAAACAAAATCACGATAGATTGCAACAATCATATAAAGGTTTCGGCCGAAATACATCCCATATGTACGTCCTAAAATACCTCCCACATAATGGTAAGACAGTAGTGACAGCGGTGTCTTCATCTAGTTAATGTCCTACCATTATTTGGGGGTATTACTGGGAGAAATATGTTGTATACAATGGGTGGTGTAATTGTTAACGATTCGAACTGAGAAATCGAAAAGACGAGTTCGAATTCCAGTCGAGTTAATTACATTCACTTACGTGCTAATA